>JAGQAX010000020.1:23863012-24345078 GCA_019142605.1 Cephalopholis sonnerati
CTGGAGGGTAACCGCCTGCTGCGGGAGGGTAGCCGCCTGCCTGTGGGGGGTAGCCGCCTGCTGCAGGAGGGTAGCTGCCTGCTGCTGGAGGGTAGCCACCTGCTTGGGGGGGGTAGCCGCCTTGTTGAGGTGGATACCCGCCTTGTTGAGGTGGGTAGCCACCTTGTTGAGGTGGATACCCGCCTTGTTGAGGTGGGTAGCCACCTTGTTGAGGAGGGTATGCACCGGACTGTGGAGGGTATCCTGGGTAGCTCATCTTTAGAACCTGGGGGAGACAAAGTTGTGGCTTATTACGGTGATGTGTGAGGGCCATTATATGGCTCTTTTCAGGCTGTTCTCATACACTGCGCGTATGTTTAACTACGAAAAGTACCCACGTAACTGTGAAGGCTGTAATCACGTGACCAATGTGCTGTTAGGAGTAAAGAAGGAAGTAGTATGAAGAGTGAAAATTTGCGTAAAGAGGCAGGTTGAGGAGGTGGGTGGGTCAAACAAGTGCTGGACTTTACCTAAAGAGATCGGCGTTCATGTCCTGTGTGAAACCAAGTGTCTGAGATATTTTTAAGGTGCTTCGTCATGATGTTTCTTCTTTTTTTGTTTCGTTAGATATCATTTGAACCATTGTATGTGCGTTTTCGTAAGCTACTATACAATTCGTATTATGAGGATGTTATGTTAGCCTTTTTGACTGTAACGCCTTTTCCAGGAACCTTTCAAAAGAAACCAAAGAAATTTATGTTTAAGCTTAGTTCCTTCTGTCATTTGCTCTAGGCCTGGGCAATATAGACAAAAATTTAGATATGTCTTTTCTACAAAGTGGGCTACATGTTCAGTTGCAAGCTGATCCACGGCTTAAGCCTCCTGTTATTTCTGCTGCGTGTGTTTAATGTGTCTTTATTGAAGACAAGCCGCTAACAAAGTTCCGCTAATATAAGTCCCTGTTATTGTATAACATAAAAACTTCTATTGTGAAGCAGCAAAATGAGGAAATGTTGAGTTTTCGAGCAGCAACTTCACACAATATCTATATCTAAAGTAAAAACAGGACGCAGGAGAGAAACTTAACACCAAACCACAGAGATACAGTTAGAAGATACAGACGTACTGACAGCTGAACACACACAGACTTTTAAAAACTCCTTTCTCTGGTGTCTGGCAGTCAGAGGTGAGGAGAGTCTCCTAACACAAGTGGGGTCATCAGGGGTTAGCTTCGGTCGGCAAGATGTCACCGTTACCCGTTTGAAGGCGGGTGACCCGGCTTTTGGACCTACTCCGGAGAGGGTCCACCTCTGGCGCAGCCTGGCTTGACTCGGCACGGCAAAAAGAGACAGGCCCACAATATTGTGCATGTGTTACTGTAGTAATTTCACTTATCTCACAGACTGATTCAGCGTAGCACGTGCGTATATAGACCGTTATGTCACTGTAGACTAATCAACAGACAGACTAAACAGAGTAGCAGCTCAGTGTCTGTCTTGGCAGAGCTGTGCCGACAGTGTGAGAGAGGAGAGATGCATACTGATATGCGTTACGTAACACAACTTGACCCTATATCAGTATCAAGGGTGTTGTCTAAATGTGTATCTTGCTCAGTCTCCAGGGTTTTTCTAATGATGTGACACAACAGGAACACGTTAAGACTTTAAGTCTCCGTAAATTTAGTTCCCAGAGTAGTTACCCAACTGTTTGGTCACAAAGGCAAACATTAAAAACCCTGAACTGGGAACTATCCAGCATCAGCAAATACATCATTAACAACACTTCTTCCTTTTCAACTCTCAGTTCTCCGTAATAACACAAACTTGTATCCACCCCTTCGACCCTGGCCTGCACCTGTTTGGTGTCATCATAATAAAGCGCTCTATCGTCCACCCACAACTTCTGTATAATGAACGAGCTGCAACTGAAGACAATGACCTCGCTTGCGTTTCTTGCAGATCACACTGCACAGACGGCATTTCTATTATGACAACAGAAACTCACTACTTCCACCTGCCTGGATCCCAGAACATATGAAGATGACAAAAGAGGATGCTCACTGTTTCTGACAAGTTTTCCTTCCCCTTTTTCTACCACCGCTGCACGATTCAAACTAGCAGTGGCGCCTGAGTCTTTTCAGTTTCACGTTAGGGATCCATTTGACAAGCTGCTGTTGGAATTGCGCAAGTGCCTCTGTGTCATCCCATAACAAAGCAAAACACTAATTACAGCTGCAGGTCTGTCAGCCGTAATGAATGATAATCTAGCACACTGTAAACACACCTGGTTTACATGAACACAAAGAACTGGGAGTAAATAATGTTTGTTTTCTGACGACACAGTGACCTACAGGCTGCGCAGGACCAGCTCGGGAGTGGGTTTTCCTCACAGTGTGAAGGCAACTTAAAGTTACACATACTCCACTGTTTGCCTCTGCAAACACGATAATTTGGAGTTATTTTTTGGGCAAACAAAGACCTGCGGAGTTTAGTTTAGATTTATATAAACATAAAGTTGAAAACAAAGTTTAGATTTAGTTATTCTTAATTCAAAGATGCACCCTGAATTCTTCAGGCAGACACAAACACACTGTGTCCGCGGTGACCTTAGGAAGGGCGTCTCATTGTTGACATTTCCCTCTTGATTTCCAGCCCCGCTCCTTTGGACCCTTGAAGGCACTGGTGAGGCTCAAGTGATATCATAGATACCAGTACTTCCTTTCAACACATATTTACGGCCCCAGAACGGAAGGGAATAGTGGAATCAGTACAGAGTCGTTCATACCTGACATAACAATCTTCCAGCAGTTAATGATGTCTGGCAATTTAGTAATTTGTTCGCTGCACTGCAACTTTTTTCCCCCCCCTTTTCTACACATATCTAAGGGCAACTCAAATGCCCAAAGGGCTGAAAATGATCTAAGTTGTGGACATCGATTTCTACAGCAAATCAGTAACCAACAGATTGCTAGTATCATGCTGTTCATAAAGTTTCCGCTTCGTGACCCTTTAAGTGCCAGTATGTGCATGTTTACACTCACTTTAAAGTGGACCCTTGTACCTTTTGTAATGTGACAGACGAAACATGTTTTTTTCATACTGTTTCCAGCTTTTTTTTTTGTTGTCAGAATCAGAAATGCTTTATTCCTTAGTAACTTTGCACCTACAAGGATTGGTGATATTTTGGTGCTTAACATTTAAACACATTAATGCAAAAGTGCCGAAATAAAAAGACATAATATAAAATAAAATTTACAATTTACAATAAAGCATGAAAAATATATATATATTTACAGATAAGAATACATGAATATGTTAAGTAATTGAAGAAGCTGTCCAGTTGTGCAGGAATGTGCAAATTATTGTCCAGGAAATTTAAAAGTTCACAGTATAATACAGGTGTTTGTCATTTCTCATATTCTTTTAATATCAGTCAGTGATCTCCTTTAAGTCCCTTCTTATAACATACTTTTATCTGAGAGCCTTTCCTGATTTTACCTGAGTTTTAAGTTCATTTAGATCTGGGGTGTCAAACTTGTTTTAGTTCAAAGGCCACATACAGTCTGATTTGATCACAGGTGGGCCGGAGCAGTAAAGTCATTGCCTAATATCCTACAAATAACAGACACCTCCAATTATTTTTTTTGTTAAAGAAGTCCATTTAAAAAACGCTAATCCATTTACAAAACAGATGACAGACAGGGTGTGATGTCTTCAGAAAAATAAATGCAATTTCAACTATATTTCTCAGCTGTTCCACATTCAGTCAGTCGACTACTCACTGTCATTACATGTATGTTTTTCTATACATTTCCTCTCCTATATCGTGATCCTGACATCACCACACCAAAGCGAAAGAAAATAATTGTATTCTGGTGAAGAGGCCTCTGAGGCAACATTTTATATTAAGAAAGCTACTCACTCATTGACTGGCACCTCTCAGCCTTCACAAGTGCATCACTATTAGGTGTGCAAGGTCATCCAGTGGGCCGGATTGGACCCTTTGGCGGGCCGGTTCTGGCCCTCGGGCCGTATGTTTGACTCCCCTGATTTAGACTGTCTTTTATTTTCTCAGTTTTAATGTACAGAGGTGTTTTCATCAATTCTTTTAAAAGTTCCTGTTTTCATGTCTTGTCTGTTTTAATTACTGACATATACTGTAAAGCTCTTTGTAACTCTGTTTCGAAAAGCGCTTTATAAATAAAGATCATTATTATTATAATTAATATAGATAATTTAAATTAGTCTGTTTCTGACGTGACTGATTTTGTCATTCTCATAGGTGAATATCATATACATTGTAGAAAATGGAGAAACAGTAAGCCCTCCTTCGTTTGGTTTATAAATTATTCTGAATTATTTTTGTCATCACTTCAAAAAGTACTCTAATACTTTTTGGAATGTATCTTGTTTTTTTTATTATTTTATTTTACTAATGCATCATATTTATATTACATAAAAGTCTTACACCACTACCACTTTTTTGTTTTGAATGACTCAGTATAATTTCTCATTATTTTAAGATACTTAGTCATTCTTTTACAGTAACTCATTATTTTGGAAACTTTCTCATTACGATAAGAAATCAATGACACAGAATCACAAAATGATGAGTTACTATCTTAAAAAAATGAAGCAGTCTATGAAAATGACTTCATATGTCAAAAAAAAAAGACTTATAAGAGTTAGTACCTTAAAATAATGATATATCTCAAAATAATGACTTAAATTTTTAAAATACTGAGTTACTAGCCCATCTGAAAGTAATGCTTTTATATTCAAAAAATAATATTAAACTTTCTCAAATAATGACTTAGTATCATTTCTTGTTATTTTAAGATATAAAGTCAATACTATGATAAAGTTGGTCATTATTTTGAGATCCTAAGTCATTATTATGAGATAAGTGAGGCGTTGCTCTTTTGGGATGTATCTTGTTTTTTTAATTAAATTTTTTTTATTTATGCATCTTATTTTTTAAAGTCTTGCTTCGCTTTGTGCTTTTCGTTTCACGTATAGACTATGTGATTTAAAAAATGACTGTTATTTGCATTTATTCATAAAAATCCCGCATATTTTCTTTTATTTCCTTCATCTATTCTGATTTATTACATTTTATTATATTTTCTGTATTTACTACGAGTGCTTGCATGCTCTTTAATATGAGTTAAATAAAAAACAAAGTATTAAAAAATTCATATTTACACTTCCTGCTTGCTTTTACGTAGAGCCCTTGAAAGCACCAAAACCCCCTAACCTGACAGACAATCACAGGCCTGTTTACTTCACTTGCCAACTAGCATTTTAAAATACTCTTATTATATTTGTCTACAATAATAAGGTGAAATAATAAGGTGTAATATGAGTATGACGCCCATATGAAGGCAAATGTGTCAGCCCACAGTCACGGTGATCACGATGTCCTAGAGTTTGTACCATCCACCCTGCGGTCCGTTAACGTTACATAATGCTCCTTGACGAAGTTACTGTTTCACATTTAGCATCCTAAGCTAACTCAAACAGGGCAGGGCCGGTTGACACGTTACATGGAGACAGTTAACAGCATCAGTGCGCTATTTTAGCACTTTAACAATGTAGAAAGTAACGTTAGTTGCTGTTGAAGCGGCTCCACACGGACTCTGTGTCTGTTTAATTGGGCGAGGCTAATTTCCTACATTCCTCACTAAGCTAACACAAACCGCAAAACTGTTACTCTGTCAAACTGCGTCGTCGCCTCAAACTGACATTTGGCGATATTAGTAATGTTAACATGGAAAAACAGAAGATTTAGCGCTACTTACTTGTCAGCTGCGGACTTGAGATCCAGGAAGAGAGTAGCAGAGAGCAGCAGAGAGAGCAGCCTGAGAGGTGGGTGGGTCCTCAGCATTGTTTCCGTCCTGCAGCAGTAATAACCTTTGCTCCGTTATTAGCCTCAGTCAGAGGATGAAGCCTGCTGTTGACTCTAACTTGTCATTGTCACCTCAGAGCACACTGTCGTGTTGTCACGGTGTGATTAGGTTTGTTTCCATGGTGACAGCACAGGGCACGGCATTGTGGATAATAGAGTAGGATTTGTTAAACAAAAATATTTTGTGAAACTTGATTCTGCTTCATTATAGCCAGGCTATGGAAGACCATTGCTGCCAATGTCATATGGAAATTTAAAAAAAAAAAAAAAAAGAGAGAGAGAGAAACTTTCTCAAAATAATGACTGTTTATCTCAACTTAATGACTTAGAATCACAAAATAATGAATAATAAGAATTATATTAAAAATAATTCTTATTTCAAAGTAATGAGAAATGTTCTTAAAATGGCTCAAGTTTCAAACAAACAAAAAAAAAAAAAAACAACAACCCAGAAACATAGTATCTTAAAATAATGGGTTAGTATCTGAAAAGAATGACTAGTAAACCTATAAGAATAAAATAAAATAAAAACATTAAATCTTAAAATAATTACTAAGAATCATTTCTCATTATTCTGAGATATTTCTAAGAAATTCTAAGAAAGTTTGTTATTATTTTAAGATACTTATTGTTGTAAGTAAGTCATTGTTATGAGAATGTTTTTCTTTTTCTTGAGCTACTAAGTCATTCTTTTAAGATAATTCATAATTTTGGGGAGTTTCTTGTTATGATAAAGAAAAAAAAAATGTCTCAGTATCACAAAAATAGGGTTTGAGTATTTTAAAATAATGAATTAGTGCTTAAAATCATGACTCTTTATTTTTGAGATATTTTAAGAAAGTCTGTCAATATTTTAAGATACTACGTCATTGTTTTGAGAAGGTTTTTTCATTATTTTGAGATATTGAGTTATTCCTTTAGGATAACTCATTTTGGAAAGTTTCGTTACAATGAGAAATAATGACAAAGTATTTTAAAATAATGAATTAGTGTATGTAAATGACTTGATATCTAAAAATAATTATTTCGTATTTTAAAGTAATGGGTTTGCATTTAAAAATAATGACCGAGTATCTGAAAATAGTTACTTAATTTCTTAAAATAATAGGTTAGTCATAAGAAAAAAATGACTGGACTTTAAAAATGAATTTTAAAAATGTGCTTAAAATAATGACTCATTATTTTTGAGATATTTTAAGAAAGCCTGTCAATATTTTAAGATACTAAGTCATTGTTTTGAGAAGGTTTTTCATTAATTTGAGATATTAAATTATTCCTTTAGGATAACTCATTTTGGAAAGTTTCATCACAATGAGAAATAATGACTAAGAATCATTTCTCATTATTCTGAGATATTTTAATAAAGTTTGTTATTACTTTAAGATACTAAGATACTTACTATTATAAGTAAGTCATTGTTTTGACAATGTTTTTCATTATTTTGAGAAAGTTTTTCATTATTTTGAGACACTAAGTCATTCTTTTAAGACAACTCATAATTTTGGGGAGTTACTTGTTACGATAAAAATAATGTCTCAGTATTGCAAAAATAGGGTTTGAGTATTTTAAAATAATGAATTAGTATCTAAAAAGAATTACTAATCCAAAAAAAAAAAAAAACTTTCTGAAAATGACTCAGTATCATTCCTCATTATTTAAGAAACGTTGTCATCATTTCAAGATACTAAGTCATCATTATTGTAAGAAAAGTAAGTCACTGTTCTGACAAAGTTTTTCATTATTTTAAGGTAACTCATTATTTTAAGAAGTTTAGTATCATTTCTTCTTATTTTAAGATATGATGTCAATATTATTATAAAGTTCCTCATTATTTTCAGATAATAAGTCTTTATTATGAGATAAGTGAGTCATTGTTTCAATAATGTTTCTCATTGTCATTGTCTTGTCAAAATGTGCTTCCATATCTTTTGTTATAGGGAGTAGGGACTAACTGTGATTTTTAATGCGAATATTTTGATAAAATAGCATGTATTTTTATGCATAAATAATTTAGATTACTCACATTATTTTTTCTATAACAAATGACAAGACTTCTTTATGTTTTTAAAGTGCCTAAAAACTTATTGGCAATAAATACCAACATTTTTAAAATAGTCCTAGGGCTGATGGTATTAACATATTTTCAAATATTTATCATGCAGCCATTCCTAACATGTGTTTGATGCTACACACTCAGTATCTACAACAAACACTAGATGGCAGCAAACTGCTTGTGGTCAAAACGTGCATTGCAGCCTGCAGCCTGTGGGCCCTGTAGTCTAATAAGGTCACATTAAAAATAAATGATGGTCAGTGAAGGCATCCTCAGTGACAGCTGGATGCTTTAATGTCAGTTAACCTGGGCACCATGAAACCCTTTTTATTTTTATCTTTTCTTTGACAGTGTATATTGAATCTTAAATCTATTGAGGGAAACAACAATTTATTCCTAATTTTACCTTTCATCAAACTGTATTACTGCAATCAAAACAAACAAAAAAACACTCATAGCTTTCCTTAAAAACATTATATTGTACATCAGTTATCAGTTGTGTGGAAAACTGTGAGAAAAAGCTGACCTACATTACTTCTTTTTACAAGAAAATTCAGAAACATAACAAATTGAACAAAACAGAAAAGACAACATCTAAAAGTGAACACAAATATACTTTTTTTTGGTGAACATTTAATGAAATTCAAGACTTTCTTAAGCTGAAATAATTTAAAAATCCTGCATGTGTCTAATAGTGCAGGCCTAAACATCATTTTCACCTCTCCCCTATCATTATAACTTCTAGTTTTAGATGACAGTAGGCCCTCTGTGCAGCCAGTGCCCCCTCATATGTACCTACTGTACTAAATATGTGAGGAAAAGTTAAGCAGAAAGATGCAAACTCATGTTGGACCTCCTATCCGCTGTGACGCAGCGCACAGTCCTGGCTGGAGCTGCCGCTCCTCGCTTCCCTCTGGCATTCAGGCGTTTGCGCTTCATGCTCCCACTGCGCCCTCCCCCGTGACTGCTGTCCGGTTACTGGGGTCCATCGGGGGCTCCCCCAGGTGAACACAAGGATCACACCCGTACAACAGCCCGAACAAGAGGGGGATGACTGAAAGAAGTTGCGCGATCCAGAAAACCCGGCGGTTCTGACGGCGCTGTTTCCAAGAGGCGCAGCCCTCCATAAAACAATATGATGTCCGCTATAGAGACTGGTGCCCCCGTGTACCAACCTGCACAGCTGCTCAACTGGGTCTATATGTCTTTGCAAGACACTCAGAGCAGCACTTTTGACGCGTTCAAAGCCGAGTCGGACGCCTCTCCTCAGGACGTGAGCATCTCCAAGCGCAGCGCAGCTGATCTGAGCGCCAACTATCTCAACAACTTCTTCCATCTGAGGAGTGAGGTAGATAGTCACGATTAACACTTTGCATGGCTTTGTTGAGACTTTCACCCACCCATTCATCTTTTTTATCCCCCCTTCCTGCATGTCAAACATCTCTCTCCTACGTGAATATGAAAGACGCATATTTCACTCCAGGTTATTTTGGTTGCCCATACAGTAAACCTCACCTGCATGCCTTCATTGGGTCGCACTGTGGTGAGTGCAGTACATGAATATGTGTTTTGTACCCTGGTATAGTGCCTGAGTGTGTTCAGACTGTTCTGGTGTCAGTGTGCAGCTGGAGGGGGGAATGGCAGGTTGAGAAAGACCTCTCACAGGGTTTTTAAAAATGTTAGAGTTCACCCTGGCCGGCCTCTGCTTGGTCAGAGGAGTGTGCTGTGTTCACTCACTGCTGCTTCATTTCATGCTGACCCATTTAGGGGAAAGTAGATCATTAAAAAGTGAGTTCTGATTGAAATGTTGGCCCAAGCTCAATCTAAATTTGCTCTGCTTTAACTCGGAAAAATCACTTTTTTTAACTTTAAAAATGACTCAATTCAAACATTACTCACATGTGCCTCTGATCACAGTTCTCTTTCTGTGATGCCTTCAGAGTAAACAGCCAGTGTCTGCAGGCTGTTCTTCATGTTTGCCCCTGCGGTGCCATAGCACCCGTCTCCTCCAGAGGCACAATGATGCTGATTGTGCCGTGTCAATGCAACAAGTTAAAGGCACGCACGACAAAGGCATTTTGTTCGGACGAGGAAACGGACACTATTGGCCCCGCAGTGTAAATGCAGTAAGGGCAGCACATCTGCAGGGCTGAAATAATGTCGGCTACTGTCAGGGACACAAACAGGAGAATCAATCAGGGTGATGGACTGACACGCTGCCTCCGATGCTCTTTCATTGTCAGCACAACAATAATCTTTTTCTCTCTGACAGGCCTTGAACAATAATTTCTACAAGAGCTCCTCGCCCTACGGGTCCCTCAACAATATCGTGGACGGCCTCAGCTCCCTGGCGGACCATTTCTCAGACCTCTCCCTGTCCCCCGAGACACGCAAGCCCAGCAAAAGGCCGCCGCCCAACTACCTGTGCCACCTCTGCTTCAACAAAGGCCATTACATCAAAGATTGCCCTCAGGTGAGCCAGTCGGCGGTGCTGCACGCCAGTCAGGTGCAGAGACTGCTGAGCAGAGCTGTCCATCAAATGCACCACATGAGGTGAAAACCATGACGTGAATGTGATCTGATTCTCGTTGAAGATAGGCTGTTCACCGCCTATTTAAAAACCTAATTGTGATAAAACTGTAAATCCAAGTTAGAATATTACACCAGTGTGAAGTAGATTCCTCAGCACATATTTGAGTTAGATGTACCACCCCAGGTTGGTAATGAGCAGCAGATGCCAGATTGGATCTCGGAGCTGGCCTTAATGAAAGATGATAGGTTTCTCTGTGGAACTAGGCACGACCTCTACTCCAAACACCAGAGAAATAATACCACTGCTTTATGTGCAGCTGCGGTTTCCCATTGATCATGTTCGAAGGGAAATGCCTGACATTTGTTAGGTGTAATGGAAATAATCACATGACTGATGGACAGGATGTGTCCGAGAAGTGAGGTGGCAGAGAGTAGACATTCAAATAGAGGGTAAATTTTTATGGAGTCATATGAAGTGTTATTGCTTCCTTTTGTGAGGCAAACAGAAGATTTGCTAGTGTAAAAGCTGCAACTTAATTCCATAGATGATAATATTGAATGATTTGCTGGCAATTTAAAGGGACAGTTCAGCTCCAAATCAAAAATGTATACATATGTTTCCTCTTACCTGTAGTGCTGTTTATCAGTCTAGATTGTTTTGCTGTGAGTTGCAGAGTGTTGGAGATATCAGCCCTAGAGATGTCTGCCTTCTCTCCAATATAATGGAACCAGATGACGCTCGGCTTGTGGTGCTCAAAGTGCCAAAAAATACATTTGAAAAACTCAACAGCAGTGTCTCTTTGTAGAAATCATGACTCAGTTACTCAAGATAATCCACAGACCTTGTTGTGAGCAGTTTCATGTAGGAACTATTTTCTCTCTACCAGACTACACCCACCAACTGTATTGCTGAGCAGAACGAAGTGTGCATCTACTCATGGGCAAGAGGCTCATGCTCATGACAACGTGAGACGTAAACATTAATGATATCCTCCTCAGGTGAGCTGTAACGTTAGCTAGCTCAGTCTCAGTGGTGCTAGGAGAGCTAGCAGTAGATGCATGTTTCCTTCTGAGTGGTGATTCGGTTGGTCGGTAAAAGGAAAATAGTTCCTACATGAAACCGCTCACAACAAGGTCTGTGGATTATCTTGATTAACCAGGTCGTGGTCTCTGAAAAGACACATTGCTGTTGAGTTTTTCAAATGTATTTCTTTGGCACTTTGAGCACCACAAGCTGAGTGCTGTCTAGTTCCATTATACTGGAGAGAAGCAGACATCTCTACAGCTGATATCTCCAACACTCAGCAACTCACAGCAAAACAATTTAGACTGATAAATTGCACTACAGGTAAGAGGACAAATATGTATTTTTGATTTAGGGGTGAATTGTCCCTTTAAGTCTTTCCTATGACTTTCTAATGTTTCTAAATTTATACCAGAGGTATTCAGACATATTGTCACAATAAATATCTCAGTAAAAGTCAAGTTGTACAAAGTTTTTTAGGGTGTAAAACATTACAAAGGAGTGGCGTAAGACATTTTTGAGACCAAGAAATTAGCTATAACATTTCTAAGATTTCATTTACAACACACGTATCCCGATTTCTCCGGGTGTTGAAATCCTGCTGAGTGAGCTTGAAGCCGTAGTCAGACATCTTAAGAACACTTATTTGCGTTCTCGTCAAAAGTTAAATGAGCAGATTTGATACCACTCTCACGTCTGTACAGTAAATATGTTGCTGGAGCTAGCACCCTGTTAGCATAGCTTAGCATGAACACTGGAAACAGCTTGCCTGCCTCTGTTAAAAGACCCCAAATGTGTTTATTAGTGAGCTTTTAGAGTGCTGGTAAATGTTTGTTACCTTTGGACAGAGTAAGGCTAGCTGTTTCCCCCTGTTTCCAGTCTTTATGCTATGCTAAGCTACCCATCTGCTACCCTACATTTACTGTACATGAGACATGAGTGGTATCAATCATCTCATCTAACTCTCTGCAAGCAATTGAGTAAGTGCATTTGCCAAAAGATTCCTTTAAGTTAAAGACCAAGGAGAAATGTAATAGTCTGTCCATCAGCTCACATCTGTCCTGGCTACATTTCCATCACAGTCTCTGAGAGCTTTTCGCCTCCATCGCTGCCAACACAGAGGAGATGCAGTTCAGAAATGGACACAGACAGCAGAGGAATGTGAGGAATGTGCAGAAAATAATTTGCAGTAAGTTTATAGCTCTTAACATTTTCACATCTGGGCACACCTGGACTAACGCGGCAAAAGCGTGTGCTGCTGTCAGTTCTTCAATTTCAAGGATATGTTTAAAAAAATGCTAAAAAAGTAGCTTTAAACCACTTTGAAAGAGATTTATTTTTGAGCATATATCAGTCTTCAGGGCCTCTTTGAACCTGACCAGGAGGAAAGCTCTTTACATCCCTGCAGTTTTTACACAGCATCTTTCTTTCAAATGAAGAACAGAGAGGCATTAATCATAGCATTTCATCTTATTAGCAGCAGTGAGTTTCTTTCGACTGTTTGTTGCGGGCTTCCATAGCTGACTGGTTTGCGCTGGAGCCGAAGTGAACAGGAATCAAAGAATGTCACGGCTCAGTAAGATGAGAGAAGAAGCACACAGGAAGTGGGTGTGCGGGGCCTTTAACAGCCTCTCTCTGGGTGGAATGGGGCCCACGTCAACCCAAAAAGTCTGCGTCTTTGATAAAGAAACACATGGCACCTCAGTGGAAGGCCTAAGGTGATGAAAAATAACCAAAAGTGCCACTTAAGGTAGAGCCCTTGAGATTTGAGTTGCAGCCCTCCTGAAAGGTATTAGATATGCCATCCGTGCTGTGCTTGGCATGTGAGTGGTAAACATCCTGTTGACAGCATAGCGGAGAGTTGGGTTACTCGCTTCACCAGAGGGTTAAGATGTCAAAGGATTACTCTGAGATATTTACGATTCTCTGCGGCCACGCCCCTTAAAATGTGCAAAATCTGGAAACCATTTCTGCTGGCTGGCTGTCGGCCGCTCTGCTTTAGAAAGATGATGTCAGATTTTATCATGTGGTGCTAATATTTCAGACCCATAGCGATGATTACGGAGCCGTTGTCATGACAAAAGGCCTCTTCAGTTGAAGCTGAGCTGAACGTTCTTTTGAAGCCGTAACTAATGAACAAACTGGTTTTTGTTCTTGTTGGCTGGAATCTGAGGCATTTTTAGCTCAAGACAACTGAAATACATACTTTTGGTACACTTTTGATATGTTACTACGTGTTTGGCTACAGAAAAATCTCTTCATTTCCAAACTGCTGTTAAGTATTTTCTGTCATATATATTTAATATTAAAGTGATGGACATTCATATTAAATGTGGTCAAAGTTTCAAATAATGAGGTAAACATTTGTAAAAGTAATCCCTGTGAGTAAAAACATCAGATTTCCAACTGTAAATAGCCTTCTCTATTTCCAGTGTTTTTCTGCTTTGGCTACAAGATGAGGTCAGATCATGACAGATTTCTTTATACTGTCAAACGTAATCTTGTTTGCCAGTGTTGTAAATTCCTCCCTTATTTCAGATCATATTCCTGCTGGAAACATGTCCAGTTCTATTAAGAAACTTTTACTGGTGATTTTTAATGGGAAAAAGTTCTGCTATACACAGTCATTCCCCAGCTGGAAGTATACTGCGGCTATAGCCACATGCTAACGCTAGGGAAACATGTAAACATGGTTGCTGATGTTTTGAATTTCTTCTTAATTTCGGATCATAATCCTACGGTAATATGTCTGGTTATTTTGAAGCTTTTATTGGTGATGTTTAACAGGAAGATGTGCTGCTATACACAGTCATTTCTCAGTTACAAGTACACTGCTACATGTGGCTACATGCTAACATCAGGGAAACCTGGTTGCTAGTGTTGCAAAATTTCTCCTTGATTTTGGATTGTATATTTGCTGGAACATGTTCAGTAGAGGTAACAAACCTTAACTGGTGATTTTTATGGTAGGACATGCTGCTTAAGACAGTCATTCCTTAGCTGCAAGTACACTGCTACATGTAGCTACATGCTAACGTCAGGGAAACATGTAAACCTGGTTGCCAGTGTTGTAAATTTCTCACTGATTTTGGATCACGATCCTACTGGAACATGTCTGGTTGTTTTGAAACTTTTCATTGGTAATTTGTAACAGGAGAAAGTGCCGCTACACACAGCCAATCCCTGGCTGCAGGCACATTGCTACATGTAGCCACATGCTAACCTTCGGGAAACATGTAAACCTGGTTGCCGGTATTTTTAATTTCTCCCTGATCCTATTGCAACATGTCTGGTTGTTTTAAAGCTTTTATTGGTGATTATTAGCAAGAGAAATGCTGACATGCACTGTCATTCCCCCACTGCAAGTACACTGCTACATGTAGCTACATGCTAATTATCTGGGAAACATGTAAACCTGGTTGCCAATCTTGTAAATTTCTCCATGATTTTGGATTACATTCCTGCTGGACGACTTAAACTAGCCACAATTAATGAAACTCTCCACAGTATGAACAGTGGTTACATGAGCCTCAAAACCAGCCACAACTCGGCCTTGAACAGAGTGACCATCTGCTACTGACCAATCAACAGACTGCAGTGTTCACAGCTCCACCTTTTATTACCAGATCTGTGTGCTAGGTACCCCAACAGAGGGGGGACCAAAAATGGGGACTGTACGGAACGGTTCTATTGGTTCCATCCACAACTTTTTACAGTGGAAACAGAAAAAAAGCGTACTAAACTAACCTGTACCGTACTGCTCGGTGGATTAATAGAAACTTTAAATACAAGAATGAACCTTAAATTTAGCAAAATAGTTCCTCTGTAACTAAATGACCTGCCCTCGATATGGTTTGATTGCAAAACTGTTCAGTTTTTGACCGTATTGCCAAATGTGTGGTAAGTTTAACACCTTTCACCCCTTAACCCAGGGTCACAGCATCATAATGACCTCTTTCCAATTAAGTGTCTGAACCTGGTTACTGTAAAGAGAATACACTAGTGACAGTGTGCTGACAGTACATGGTGTATGGTGGGAAGAGCCTGGGCTAAATAAGGAGAGCATTGTTTCTCCAGAGGGGCTGTGGAACCAAAGGTCAGGAAGTCAGGCTGTATTGTTCGCTCAGCTCTGCTTGGCTGCAGTCATCTCCGTCTCTCTCTCCGTCTCTGTCTATGCAGAGGAGCGGCTGTCGGACACCCGTTTAAAGGGCCAGCGAGCAGCTGCCCAGAGATGTCTGCATACAGATTGTGTTTTTGGAAACAGTGGGTATTACAGGAAGTGGGTGTATGTCTTTACTGTTACAGTTTAATCAGGTTTGAATGGAAGGAAAAAGTCTGCTTTGATAATTACTTTGGAAAGAGGAACTTTTGATAGGCTTACAGATGGAATTTCTGATTTATGTTTTGTCTTTGAAGGCCGAAGCAGATATTTTTAGTCTTCGGTTGCATAAGTTTTAACCAGCATTTTATCCCATGATTCAATATCCTTACAGTAACTCTAATAGGCTGCTTTTCAGTAAAGGAAACATTCAACATTTTTCCAAGAAAAGGCCTCCTGAACATTGCAATTTGTTGTTTTTACACTTCTTTTTACGTACAGATTAAACAAACAAGATACAAAGTTTTGATCTGTGAGTTCCGAAGAAGTCAGACTCACTTTCTCCCTTTGTTTCTAGTCTTCATGCTAAGCTGGCTAACTGGCTGTTGGCAGTACTGAAACCTAATATTTAGCGTACAGATATGACAGTGGTATCAATCGTCTTTTCGTTCTCATGGCAAGAAAGCAAATCAATTTCTTTCCCAAATTTTCCAACTTTTTCCAACACAGATATATTCAATTTTTATCAGGCAGGAAAAACCCCTACATTTAGACCACCATCTATCACAACATAAGAATAAATGAATTTCTAGAGCACCCACTAGCTCACCTAATAGAGCGGACACCCCATGTACAAGGTTTTGTCCTTGCCGCAGCTGCCACAGGTTTAATTCCAATCCATGTCCCTTTGATGCATGTCGTGCCGCCTCTCTTACCCTTTCACTCTGGATCTGTCCTGTCTGATAAAGGCAAAAATGCTGGAGGGAAAAAAAGTATTCTTGTAGCATCTTATCTTCCTGAGACCCTAACTTTTGTTTGGTGTGCATTTTTAATTTCTCCTAGCTATTTTGAATCAGTAGCACCTGATAAGTATAAAAACTAAACATTGTCTACGATGATAAAGTCCCAGTGTCTTCAAACGAGTACTTCCTAAGAAACAGCGTCTTAGCTTGTTACTGTTGCTAAGATTGGTTAAGTTTGTATAGCATATCAAACTACAGCAGTTACTAATCATAAATAGACAAGTTTCATCCAAAGGTTCAATAAAATGTGATCAGGTTTTGGACCTTGTCCACTTCTGTGTCGGGGACAGCCTGCAGACTGACTTGGCAGAGATGGCTGCCATCTTGTTTTGACATGGATTAGTGTAGTGTGCTCTTACTACCACTAGATGGCACAAAGAAGCGTTCACGAACGAGGACACCAGGTCTAAAGTAAGCAGAATGAAGTATAAGGTCAGGTAAACCCAAAATGTGATGTCCTCATATGAGGACGCAGGGTCTCAGGAGGCTTTAGGCAAACCACAGATATGTTACATTTGTACGTTATAATGTAGTGAATACGTTGAAACTGTGGTTAATGTGTGGTTAAGTTTAGGTACAAAAAGCGTTTGGTTATGGTTAGGAAAAGATCAATGTGAATAATCAATTTGAAGCTTTCATTGGTGATTTTTAACGGGAGAAAGTGCTGCTATACACAGTCAAAATCCAGCTGCAAGTACACTGCTACATGTAGCTACATGCTAACATAGAAAAAAAACATGAAAACCTGGTTGCCAGTGTTGCAAAGTTCTCCCCGATTTTGGATTACATTCTTGCTGGAACATGTTGCTGTGTTAAACTTTAACTGATGAACAGCCATTCCCCGTCTGCAAGTACACTGCTACATATACCTGCATGCTAACATTGGGGAAACATATAAACCTGGTTGCTGTTACAATCCAGTGGATACATTGATGCTGTGGTTAATGTGTGGTTAGGTTTAGGCACAAAAAGCATTTGGTTATGGTTAGGAAAAGATCATGTCTTGGCTAAAATACCCACTTTTCGTAGCACCATTCCAGCAGGAAACAAAGCAATGTCTTGGTAAAAAAAATAACCAGCTTATTATTTATTAAACCTAAATGACATTTCAAGCACAACTGCTCTTCATCACACTGAAGTTTAGACTGATACCACTCTCATATCAGTCCATTAAATATACATAAACTTGCTACTTAACACGCTGTATCTTATTTCTTTAATCAGTACTTAAAGTTTATAATGTTTTTCTGGTGATATCTCAGTTTAAATACTAATAATGACATTAGTGTTGTTTGTGAACTGGCCTCTGTACTTCAGGTGGAGCGATACACTTCATGTGCTCATGTGTAACTGGTGAGTCTCAAGCAACACTTTCTGATTACTGCTGCTTTGGTCCTTTTGTTTTTACTGCTGATAAACGTCTTATCTGTCCTCAGTACGCTGTCTGTTGCTTTTGGCCGGATCATCTGCTGAGGAGGATGAGTAAGATAGAGGAAACCCTGGTATGTGGGGTAGATAGACTCCCTCTGATAAACAGTGGCTGTCATCTACCCAGAGCTAATGAACGTATAGGAAAAGAATGCTGCAGAGCTCAGTTTTTATGTGGTTGCATGTTTCAGAGATAAATCACTTTTGTTGTCCTGGAGGACTGGGTCATTTACAGAGGGGAAGGAAAGGGAAATGAGGGTGAAGTCTTCAGTTTCCCTCCCCGTGGCTCTAAATATACGTCCTATATCACATCTTTAGTTGTAGTTAGTTTAGTTACCTGTCAAAATTAAAGTTATTCTGGAGGTTTAGAGTTCATTCCTGAGCTTGGAGACAGCAGTCAAAACAATCCCACCTGCTGTTCGGAAACTCAGCTGTATGAAATGAATACGACATTGCTTAGTTGTAATAGAATTAAACTGACATTTATTGAGCACTTAAACTTGTTTTAAATTGCCTCCTGCAGTTGTTAGTAATAAAACAAATTAAATTTACTTTAGATTGAATTACATATTATAGAGATTATAGGAAGTAAATGTTGGGGAGTTACACCACATTTTGGGATTATGGAAGCTAAAACATATTTTCAGAATTTGGGGGCCAAACCAAACGTTGAGTTTTATGGATAAAATATCCAATTCTGGATTTGTGGGTTGTATATTATATTTCAGGATTAGGACAAATAACAAATTTGCCTTGGCACAAGAGTAACTAATGGTATTTGGAAATGCTATTCCAAATTTGGGGATTGTGCAAAGTACATTTTATATACAATTTCAGCATCCTGGTCTCCCAACTCGTCAAATAGCATCGCTTGGTCAGTGGCCCTTGGGATCAGATACTGACGCTCTTTAGCGGTGGTATGAAACGCACTGGGCAACAACATTTTTTGAAGCTCCAAGCGACTGACGTAGTATGAAGAGTGAGGAAGTCCACGTAGGATGGGTGGGGAGATGTAGACGGGTGTGTTCTGTGTGAAACAGACACCAAACACTTTTGGTATGGTGCCTTTGGAACCTAAGTTACCCTTCAGACATGGTACCAAGGTCACAGGTCCATTTAGCAACAGTACTCCAAACAGTACTCTTAAATGTGGGCGAGGTTGTTACTGACTTACTGCTCCATCCAGCACTCACTGTATTTCCTCATCACCAGTGACACAGATGGAAGTCTGCACCTCGTTTATCGTCCACAGAACGAGGCTGCACGCCTGACATTTTCAGAACAAAATAAACAGGCTGCAGTGAGAGTCTCTCTCCATGGGATATTTAAAAATAGTGGGTTTGTGCATTTAGTCCTTCTCAGGCAAGCTAGTGTTGCTGGAGCCCACAGGAACAACGCTCCACAATGCTTTTTTTTTCACAAAGTGAGGATTGGGAAACAGGCAGTTCACATAGTCTGGCCAAAATTAATACATATTCTTAAATGCTTGAAGATCCACTCATTACCAAAAGTGTATGTCATTCAAGAGAGACAATAAAAACTAAAATAATGGTCAAAGTTGTCACAGTGAAATTTAAGGTGTGTTGATTGATTCATGTCGTCAACTAAACCTGAAGAAGTGAACCTAAAAACAGAGTTTATTTTGAAAAGAGACCGTATGCATTTAATGAGCAGAAACTGAACATTTCCAGTGAAAACGGATGTTTATGCATCCACATACATGCTGCATGTAACGAGCGTAAATTGATATGCTGTCCCTGAGTGTGCAAAACACTGGGGTGGGGGTACCTGAGCCCCATACTTTGACATGCAGGGCCACTGAGCAAGTGTTGGTATTTGAGTTGGAAGTGATAATGTGCTGCATTCAGGGGTGCAAACAAAATTCTGGGATTTGGGGGTACAATACCTAATTTGCGCCTAATTTACATTTAGCTGAGTAGCCTAGAGAGTGGTATGAAGGGTATGAAGGTAGATTCACTCACTTAAGAGAGGCTGTGAAATGCTATTATTGCCTCCTGTACATAAATTAGAGACGTGTTTGACTGCCACTTCAAAAAGTACCTGCATATGTCTGTTGTGTTTTCCCATTTACAGCAGTGAGAGAATCATTCTCACAACACTGACTGTCACTGCACCAATTACTGAACATGACAGTGAAGTCAAACTCATTGTTGTGGCTTGTTAGCGACCTCCATAGAATCACTTCTGCCTTCTTAAATCTCGCTCAGCTGTGTTTGGTTGGAAGTTGGAAATATTGTGCTGTTGCACTTCTTGTTTGTCTGCCAGCACACCTGCTCCTGTCACTCACCCTGCGTGAAACATAACGCCAGTTTACAGCTGCATATGTCGTCAACTTGCCCACAGCCAGTGCTGGAGCTCAGTCAGACTCTGGATGGAGCAGAGCGTTTACTGGTGGATAATCCTCCTTCTATGAAAGCAGCACTGTGCGTGAATGCTGACAAGAATAATGTCGGCGAATGTGTGTGTGTGAGGAAATCCTTCTGCTAGTTTAAAGGCTCTGCACGCTCTGAACAATGGGATTGATGCTAGATTGAAAATCCATGTAGGGAAATAGAAAACCAATCGTTTGCTCTTTGGCCTCCAGTTGTTTTTATCTAATCGTATTTGTTTTGGAGAGGGGGAGGTTAATCCATTCAGTATTTCAGATGTGCAAGATTTGCAGAGAGGCTGTGTGGAAGGATTACAGATTCAGATACAGTAATGGTGACTTAACTGTCATCATAATCTAATGTGTCTGTCAAAGTAAAACTAAAGAGAAAGACTCGGGGTTGGAGTTCCTGAATAGTTTCAGTTACACTTGCTGTTTGCTTTATTACAAGTGTGAAATATTCTGATTGACTTCTGCACCTTTGTTTCAAATATAGCTATTACTAATTATTATTTTTATTGTTGATTGATATTTTGATTATGTTCTCAATTAATCTATTGGTTGTTTGGTCTATAAAATGGTTTCCTAAAGCCCAAGATGATTCTCTCAAATGTCTTATTTTGTTCACAACCCAAAGATATTCAGTGTACTTTCACAGAGGAGAAAAGAAACTAGAAAATATTCACATTTAAGAAGCACAGACAACTTTTTTTCTCAAAAAATTACTCAAACAATGAACTAATTGTCAAAGTAGTTTGCGATTAATTTAACAGTTGACAGCTAATCGTTAATCATTGTAGCTCTAATTTCAAACATAAAGTAATATCTGTCACATCATGACAAAGAGACAGCCTTAACACCGTAGTCTGACACTTTTAAAATCAACAGATGCTCAACAGAATAGAATTTTTATCATACTTGGATGTAGGACAACAGCTATTATTCAGCGTGACATCTTCAGATAGCTTGTTTTCTCCAACTAACACTCCAAAACCCACAACTATTTATTTTACAGTGATATAAAACTGAGAAAAGCAGTAAATCCCCACCCTGTAAAAGCAAGAACCAGAGAATGTTTGGCATTTGTCTCACATAAAACCAGCAATTAACTGATTATTGTTGCTGATTACTCACCTAATATTTTCACCTCTCTTTGGATAAAGTAATGATTGTGTTATAATACTACGTCTTTAACGGGTACTTAAGATTTTCAACTAGCTTTGCATCATAACAGTGATGGTAGTATGCGTAAAGGAGCTATGGTAAAGTTCCCTCCATCTTACAAGAGCCAAGATCTCCCTGCTCATCTCTCAGCAGATTATACTTCTGCATTTTTGTATGCCCTTACCACAGACACAGATACCTCTATTCCACCAATAGTATCTCTAGTTCTTGAATCAGCTCCGTTCAGGTTTCTTTGAGCCCTGGTGCAGTCTGGCGAACCAGCCTGCATTTCTAACAGTTTCGGGCGGAACCACTGTGGTCAAGGATGTGTCATGAACACAGGGCGTTGCATAATCCACAATGGAATTGATCAGTAGAAGCAAGATGGCGGCTCAGTTTGTTACCCTGCAAGCTTTTGTCCTGTTATCACAGATCTTTGCTTTTATCCAAAAAACAAGCATGGACCAACTAATACTTAAAAGAAGACGTCAATAATATGCAGGTACAGGTAACTTACTACTTTTCAGTTCTAGGAACCAACTCTTTGGGTTCTGAACCAGTTTATTTGTGGTTGAAATGCTCAGAATCATGTAAAACTAGGCGCAGGAACCGGGACGGAACCTGTTCCACGTTGGTGGAAAAGGGGTAAAAGAGTAAAGAAGCCGATTGAGAGAAAGCCACCCATCTCTCCCTCTCAAACTCGGATCAAACTGTTAAACTAGGCAGTGGTGATCCAATATAAACCAACGTCTGTTATTGTTTTGTCTATTTCTTGCCTTAAATGTTTTCAGAAACATATTTAACTTACTCTTTTACTGAAACTTGAGATGGTTTGTTTGCCATATTGTTTTCTGTGTCAAAACAGCCAATCTTGCTTTACGTCACCTACCAACAGGAGCATTTATTGTACAAGTGTGGCGCAGTGCATTGTGGTAGTTGTAGTTTTTCTACTTCTTGAGTGAAAGCAAAAGCCACAGCTCTTTTTCTCTGTTTTCTCCCAAAAGTAACCCTTCAGACACGGTAACTAGCGTTTCCACCATGTTTCAATGCTTCAACAGTATTCTTAAATGTGAGCAGGGTTGTTGTCACTCACTGTATTTTCTTCTTTATCAGTCTGCACCTCATTTATCGTCCACAGAATAGAGTTCCACGCCGACATTTTCAGAACAAAATAAAACAGGCTGCAGTGAGAGTCTCTCTCCATGGGATATTTAAAAATAGTTACTTTGTGCATTTAGTCCTTCTCAGGCAAGCTCAGGGGTTTAGTGTTACTGGAAGCCCACAGGAACAACGCTCTGCAACACTTTTTTTTTCTCCAAGTGAAGGTTGGGATATATGCAGTTCAAATAATCAGGTCAAAATTAAATTAATTTTTTTTTTTAACATGTTGAAGATCCACTTATTACTCTGTCATCCAAGAGAGACAATAAAAACTAAAGTAATGGTCTAAGTTGTCATATGGAATCTTTAAGGTGTGCTGATGGATTCATGTCGTCAACTCATACATTGAGCAACATAACAAGTAAACGTTCCACCTTAAAAGTCGTCAGGCAGTCGGCCCAGTGAACTGGGTTATTTTTTCTGCGACAGCAGCTGCTGCAAGAGGCAGCAAAACATCCTTTCATTTTGTAGTTACAGTTTACTAATATATGTAAAACTCTCCACGATTAAGCCTCAAAACCAGCCACAACTCAGCCCTGAGCAGAGTGACCGTCCTCTATTGTTCAATCAACAGACTGCAGTGTTCACAGCTCCAACTTTTAGTACCAGATCTGTGTGCTAGGTACCCCATCAGAGGGGGGACCAAAAATGGGGACAGTACAGAACGGTTCCATTGGTACCTATCCACAACTTTTTGCAGTGGAAATGGAAAAAAATCGTACCGCGCTGAACTGAACCGTACTGCCTGGATGGAAACAAGGCTATAGAGCACCAATTTCAAAAGTATCTTTCTAACCTTTCTACTGCATAGACCTCAGTTTTACGAAAATCTTTCCAGCAGTGAGATACGTCTTTAAGGAAAATGAAAAGTCGTCAGTGTGTTGCTTTAAACCCTCCAGGAGAACAGATTTCACAAGATAATGCAAAGTGTCACTTAAGTCGACACAGGAGTCTTTAAAACATAGGAGACCTATTGCAGTGGATTTCAGTCTGGGCAGTAATGTGTTGTTTTGCTTTGGTAACAGCTGGGCTTCTCCCTGATGCTGTGGGGGTCTGATACAAATTAAAGCCAGCGAGGGAGGGAGAGCACTGCGGGTTTGTTAGTGTGGAGTAATTGACCACATGGTATCCAAGAGGCTTGGTGTTGCTGTGTTCTCCAGGATGAATGTCTCATGGGGCTATGGAAGTGGGGGAGAGAGTGGATGAGGGAGAGAGAAAGAAGGAGGAGGAGGAGGAGGGGTGAGGATTTGGAGTAGTCCATTGTTTATCCTGATGGTTTCCAGATGATGGCAGAGGGAGGCAGCCAACCTCCTGGGCCTCTCTCACCAGGCTGCAAGGAACTGGGCCAAGCTTATCTGCTGCAGCCTTAAAATCTGGCTTTACATCGCTCCTGTGCACTCTGGAGCTGATTTAAGTTACACAACCGGAGTTATGGCTTTTGGATGAGATGACTTGTAATGCACATAATAAATGAATTTAACATCTATTTATCTTAAAACACAACAGTTTCTCACACATGGTTTGAGGCTGTAAAGATCTTCGATCAAATATGGAGAGTTGGTTTTTTGGGGAAAATGTGTTTGTGCCTATTTGAATTTATTACTGTGTGAAAAGAAAAGGGGCCAAAAATGGAAAGTTTTAGACCAAGAACCAAGCCTTTAACATCATGTCTTTATGTTTTTTAGCCATGCAAGTGGTGTGGCTTTGAGGATGGCAATGTTGGTCACTCAGTTGGTTGACCACTTTGGTCCAGACTGAAATATTTCAACAACTATTGGATGGAGACTTTGGGAATGACTTTCATGATCCCCAAAGAATACATTCTGATGACCCTGATGATCCCCTGAGTTTTCCTGCTTATGGTGACAGTGCCAGGGGCGGCCTCTAGCTCACTGGTAGTGTTCTTGCAGCAGCCTGAGTTCACTTCCTATCTGTGACCCTTTCCTGTCATTCTTGAGCTGTCCTATAATAAAGGCAAAAAGCAAGGCAGCAGTACCCAGCCCCGTAGAAATAATGTTTGAGAGGGAGGGTACACCCTGGACAGGTGACCAGTCTATCACAGGGCTGACACATAGAGACAGACAACCATTCACACTCACATTCACACCTACAGACAATTTAGAGTCACCAATTAACCTGCATGTCTTTGGACTGTGGGAGGAAGCTGGTGTACCCGGAGAAAACCCACGCTGACAAGGGGAGAACATGCAGACTCTCCCCACGAACCAGATTCGAACGGTGCCTGCTTCTCAACTCACTGCCAGCCAGCTAGCATCTCATACGTGGGGTAGCGTTGTGTCTTCATCGCCAATATTGCATAATATCGTCTAGTTAGATACAGCAACAATCAATGTCTCCACCACATGTACTTCTTTGCTATTTGTTCACTGGTCAAAATTCACTAAAGTAAAACTCCACACGATGCGAAGATGCAAATTTGCTTTGCCAGCGTAAGCAAATGTTTTATTCGCCCCTTTGCTTGCAACCAAGGGGCGAGTATTCGCCAATGTCAATTCCGCTTATGTGTGATTGTGCCCTTACGTTCTTATTATTAACTTTTTATTAACATTTAGCTGAAGTGACGATCTTTCCTGAACCTAAATCAAAGTGTTTCTGTTGCTTAACCCTGAGACAGGAGTCCAGATGTGAACCCAGGATTCTCATGTCACGTTTCTGCACTCTATTCGACCAGCTCCACATTAATGTGGTGTTCCATTAAATCAAAGAAATGTTGTCTCTGAACATTCTCCAGGCAGGGATTACGTTATCACCACAGTGTAATTATGAATGCAATACAGTCATATACAAACATAATTTCTAGACAGGGTTGTGGTACCGAGCTTCCCATTTGTGGTTTAGAGTGAAACATCTCAACCGCTATCACATGAATTTACATAAACTTTGGAACATATGTTCACCAGAAGATGAGGCCTGCTGACTGTGATTCCCTGATTCTCCTGTGTAGTTTAAAGTGAAATGTCCTAACAAGTATTGGATAGATTGGCAAGGAATTGGCAGGATGAATTGTAACGTTAGTGAGCACTGAAGTTTTCACGTAGCACCATCATCAGGTCAAACATGTAATTTCTCAGATAATTTTTTTTTTTTTTAACAAATAGCTGCAACACTAATTGTCGTCAACCTCAGCCATTCTTTGAGTTTAGTACTAATAAGCAAATGTTAGCATGCTAACCAAGCAGCAACCTCTGGGGCACAAAGTGCCAAAAACTGCAGTTCTTTGAGTGGCCTCTTGAGGCTGGCTTCAGAAGTGAGTCTATCCTTAAAATTCCCAACTTTACAGCAGAGATAAACGTGTTTAGAGCCTGGTACAAAAAATGGTTTTGTCTCCATTCATGACAACTGCACGGGGGGTGAATTTTCATATTACTCACCCATTTACGTTTTATCAAGGCCTGAAGTTACGCATAATCAAGGGTGGGGCTGCTTTTAGTTACAGGCTGTCTGCTGATAGCGTCCTCGACTTCTCACTGAGATCAAACCCTTGCTTCCCCACAGCTCCAGCTTCTCACACAAATATGGTCACTTCTGGCTGCAAAAAACTAAGATGGCGACTGTCATCATGCTGAACACAAAGCCTCAGAACACAAGTCCTTAAACCACTGGGTGACATCACAATAGCTACGCCTATTATTTTTACAGTTTATGATGCTAACACGCTAAACTATGATGGCAAACATGTTAAACATTACAACTGCTACACATCGGCACTTTAGTATCGCCATAGCGAGCATGTTAGCATGCTGACATTAGCATTCAGCTCAAAGCAACAATATGCCTAATGTTATCGGCTCACCTTTTTTCTCCTTTAAGGGCAGTGGCCTTGTCAGTAACCTGTGAGGGTGTGACGTGTACTTCAGTGTGTGTATGGAGGGAAGCAGGTCTCTCAGGGCGTCATGGTGAGGAGTGATGGTAGTCAGCAGAATCTGGTGTCTAGAGTAAGCTCAGGGCCACTGCTAAGTTCTGCTGGTTCAGAACCAGTAAGCTCTCACTGAGAGAGAAAACACAATCGTCTCAGAGAACCGTTAGCGTGACTATGAACTCCTATGCTGCTTTCCATTGCACTAGGAAGTCAGAATTTCCGAGTTCCCAGTCTAAGATGCCCCCTTAAGTTGGATTTCAGATGGAGAAACCTCACCAATCCAGACCTTGAAATTCTAAATGGCTGCTCCGCACATCAACAGTAGTGAAAGCTGTAGTTATATATTGTTTATTAGCACTTCTGTCTTATTTTTGTCTCATTAAAACAGTCCTGCACACAGTACTGTCCAATTTATATCTGTAGACATGTTGCTACGGTGTTTGTGCGTGCAAGAACACAGAGTAATGCATTGTTATCAACTGGTATCGCTAACAGCTGATAGCAATTCTAGCTAGGTTGGGCTAGAACAGTGGTTCCCACTTGGTGGGTAGCAGGTCCATTCTGAACGGACCGCAAGTGAGTCTGTAAAAAACAAACTTCATTATGAAGTACAGTGAATTTCCGGCACAAGCTTTTATTTTGAAGTGCTGTTTCATGCTGTAGAGTGAGTGAATAATGGACAGCTACTTTACAGAGACAGCAAAGTAGTTTGTCAGCATGGCCAAATGCAAGCATGATGTTGAATACATAACACTTTGTGGACCTTGAGGTAATGACTAAGGAGAAATCTTTACCCTGTGGCTGGGACAATTGGGAACCACTGGGCTAGAACGGGTGCATCGTGGTTTTCCGACACGGTCAACTCGGGTGTGACGTCATTCCTGGCTCCGATCTCTGACTTCCAAAGTAAATAGAGCACAGCCTCAGGATACAGTTTCCATTTTTTAAAGAGACTTTTACAGTCTGTTGTGACGATATGATCAAACCATGCTACTGTTTTACAAAATACCTCAAATTGCATTTAAGTAGTAGCAAATGTTGTTTAATGTAGGTGTAAAATTGAATCATTACAATTGATTTACATGTCATTTTGCACACATTACCTTTATTTTGATATAGATATCGGAAAACTATTCATACTAATATTGAGACACTGATCATGGCCATATGCTGTCCCACATACATACAGCACAGGGTCGAGTTAAAACAATATTTATTTAAAAAACATTGAATATTAAATGTATGTTCCAGGCAGACAATGAAAGACATTCTTAGGTGTGTTAAATAAACTGGTTATGTTATGAATACAGAAGGCTTGATGATAGATTTGCACACTTTTCTGCCTTCACTCAAACTTTCCTGCTTTCCATAGGAGCATCCAGTCACTGTCAGGTCATGAGTGTGATTTTCATTTGTCGGTTGCCAGTGTCACAGCTTTGATCGGACCAGTGGAAACTCCGGACTGTGCCATGGCCTTTGCTGCCCTGTGGGCTCCAGACTTTAGGTAGAGTTTGTTTTGCTTGTTCTGCAGAATGAAAGCTGTTTCCTCCCTCAGGAAGATGATGCTCTGTCTGCTCTCCCTGTGGGCGCTTGAGAAAGAGGGCTGCCATCAAAAGTGACCTCCCACAGTGCCTCACGGTGGCTAAATGATGCAAACACAGGCCTCAAAACGCTTCACAGTGGCCTCCACAGTCAGGGGACTTGACTGTTGGAACCTTATAGATATTTTGTTAAAGGCATGTAGTCCTGGAAATGAATAAAATGATCTGTGAGGAGTTTTGAAGCTGACATATGTTCCTGCTGTGAAATCAAAACAAGATTTGACGTTTAACTCCTCCGGTGGTGCGGATTCAGTTTTAATTTTGACTTGCCCTACTTTTCAGCAGAGGTGCTTTTAATTTAAACCAGTCTTGTCGAGATGATTTCGTCGTGATGGGTTTAGGATTTTGTCATGTTATACAAGTGCAGAGTTCATCTGGGTTTTATTTCCTCCCTGCTAAGATCTTTGTGTCCTGATTGGTGGGTCGGGGCCAGCTGGGAGGGATGACTGAGAGGCTGAGGTATTTGTCCTATAGCAGGGAGGCCTCTACCATTGGTCCCCCCACAGCCGGGGCCTCCTTTATGGTCCCTCGGGAACACAGCTGGAGGGAGGGAGTTCATTTCTAATGGGAAAGCTGAGACTCCTTCTTTTCTGTCCAAAAAATAAATTACACTGAACCTTACAATATGTCCCAACTTCCTTGAAATAAACCATTAAAACCTTTTTTCAGTCATTCTTCTACAGCACAAGGGTTCGTCTACATTTCTACACTGTCCTTTTATACTTGGATTACAGGCCGATAGTTGTCGCAGCTGGGTTTTCTGTACAAAAATAAGAATCACAGAATCAATATTTTGTTCTGTTTTGGATTATGGGGATAGTAAACATAGAAAAGCTGCTGCCTCTAGATTGAAATCACTGGATGCTGGCGACCACTAAGCCCTAAGGTTCGCAACTGGTGATCCTTACAGTGCCCACCACTGCCATCTTAACCAAAAGGTCAGCCGGCCAAATTTGCTTGTGAGTTGGGACCATCATTGGTTTTTCTTCATCTATAAAGCTTTGTGTTTCTACCCGAGGTGTAGGTAACCTGCGGCTCCAGAGCCACATGCAGCTTTTTTGCCCCTTTCCAATGGCTCTCTGTGGCTTTGACTAAAAATATGTAAATGAATAATGGTTATTTTTTAACATTTTAATTTTCATTTATCACAGTTGTAAACCTTAAGAAGTTCTTACATTCTTGAACTGTAAAAATGTGTTGCCTATATGTAACCAGCGGACTCTAGTGATGCCTAACAGCTTTGACAGCAAGAGGTAAAAATAAAATCGTCCATCAATTATGACCATACGCGGGAGACACCCCTTTACAGGTGGGGTACCCCCAAAGGTGAACGTAGGGGTACATAACCTGGCCTTCATATTTCCCAGATCCAAATCTGATCAAGCATCTATGGGACGTGCTGGTACCTCAGAGTCCATGATGGGGCCTTCCTGGATCAGACTTGTCTCTGACATGTCAAGACATGGACACATGACCTCTGGAAGGTATCTTGTGGTGTCCGGCACCTGTCAGTTGTGAGAGATTTGGAGGCCAGGTCGATTCCTTGAGCTTTTTGTCTTTTGTCTGACTTTTTGTTACTGAGCCCGCAGTGGTGTTTGGGTGGGTGAAGGGCGTCAAGTGGCATCCATATGAATGCCATGACCAAAGGTCTCCCAGCAGAACATTGCATTGTAACATGATGATCAATGTTACTCCCTTTACCCACCACTGGTTTTAATGTTTTGGCTGATCGGTGTGTAATGGCAATATGTTATGATTTCTGATTATCATCCATCCATCCATTTTCTAATCGCTTATCCTCTTGAAGGTCGCTGGAGGGCTGGAGCCTATCCCAGCTGACACTGAGCAGGAGGCGGGGTACACCCTGGACAGGTCACCAGACTATCACAGGGCTGACACATAGAGACAGACAACCATTCACACTCACATTCACACCTACGGACAATTTAGAGTCACCAATTAACCTGCATGTCTTTGGACTGTGGGAGGAAGCTGGAGTACCCAGAGAAAACCCACGCTGACAAGGAGAGAACATGCCAACTCCGAACCAGAAACCCTCTTGCCGACAGTGCTAACCACTACACCACCGGGCCGCCCATTCAGTATCATATTTATATTAAATTTCTGTGTTAATAGAAACAAACACTAAGTGCCATTGTTTTTTGTTTTTTGGTCATTTTGTGCCTCTTTGTGATTGTTGTTGTGATTGTTGTGCCCCTTTTTGTAGTTATTTTGTGTATTTTTTTGTCTCTTCCTGGTCATTTTGAGTCTCTTTCTGGTCGGCACATGTGAATTTAAGTGACATTTTGCAGTTGATACCCAGGGGGCCCCCCTTGCCTAGGGGTCCAAATCCCTTTCAGTAATCTATCCATGCATTAGTCTAGTGTACACTATTAATATAGACTTGCTGACTCTGCTGCTACCGTCACTTTAACCATACCACAGTCACTTTAGCTTGTAAATTTTGTCTCCATAAGTTCTTGTTTAGTTTTTTATTTTAATTATAGTCTTGTTTAAGTGTAGTTTTTCTTATACCTCTTATTATTTTTTCTTTTATTTTCTCTATCTGTACTGTTGCTGTCTTTGTGCTGCTGTAACAGCTGAATTTGCCCTCTGGTGGGGATTAGTACAGGTTTATCTTATCTTATATCTGTAACTTTTTCTCCTCCAAAATTGGTATTGGACTCAAAAATCCCATATTAGTCTGGCACCAGTTCAGATGAGAAGGACTTCTTTGAAATGTAAAGCTCACTCTTCCAGGACTGCATTAATTAAGCATCAAAGCAAATGAGCTTTTTAACTCGTATTGACAGGAACCATAAATAACCATCTCATTCCCGAACACAAAACTACTCCATAAACTCGGCTCTCTTGACCACCAACAGGGCTGCTATCACTTCCCGTCTTAATCGCACACAGCTTTGAATTGGCTGCCGTCCAAAGAAACCAAATAGGTCAGTCAGTCTCCTCCAGTCAGAGGTGGTGAGAGGCGAAAGCCAAACTGTTTGCAAAGCTGTCGAGCTCTAGGCATTGAGAAATGTCTCATTTTTAAGTATTTCAGTTACGTAGTCAGCCTCAAGTGGGTTGAAGACAAGGTCAGCGCTGTAAGAACTGTTGTCTGCTGTGTGTTTCTGTTCAGGCTCGACCCAAAGGTGAAGGCCTGACCCCGTATCAGGGAAAGAAGAGGTGTTTCGGTGAATACAAATGCCCGAAATGCAAGAGGAAGTGGATGAGCGGGAACTCGTGGGCCAACATGGGACAAGAATGTATCAAGTGCCACATCAACGTTTACCCTCATAAGCAGGTAACATCCGAACTACACACAGGAGGGATCAGTAAGCTGGGATGGCTGCTGGGGCCTCATGTTCGTATAGGCTCTGCTCACTGTTTTCACTTAACCTATGCAGTCGAAACTTCACAGGAAACCCTGCTTCACTGCACACAACATGGCAGAAAACCAACCTGTGCATTGTGACTGTGTTTGGTTACAGTATGTTTCCTTATGGCCAAAAGCTGCTTTATGTTTTCTCTTTGGCCCAAAGTAACCGGATTAACTGTGGAAATAAAACCCTGTGTAACTGAAGAACAGGCGCACTGTAGCAAGCAAAATGTTTTCTCCCTACAGAGATGCAGGTGATGACATGATCACTATCTAATGTGTCTGTGGGTGTGATAATTCCACAGTAGTGGGCTTTCTTCTGAAATTTCTTGCGGTTATGAGTCACTTCTGCCAAAACTCTCTGTCCAGTTAGCACGGTTTTTTTTGTCACGTAGTTTGCAGGAAATCTGAAAAACATATGACCTAATTACAAGTGAAGTTTGGTGGAAAGTTAATCCACGGGCCAAAAGAACAAGTGGTTAGTTTATGGTACAAATAGTGCCACCATGTGTCAATTTACAAAGGACTTTATGAAACTGGCTTAAAGGCAAACTTTTCTTTTATAAATTCTTACTACCTTTATTTTGTTGATATCCCGTATTATTTTCCTTTAAATGGTTAGCAAATTCTTGTAGGCGTGGCCCATTTTACATAAACTCCTTAGCTCTTGAACAAACTTCGATGCCACATGCAAAATCACCTCTGAGTGATCCTGCAAAATTTTACGGCATTTCATCTAAAGGTGATTTTTCTCCAAAAATTATGGTCAACCAACCACCATGACTGTCTGTGACCCAGATGCAGAATAAAAATGGCTGAAAAATACTATACATTTTTAAACAAGTGGGTGATATATCGATTATACTCAATGTATTCGATGTATTTCATGTGTATGAAATGACTATATGGTGAACATGTCATTTTTATTTTTGAAGCCACTGCCACAAAAATGAAACGTCACATGCACTCCCCTGCATATCCACACCTCTCTCACCTCGGCAACAGTGTGTTAACAGATGAGGTGTTTGCTTTTGTATCAGCAGGGCTCCAGACTGTGCTCATTTAGTCGCATTTTGTAACCATGGAGCACCAGTGAACTTACAAATATTACTGATATATGAACTGGAGAGCTGTTAGTTTGCTTCCTGCTAACAATGAATAAATCCTCATGTTTAATGGCACAGCTGTAACAGTTTAACTTTCTGCTAACTGCTAACAGCTAATTGTTGACTGGAACCTTAGAGTGTTCACAGCAAAAACATCAACACTTCCAGTCCGAGATGAGCCAGGTGCTTCGAAATAAAAGTACCAGTCATTCTGCTTTGATTTATTCAATTATAATTGTACATTATTTAACTTTATTATAACGTTACCTTATTTAAGTGTATAACAGTACTTTATTTAACTGTATAGTAATAGTACTTTGCTTTACTTTAACATAATAGTACCTAACTTGACTATAATAATACTTTAACTTTATAATGGTACTTTAACTGAATTATGACTACTTTACTTAACAATATTATAACTAAATACTCAGTTTAACTTTATCATAACAGTACTATATTTAACTTTATTAAAACAGTACTTGGTTGAATTTTATCATAACAGTACTTTGTTTAACTTTATTATAATGTTTTTTATTTAACTTAATTATAACAGTACTTTGTTTAGCTTAATTATAACAGTACTTGGTTTAACTTAATTATAACAGTACTTTGTTTAGCTTAATTATAACAGTACTTGGTTTAACTTAATTTTAACAGTACTTTATTTAACTTTATTAGAACGGTTCTGTATTTAACTTAATTATAACAGTACTTTGTTTTACTTTATTATAACAGTACTTTGTTTAACTTAATTCTGACAGTACTTTATTTAACTTTATTATAATGGTTCTTAATTTAACTTTATTTAAACAGTACCTTATTTATTGTAACTACTTATATATTTTGTATAGCAGTATTATTTTTAGGCTAACTGCAGTCCTACATTCTAATCCAGATAGTTTTATTAACCAACCAAATGTTAATTTACATCAGTTAAAATTAGAAATTAGAGGACTGTACATCTTTTACAGCCTATTGCATAGTGTGTGACAATGGCCAAACTAACTCCCAAAGCAAAAAGCATCCATTAAAAAAGTGCAATTAATAATTCATTCAAGTGTTGAAGAAATTTCTCTGTCAATTGTTGTTCCCTATGTGAATTAAAATTTGTTGTTGTTTTTGTATTTTGCCTGAAATTGACAAATTTTGAATTTATACTGTCTATAGAGTTTAAAACATATAAAAATCTGCCATAAAAAAAAGCATCATATAGAATTTGTGCATAATTGTAGAATGTAAATTCCTCCACAAACCCTTAAATTCCCAGAAACAACACTGCGGTCATAACTCTGACAGCTGTGTCAGTGATGAGTAATTCCCTGTCTCTTTGTTCCAGCGACCTCTGGAGAAACCTGACGGGTTAGATGTGTCGGACCAAAGCAAGGAGCACCCACAACACCTGTGTGAAAAATGCAAAGTCCTCGGCTACTACTGCCGCCGCGTGCAATAACACACTCTACTCGCCTTACGTACTCCTCCAAAGTTTTGTCAAAAAGGGACGGTTATATTTTAATTACTAAATAGTTCTATAGTTAACGTTGTTGTTCTGTAATGCATCTAACGGTTTATTCTCTTTGACACTGTGACTCTCAGTATAAGAGGCTCATCTTTCTAAAGGTATCTGTCAGTGGAGACGAGTTCTTTGCATCTGCTGGGTTCTTGTAACTTCCTCAGTTATTATCATGTGAATATTCATTTTGAAGTCTTAACAATGAAACTGTGAATTAGGAAACTTTAGCTCGGTGTCTGTCTTCATTCACGAGTTGGAACAAAAGCAAAGTTTCCAGATGAAGAAGATTCTCTTTTACATGTTTGTATATTACAGAAATAACTTAATGAAATGTTTTCTGTATAAAATATGCAACAAGTCTTTACTAAGAAGGATATGCAGTATTAGTGTGTATCTGCATTATTATTATTATCTGTATTATCAGTACTGGAGGGTACATAATGTTTTTGAATATATTTTTAAGCCATTACTGTTTTGTTGATTATTACACTTTGTGAAGGAATATATTAGCCAACTAACATTTATCCTTTATAAGTACGTGCCTGTATTTCTGAAGACACCTTTACGGACATTTGTCATTTGTATAAAACTGTAAACCAATGCAATATGATCCTGAACAATAGAATAAATTACAGCGCGGTAATATTTTGGCACACGGTGCTGAGAAAGACTCACCAAAGTGCTTTTAAAAGGGTCAGAGGTCGAGAAAAGGAGTTTAAATCTGAATGTACCAAAGATCACGAGGGATTAAAGGGACAGTTCAACTCAAAATAAAAAAATACATATTTGTCCTCTTACCTGTAGTGCTGTTTATCAGTCTAGATTGTTTTGGTGTGAGTTGCCAAGTGGTGGAGATATCAGCCGCAGAGATGTCTGCCTTCTCTTGAATATAATGGAACTAGATGGCACTCGGCTTGTGGTGCTGCAACTCACACCAAAACAATCTAGACTGATAATTAGCACCACAGATAAGAGGAAAACTATGTAATTAAGGGTGAACTGTCCCTTTAAGAGGAGGTTGCACGTTGCTTTAGAGGTTTTTTGTGTCTCCAGAGGTGCGATGACGGAGCAGAACGACCCTGTGACGTTTAACTGTTGAAGACGTGTGAAACACCATTTAATGTGCCTTAGACTGAGTGACATTTGGTGAAGCTGATCCTCTGATCTCCTAAAATGTTTTTGTATTAAAATGTATTTAAACATGTTCCTGGTTTCCGTTCTTCCAAACTGTTTTTGTCTCTGGTGACAATATAAGCACATACTGTTTTTAATCCATCCATGTGTCAGAGGGGATTGTGGGATTGGGGACATTTGGGGGAAAGTCCACACAGGGCTGTATAGCTGTCAAGTGATAAAATCAAACTGTCTCCAGCATTAACTAATCCAGATGTTATACATTTTTATCTCCCGACAACACAAAACAGCAGAATCTAAATCTCTGTTAATATTTTGGGAGCATCTGGTAAACTTTACTTATGGCACAGCACAATCAGATTTGGCTCCATCACCCTCTCATATACCACCGCTGGCAGAGCCGTCTGCACGCTGTGATACTAAATGCCTCGCAGTGAATCCAAGCCGACCCCCACACACACACACAAAAAGAAACATTTCCCAGCGCAGAGGCGATTAGATCTGACATTTTAGACCTTAATTCTTCAGGGCAGATGTCAGCAGAGTGAATACTTAGTGGAATAAGATCATGAGTGGACTGGGGATGATGAGGAAAACAGAAGGAGGCGGGAAGAATGACACTGATCTCATTCCTCAGCTGGTGATAAAACATTGGACTTTCCCCAATAAATGGACACACCTTCGACTCAAACTGCTTCAGACAGTTGTTTAAGTGCAAGTGGCCAAAAAACAAGTTTTAAAGACGGAATACGTCACATTTCTAAAATAAAGTGTCTGAAAAGTGACTTGACCGATGTTATTTCTTTTGCAGAGTTGTGTACTTAAGTTATCCAAAACGTTTCCAACAATGTTCAAACCCAAAATTCAAATTTATTCAAGGTGACGGTGCCTTTCATGTGGTCGCCTGTCAATGACGTCATATCTTCGTTACCTGAATTTGTGTTTCCTTGGACAGGAAGGCATGACCCTGCACTACTACACCTTACTCTGCTTCTAATTGGCTTACCCTGACCTTCTTACTGAGACCCTAACCAATTTTACTCCTCTTGCCTTAACCTAACCAGCTCAACCAACGAAAGCAACGAGCACAAGCCAATCCAACTGAGAGTAGGGTGGGCAAATCCGCCCTTGAGTTGCTTTAACTTCTGAGAGAACACAGGAAACACCAGAAGATGAGGACGGAGATAAGCAAGGTATTATTACGACAGAATGTAATGACATCACGTGAATAACTGTGATTAAAAGTAAAGAAAAATTAAACTCTAATTCATTTTCTCGTCCATGAATATCATTCCTGTCTGAGTCACGTCAGATAGATCATTATCTGTAATGATGGTTTTTACCATAGACTGTATGAAGTAATGGACGTAGCCGCGTGACGGTGCACATTTTACTATACCCATAAAAAATGAGTAGAAACGCCCAAATCTGAAAATTTATAATAAAGATATGAAAGTATAAATATTTCCCTAAATATTACAAAAAAAGTTTTTACACTTGGGGGATGTGAAAAAGTTGGCAATGGGGGAAACAAATTTAGCTAATAATTTATAACATGTGGTCATAACATAGCGTCATTGCGTAGATCACTGAGCTCTCCTCATTGTCTGTAGATGGCTTTAACATGCTGATGTACGAAACTCTTCCAAGAGCAAGTTGTTCAAAACCCCCTCTTTCTATTGTCCAGTGTGCTCTCTGTAATTATACATCCATTGTTTTCTGACATTTGAGGTCTGACTGGTGCTCTTGTAAAGAGTTTCTAAATCCCCAAAGCAGTTTTTTTTCAGCTAAAGAACAATGAATGTGGGTATTTAATACTGTTATTGATCGATTCAGGTCCAGATCTTGAAGTTTTAGGGCAAAGTGTTTGAATCCAACATATTGTGTTATAAATATAGACAGCAGCTGCCCTCTGTTGGTTTGAAAGAGGCTATTGCTGTTTGATTGCTGATCTGGTGGAAATACAACGGCCCTCCCTCCCCCCTCCGCTCCTCTGCACAGCATGAAGGAGTGAGTGGTGTTTCTCAGCTCGCACTCCCAGCTCTGCTCATGTTGACACTTAATTCACCTTCTAGATTTATTTTTTGAATTTCGAGGACAGAGGCACTTCAGCAAAACCCTGGGCTTCGGTCATGCTTTCACTATACACACAATAAAAAACATAAAAGATAACCTAACCCTACAAGTTACATGTAGAAGTATTAGGACACCTTCGCACAATGACGAGACCCAACCGACACATTCATCCTTGTACCTTAGAGAGCTTGAAAATCAGGTAGAGAGACCAGTTCACGTAGTTTCAAATATTGTTGAAGGTTATTCCAAGTGAGAGGAGCAGAGCACATAAAAGCTGTTTCCCAGCTCAGTCTGTGCACTAGGAATAGATGACAAAACTAAGTCCTGAGATCTCAGACTGTAGCTACAGTCAGAATTTTGTCCAATCAAAGCATAAATGTTTGAAGGGAGTTCACCCAGTGTGGCTTTACAAAGGAACAAATACCAGTGACTGAGCCTATGAAAGGTCAAAGATGGCCGACCAGCCCTGGAATAAAGCTACAGTGATGAGTGAGGCCTTTACGATTTCTGACAAACCTCAGTGCACCTATGTTACGCAGTATCTAACAAACAACAACGAACTCCCAATATCTGTGGAACAGTAGTGGATGGAAATGCTCATAAAAATAGCATTTTCAGTTGCTAATTTTCTTGTAATTTGGGTCAAAATCTGAACTTCATATAGATGGAAACCCACCTGTGTTGACTGAGACCCCTAGCAGCAGAAATGATGTGTGTGTTTAAAGCATGTTTGTAACCCTGACATTGAAGTTTATGTTGTTAGTATAGAGAGAATTGGTGGCAGGATGGTGGTGTGCGCAGACGCAGTGGTTGAGAGCTGTTGTAAGCCACTGCTGCTCTCCTGAAGACGCTACAGGGCCCTTGAATGCTGCACCTCCAGAGCCATACACAGTCTAAAGGCTCTCCCCAAACAGACAGCAAATTTAACTGTATGAAAATGCAATAACAATGAAGGCATCCATTCCTTCAAAAACAGATCACTCAAACTCCAACATTTAGAAAAATGTTTTATTTTTTGCTAACGGATGTCTCTTCTCCAAACCAGTTACATTAATACTCCTCTTCAAATACAATAGAACCCGTGTTTTTGCATTCTATAATACAAGTTCACATTTAATACCACGACCGTTAAGTGCGTTAGTTGCTACCTGGAGAAAGTCTAACACAGGGCTGAAGAACCAACAGAAGAACTGAATGTGACTCTGACTCAGAGAGAGGCAGCACTCTGTGCCACGACTGAAGACAGAGCCTCTTTCACTCGGACCCTCACATTGAAATTACAGCAGGAGATGAGACTGCGACCGTGTCCGCCACTCAGAGTCTAGTCCAGCTCTCCGCAGTCTGTGATAGTGATCCTCTTGGAGGTTCGCCCAGACCGTGAACCAAAAGACTCTATTTTCTTGACCACGTCCAGTCCCTCCTTGACGCTGCCAAAGACAACATGCCTGCCATCCAGCCTGGATGGAGAGAGAAGAGGTTTATTATCACTGCCCCCGCACTGAGACAATCCATGATGCACCCAGCAGGGTGTGACTCATGGCACTCTGCTGGGTGATGTCGCTATTTCTGCAATGATTCTGCTATTTTAGGCCATCATTCAAATACTCATAAATCTTTTTTTTTTTTTTTGCTTTCATGTCAAAACATTACAAGAATTCACAGCTTCCAACAATAATTATATTCCCAGCAGTGAGGGAAAAACCTCTGAAACAGCATTTTAACAATAACTGGACATCACTGGATACAGATTTAAAAAGCTACAATAACAAACGCCGTCCAAAGGCAGCAGAATTTTATACCAAAGATATTTAACTGAAAGGAATCTCTGAGACTGATACTATTTTAAAAACAGTGTATATATATATATATGAGAGGTGGGTGAAGACTCTGACTCACCACAACATGCTGATATTTGGCCTGTAAAGACTGTGGCGGTGAATTTGACTGCTTTTATGTTTGGCTTGATTTCAATTTGCCAGTCTGGTCCAGTGTATGAGGTTAAACTGGTTTGATTTCATGCAATATATCTGTCATTATGACACATTCTGGTAAATTAAAAAGCAGCTTATGTCAGCGAACTGTGCTGACTATGTCACTGTGTGAAATTCAACTTGTATTGCATTAATCCCTGATCACACACACAAAGTGTTTCAGCAGCCGGAGGCGTCTTTTTGTAACCGTTTCTAATAAAAACAAAGCTTTCTGCTTGTGTTTTTTGTGTTGCAACGCGCCTCGCGTTTCTGCGCTCTTGACGCTTGCCGTTTTTGTCAGAGCATTCTGAACTCCTTGAGTTGAAAAAAACCTCATCTCCCCACGTCATCTCTTTTCATCATCTTTTTTCCCCATTGTCAATCAGGTGATTTGAGGGGCGGGCCCTCTGTGGTAGTCATGACAACAAGTTTACAGTTGGCAAACAATGGAGGAGAAACTGGTGGTAGTGGTTGCTGGATACCCAGAGCTATACGGCCCAGCGATAGACAGCAGGTTGTCAAACTGCTCCCCGTTATCCTGAAATATGCCTGGAAACAGCCATCATGGAGGAGAAGCTCCTGGACCAACTGGTGGTACTCCCCATGATCCACCATCTTTTTTAGGGTCTCATGTACCCACACAGATCTCTGTTTCCCTGTGACAGCCTCTCAGCCTCAACCAGAGCTACAGCAAGTACCCTCTGCCTCAACATTTTAGGAACTAGATACCAATTACTGTGAAATAGATCAAATAAATAAACAGTAGATTGATGACACCAGAAGGTTAGTGTAAGGGAGGTGATGGGGTGGTTGCCTGGCAACAATAAAATGCAGCAAACTTTTATTTTTTTTTACTAGTGGCAATTACTTTAAAAAAAAAAAAAAAAAAAGGTAGTGCAGTGCGCCTTGTGTTTCGCAACCTGCAAAGCGCTTTCTGTGTGATCGGGGCCTTAGAAATAAGCTATATGATCATGTGATTATCATTATGTTTGTTTATAAACAGATCAATGGAGCCACAAGTGTCCGACAGGCTGTGAACAATTTACTGCCAAGCCATGAAAAATTAAATTAGATTAAATGTTATGTTACGTTATGTTTGATAAAATGTTAATGACTTTTAAGGCCTTATTGTTGTAACATTAAATTTAAGACTTTTTAAGACCTTTTAAGGACCTGCAGACACCCTGATGACACAGGGTCTTCAAACAATCTGAGCTCTGTACAAACTGTGACAGAATTAATCGGCCCATACCAGTCTGTTTTACTGGTGCAGATGAAGAACTGGGATCCGTTGGTGTTGGGTCCAGCATTGGCCATAGACAAGATACCTGCAATGCAACACATACAAAGTTAGCATTTTAAAACATGTCATGCTTTAGCTTAAAGGAATACTCCACTCACTAAAGGACAGTTTGTATATCTAGTGGTCATGAGGTGTTACCTTGAATTTGTGAAGGAAAGTTTTTCCTCCACGGAAAACAGTGGACATATTGATTTATTGATTAATATTATTGATTAATTGGGGACCATGTTTAACAACAGCAAAACTATATCAAAACATCTGTTTACAGGGAAACGATTTGTTCAGACATCTTCAACTGAGGCATATGATGAAAATATTAAAACTACTTAGGAGAAAGAGAGGAGTGTGATTAGGACTTTCATCGATGCATATGAGGCTGACATTGACAGAAGGCTGATTCTCAGGATGTTTTCATCTTTACATCAGTAAAAGGGTCTGTCCACACTGTACTTTAAATTATGGTGGGAGAAAGAAGCTGACATTAAGTGAACTGAAGATGATGGTTAAACATATTTAGGACACAGTGTACCATTTCAAGCTCAGATCTGTGGAGGGAATTCATCTGGAAAAACACTTTAAGGTTCTTTATTACTCCCAAAACAATGAAAAAAAAATCACAAAGCAACAAACCTGAACATGGTCAGTGTTGGAGAATGTATGGTTACATGTCTGCTGGTTATTTTCATATTTTGGGAGTGTCCTAAAATGTATTCTTACTGGGTAGATGTGCAAACTGGGCTGATACAGCAGGACGGGGTTTTTATAAAAAATACTACTATCAGATAGTTAAACAAAAAAAAAAAATCAATAACCAGGATACGGCTGAGTAATGAGTCTCCAACAATTTATGTTATGGAATATCTCATGTTCTGGATACACAGTATGAGCTGTGTCGTTGCAAATTGAACAGATTTAAAAATTCATTCATACCTGTGTCTATAAAGCTTTTAAATAACGGCAGATAAAGCCAGAAGTGTCACTGCATTATGATGATTTGAGTTTTTTGTACAAGTATTTTTAGCGTTAGATGTCACTTATTTATCTTTTTGTGTTCTTTTGTTATTGCTAAATTTGACATATAATGTTGATTTGTTTATGTGCTATGTTGTATTTCTATGGCTGCAGTATGGGCGACAAGTTTCCTATTTTGTGTGACAATAAAGTTAATCTTGATCTTGATCTTACATTGACTTTTTCTTTGGGACATGCCACTAAAACATGTGAAAAGTATAAGAAAAAATTGAAATCGTATTTGAATCTGAAATGATCTTTTATTGATGAATTTTCCTTTGTTTGGAGGACTTCGTTTCATTCCCTGTCTGTCCTGTGACAAACAGAATGGACTTTAGCGTATGAGTAAGTGGACGACCGCTCGCTCCTTAAAAACAGTCTGGCTTTCCATGAATCACAGTCATGGATCATACGAATCTTTGTGACATTCAAGGACAGTCTTGGACAGTCCTTCACACTTCAATGTAACCCTGCTCCTTTTCCGTTTTTGTTTTACATGATGTCCCTGCCTGTTGTCCTTGGATTTGTCTGTTCTGTTCTTGTAAAAAACAATAACAAGGAAGTATGAAAAAAAGACATCTGTGTACAAACTCACTCACACACACCTCGTGCAGTGTAACCAAGTCTCATTTATCCAGTCGTTTTCTCAGTACTTCTCAAACACATGCATTTATACTCAAAACCTTGATATTTAAACTGAAAATGAAACTAAATCTACGCTCTCTTCAAAGCCAGACTGAGGTTCTTCAGTGTAAATGCATGTGTTTGGCTCATACCTCTCAAAGAATCAGTCTTAGATTAAACTACACGAGTTGTGTGAGAGTTTATAAACAGATGTTTTTATATAGTTTTGCTGCTGTGAAGCGTGGTCCCCAGTCACTCAGTAAATCAGTGTGTCCGCTGTTTTCCGTGGAGGCCTGTGAGAAAAACAACGTTTTCTTGACGAAACTCAAGCTAACACGCTGTGACTAATTGATCTGCTGACGGTCGTTTTGTAGGCGAAGTATTCCTTTAAAGTAAGTAAACATGCCTGCACAGAGACATACATACAAAACTCAAAACTCATTTTGACACGTCACAGCAGGGAAAGCTCTGGTGTAGGTGATACAATAAATGATGACTGGATTTGATTCAGCTGATGCTAGTGTCAGAGTGCTGGTGTTGTGCACGCTGCTGGCTCAGTGTCACGGCTTAGATGGATGCAGGCGACAGATCTGTTTAAAACACAGCAACAACACAGATGTTTCATATATAAGACGCATATAACGTGGACAAAGTGTCTCTCACTCCTTCCCTCCCTCGGCCTCTCTGTTGACACTCTGTGCATAAGTAAGATTAACAGCCTCAATGAATAAAAAAGATTTTAATCACTTTCCAGCACTAGATTCAGTTAAAAGGTCATGGAAAACAACTTTTAACTCCCCCACAAAGATTTTTAATTGTTTCAAACCTACCTGTTACTTGAATAGTGATGTTATAGTTTAGTGTCATGTGCTGCAAACCTTTAAACCTCTGTAGCTCCAGGGCTGTGTGCTAAAACATTAACATACAGCCCTGCTATTTATTTTATATCACTTTCATTTACACGTTGTGCAGCTGTTTATTATGAAAGAGGGGAAAATAATCCTGTCTTTGCATTTTATTTTGATCACAGTGTTTTTGTCACAGTGTGTGACATCTCCAATGTGGCTTTGACTTGCAACTGAAAATGTAGCCCGTTTCGTAGAAAATACCAAGATATATATCGTGTATCTCCAGTCAGCCTGTAAATACAGACAGAGATATGAATTTTTGTCCGGATCACCAAGGCGTACCGTATATGGGTGAATTTATCTTGTTGTATTATGAGAAAATACGTCATTTTCTCCTACTGGGACAGTTAAATAGAAAAAAATCCATTGTTAATTTTAATAGTAAGACCTTTGCTTTCCCACTATGACAGGTTTTGAAAAGACAAACTGATCATCTTACAACAGGTCATTCAATCACTGGCTGCGTGATGCTGCCACCTAGTGGTCAACATGAGGAAGTCAAACCATTAAACTACATTTTGATTTCTTCTCTTTCAGTGATATAACACGACTCCCACAGTGGTCACGGCTTTAACATGATTCTAAACTTTTCAGTGAACATGTTTAATATTTTATCTGTACCTGGTCTTTCTTTGATTTTGACTCAGGACAAAATTCTAACATATTTATTGGCATGGTTTCCAGAATCTTCAGAAAATCACCAGTGAATCCGTCTGACACAAACACTGCAGCTACTCAAGTGTGATGCTCGGTGTGTTTGCACTGTCTTGTGTAGTGTCACACTGCCCTGTGTTTCCCACTGAGCTGTTAAATCTCATAATACTCTGAAGTGATTAAGCCAACTGTGTTAATGCTGCAGTTTGTGACGCCCTGTCCTTTTTGTTGCATCAGAGGAAAAACTGAACGGATGAGATACCAACAGACTCTCCCTGAATGTGTGAGAGACAACAAGGTTTCATTGTGCAAACTATCTGAGGAGTATATATCAAATTTGCTGGGACTGGTTGCACAAAACACCTTAAGTTTTCTCTTTAAGTATGACACTTAAAGCTTAATTTCTCCTTATCTGAGGGGCTTACACAGTTGCACAGACTCCCTTGGAAGGTTTTATTTGTTAAGGAAAAATGATAACTCATTTATGAAGTTGAGAAAGTTTCCATGGAGATTGTTTGTCTGCTTGGACTTGAAAAAAATGGCGGAAGAAAAGAAGACAAGAAAACCGTACTGGTCAGGAGAGGAGAAGATTATACTTAAGTCAGGAACACAACTACATCTCCATTTGCAGTATATATTTGGTGGTATGGCTCTGTTCTGGGGCCTCTCTGCCTTTCCTCAGGCCTATGCAGAAAGTCTCTTCCACGCGCTTTCGTGAGAAGTCTAAGGTGGAGAGAGTACACCTTTCTGCCCTTCCATGCGCCTACATGGAAAGCCTAAGGCAGGGAGAGCAGCAGCAAAGACCCCCGGGAACAGAACAGAGCAGCATCAATGACAAACAGAAATGACATTGATAAGTCAGACACAGCATGAAAAGGAGGAGCAGGCTTGGAGGCAGGTTGCAAAGCGGTTTGCAGAGGAAGCAGCAACAGTAGGCAGAGGAGTTTAAATAGGGTGCCCTGAATGAGATTCGCCAATCGGTTGCCGATGTAGCTGGGATGTGGGCTGAGCTTGACATTGTGTCCTGCCTAAACTGACGCTACGCTCAAATTCTGGAGGGATACAATCATAAGTAGCACAAACTACAAATTAAATTTGATGCCCAGAAAACAACTGTAGGAAGAAATTGCAACGAAAATTAATTCAGTCAAATCTAAAAAGTAAAATCAGAAGTAACGGTTGGATTCACCTTGTCGCACATCACTCTTCTCGGGGTGTGTTCGTTTTTTCTTACCTTGCTTTGTTTGCTAAAGTCTTTTGTGCAACGGTATAGGTCTTTACATAAGACATAAATACTTATGTCAACATTAAGGACAAGCTTAATTTAAGGTGTTTTGTGCAACCGGCCCCTGACTTTCCCCGTCAGGACATATACATGTGATGATTACCAGGTCCAGTGTGCTTCAGCTTGAAGTTCTCATCAGGAAACTTCCATCCATAGATCGACTTCCCTCCAGTCCCATTGTGGTTGGTGAAATCTCCACCCTGATAAAATAACACATCACTGTCACCGCACTGTAACCGCTGTAAGGCCGGACAACAAAAGGGACACAAAGGTGGACAAAATAAAAGCCTACCTGGCACATGAACTGAGGAATCACCCTGTGGAAAATGGATCCCTTGTAACCAAAGCCATGTTCGCCCTGTGCACAGCGCTCTGAAGTTCTCTGTGAGAATGATTTGTGTTAGACTCTCTCTCTGACAGTCAACACAGGTGGGCGGTTTCCTCGAGCAGGAACGCCAGGATCCCAGCAAGAAGGATACTTAAATGTACAACTGAAGTTTCTCTTATAAACATTTTTTTTTAATTTTTCTTTAGGCCTGGGTATCAAACGTTAATACTTTTTTTAACTTACCAAAATGTGTTCAAAGCACCAGGTATCAAAAACTGTACTGGTCGAAGTACTAAAAGCAGTTTCATACATTTTCATACACAAAATTTCAACACTTTTCCATAACTTTTCAAGGACTCATAATATATTGTTTTCCGAGCCCTACTTGCTCGGTGTTTTTGAAACACATTCAAACTTTATTCAAACATAATTCCCTCTAGTGAGCACACATGAAGGGAGGAGATGGGACGTGGAGGGAATATGAAGAAATGTACGTGATGGTTAACGAAACACTGTCACACACTGACACATATTAAAGCTATGTTTCGTCAACAGCTTCAGAAAATAAATTTGCTGATATGTTACATTACGTTGCTTTAAAAATGTCATTACACCAAACCAAAATTTGTGACTTTTCCAAAAGTTTTAATGATTTTTTTACGAATTCCATGACTTTTTCCAGGTCTGGAAAAACATGACTTTTCCAGGTTTTCCATGATTGTGGGAACCCTGTAAAAAGTGGCACTGAATGTCTGCTCAGATTGAAAATCTTGATAACTTGCGGTTTTCTTTGATCAGGTGGTTCATGACTAAAATAAAAACTGTTCCCATTTTACACAACAATCTTGTCAGAAGTGTGTTCAGACAAATTTTAGCCCAACGTTTGAAAACTTTGGATTCTATGTGAAAGGAAAGAGGGGTTTTTTTGTAGAAAAACATGTTAAGATTTTTCAAAATAAGGTACTGAAAAATGTCTAATTGTGGCATTGATATGAAATTTCAGATATTGCATTTGCTGCAAGTTTCACACAATACCAAGCTGTAGTCAGTCTGACGTGTGATGAACATCAAGTCTGGTGTCACCAATAAGCTTTAGTGTTGACAAAGAAATCTTTCTTCATGACTAAATACAGCGTTCCTACAGAGTTCAAAATACCGTACGCGCAGACTCAAATGTCATGACTTCTTGGCAGAATTTAGACCATGTTTGACATCTGAGTACAGCTAGACGTTTATTATGTATAAAAATTATTTCAAAATCCAACTGTAAACAGATTTGTTACACTCTCATTATTTATGCTATTGTGCTATGCAGCTGGGTACAACTATCACCACAATGAGTGAAGAATATGATATCATTGTGCCCACATGTTGTTTAGTTCCTTTTATAATGAAGAACTGAAACTGAGTTGACGAAAGTGAAATAATTTCACTTTCACTGCTTCTGTGCTGCCTTGTTTATTCATTGTGAAAACATAGTACGTTTACTTTTCTGTTACATCACTGCTGAACTCATAAATGTTCACACAAGCTTAATATTTGGTCATTAGTGATGCTTTCCACATCCACATTTTCTGTCACACTGAACTGGTCTTGACTGACTGGATTTCGTTCAGTAACAAGGCACCTGGGGCGGAGCTGTTTAGCAGGCTTTGACATTTACGTGTAGACGCAGCTCTGTGTAGGAGCGTGCCTTCAATCACACACCACCCTACTTATCTTGCTTTCGCTGACATCAAAAACAAGATATGACCTGCACTGACTCACACAGTAGTTAACATTTGTGCTGCGCTCGCTGCTCTAAACACTGCACCTGTATGCATTATTCATTTTAAGAAAAGCATACTCAGTTTTCTTTCTTCTGTACTTATCCAGACCTGGACAACACTCAAATCAAATTCCATACTTTTCCGCACTGCGTGGGAACCTTGTGAGTAAAACTACACAGGAATAACAGTGACAGATTTTAATTAAATCAACTCATCAGTCAGAGAAATTAGACTCTCTGTACTTTGACACAGCCCTGCTTGAATCCTCATATGAGTTTCTGACCTAAGAATGATCTGTGACTTCAGTCACACTCAGCAAACTACTCATTCATGCGTCATGTGATGTTTGGTAATAATGTTACAGGTGCATGTTGCATTTTATTGCTGTACACAAGAGTGTTTCTAAGATTAGAGGACATGCAGTCTCCAGGGATCCTCCCTAGGCACCTTTTATTGTGAACAAGCCCTATTTTGATGCTTATGTATGCGCTCTGGCACCTTATTTACATTCAATGTACAAAATAATCCACTGTGAATTAATTTATTTTAACGTGGATTAGAAAACAGGCCACCCAGCACAATATTTCAGGCCATATGCTTCATAATCTGTGACTTTAGACTAACAGCCATTATCAGCTTTGTCATGATGCATTTCCTGACTGTAGTTTTTTTAAGTTGTCAAAGTGTGAAACCTCATCCATAATCACCAAGTTTGACATTGTTTGTCTCTGATTTACTGCAGAAGAAGTGTGTAGGTGCATTACATGGACCCAATGACAGGACTTGTACTGACCTGCGGTCTTTGGCACGACTTCAGCGTTGAGCTGCAACAGAAAACCAAAATGCCTCAGGGTCAATGTAAACAGGTTGTTCTCGGTAAAACAGACCGTCAGTGAACCTGTCCTGACAGGACACAGGACAGATAGCAGGATTTAAACTACTGCAGTTTTCTCGTTCATTCACCAACACACGACACACATAAAAACAGAGTGCAGCCATGCAGCTGTGTGTACGGTCTCACCTCAAAGGTTATCCTGCCCAAAGGTTGGTTATCAGCGGAAACATCAAAGTAAACCGTCGGGTTTTTGTTGGCAGCCGCGGGGCCGCTGCTGTAGAGGCGCGCGGCGGTAAACGCCAGCGAACAAAACTTTATTCTGTTTGATAAAATCATTATTGCCACAGAAAACACGGCTCAGAGGACACACGCAGGACAGCAGCCAGCAGGAGTCACGCTCCGCACGCTTGAATAAGAGAAAGGAGGAAGTTTTTCTAGAGCAACCGGAAGTACATCTTCTCCGAGCGGCGCCGGCTAAAATCTCGCGAGATTTAGTTTACCGGAAGTTTCACGGCACTAAAATTGTGTAAATAAAAAGTTATATATATATTTTTTGTACAGTTATTTTATTACCGGGAAAATTCCGCATTTACACGAAAAAATGGGTCGACTCTAATTCGGATTTTATTTATTTATTTATTTCTATTTATTTATTTATTTTTATTATCAAAGCATACTATGATGTGGTTACACAGTGAGAGGCTAATTATTCAAACTAATTCTGTGTACAATTTTTACGTTAAATGATGATACATTACTCTGGATTTGTTTTACTTTTTTATTTGTTTGTTTGTTTGTTTGTTTTTTCTTTGCATATATGTACCCCTGGTATGGACATTTTTGTACGTACATAATGTCCATGTACCCTTGTCTCTTAAACATGTTAAATAAATTAATAAATAAAAGCGTTGTTAATTTTTTTTAATTTAAAAATATAATTAGACTTCGTGCAATAAAATAATAAAAAAAAATAATAATCAGATGGCAAGACCAGAGTTTGGATTTTTTTTTCTTTAATCAAGAACTATAACAATGTGGCACCAAAACAAGAGGCCTTAAGAATAAAACAGCAATTAAAACTAATTATGTGTTTGCCAAGTTTCATATGAGCTGATGATACATTGTTCTGGATTTGTATTATTATTATAATAATTATCTGAATTGTATTTTTGATTCTTAGAAAAAAAACAACTGAAGTTCATGTTAATTTTTGTTCTTAAAAATATAATAAACAACACAATAAATAACACATAGCTATGAGAATGCATGTAATAAAATGTAATAAAATAAAATAAAAATGTACAAGGCTATAAGAAAACAAAACTTTTTCTTTCAAAATCAAGAACTACAACAACGTGGCACCAAAAGAAGAGACCTTAAGAATAAAAAGGCAGTTATGTTTAACAACTTTCATATGAACTGATGATACATTATTTTGGATTTCTATTATGTTTTTCTTTTTATTATTTTTTATTTTAATTTTCTGTTTTTCTCTGTATATATGTACCCCTGGTATAGACAGTTTTGTATGTAAATAATGTTAATGTACCTTTGATTCTTAAATTAAGACTTAAAAAAAGAAATTAAGAAAAGTTAACAAAAGTTAATGTTAATTTTTATTCTTAAAAATGGAATTAACATATAATAAATAAAATATGATAAAACAAAACCTGACAAGGTCATCAGCATTCTATTCAGCAGTGGCTTGTCTTTTAAATGTCGGGAAACTCACCAAGCCTTGTTTGTCATTTAAGTGGAAACTTTAAGTGTTTACCTTTAACAAAAACCAACCAGAGTCAGAGCTGGTTTTAGTGCTGCTGCTTGGTACAGCTTTACTCACTGGGTCCAAACTGGTTGCTGTGGTGCTGACAATTGTATGTAGTTGCTAATGTATGTGAGCTGGTTGCCGGGGTTACAGCATGATGTACAGTGGTGATTCTCCATTTAAGGCCGACGGGCCAAAGCTGGCCCTCCATGGGGTGCTGAGTGGACCGCTGACAACAAAGTGATTCACACTGGGATTTTTGTTTTTACTTAAATGTGAATGGTCATAGTTTAAAACACATTCATAATGTCAGACACCGTCTAGTGCAAATTAAAATAGTACATACAGGTTGCACATGTACAAATAAAAGAGAAGTAAACTGTTCCCCTCTGTCACTGTCGTGTAATGTGTGTGCTGGTGTGTCATTTTCCATATAACGTGAGAAATTCTTGATCCCAGAATTGAGCCTGAGCCACAAACTGTTTCTATTAATACTCCAGAGACATTAGACGTCCTCACATCGACTCATGATGACTTACCAACAGTCACCTTGTGTCAGCTGTGAAATGCTCGTAGGAGGGTGGAGACACTCCCAGTGTTAAAATGTGGCTCGACTATAACGTCAATGCTCTGAGGTGGAGACGATTAGATACATTAGAAGTGATCAGTGACTGTTTTCCGTACTTCAGGAAACAGGAAGAACGCTCAGAGACAGGCAGCAGAGCAGGATGTTGAACGCTTAGAGGACGACATGTCAGCTGAAGCCTGAAGAAAAAACATATTAACACTCAGCGTCCATTTTGGAATCAAAGTGACACATAAACTAGAGTTCTGAAGGTTTAGCTTTTCAACACAGATTAAAATAAGGGCTCAGATATGTTTATGTCTTGTAGACGTCTGGTGCAGACACTAGACCAGCCAGTGTTTGGTTTGTCCATTCTGGGCCACTGTAGAAAAACATGGCGGAGCGACATGGCGATCTCTGTAGACGAGGACCTGTTTCCTGTGTAGATATTAACGACTCACTGTAAGGTAATGAAAATAGGACCATTCTTATTTTCAGGGGATTATACACTAAAGAAAACATCTATTTTACCTTACCTTACCTTATCGTACCTTATCTTACCTTATCGTACCTTATCGTATCTTACCTAATGTTACCTTATCTTACCTTACCTTACCTTACTGCACCGTAACTTATCTTACCCTAACTTATCGTACCTTATTTTACCTTACCTTACCTTATCTTATCATACATTATCTTATCTTATCGTACTTTATCATATCTTACCTTACCGTACCGTAACTTATCTTATCGTATCTTATCTTACATTATTTCATCATGCCTTATTTTATCTCACCTTACCTGACCTGACCTTACTGTACCTTACCTTATGTAATCGTACCTTGTATTACCTCACTGTAACTTATCTTATCTTATTGTACCTTATCTGATCTTACTTTATCTTACCTGACCTTACCGTACCTTATCTTATGTAATTGTACCTTATCTTACCTTTTGGACCTTATCTTATCTTATCTTATCTTATCTTACCTGACCTGACCTTACCGTACCTCCCCTTATCTTATTGTACCTTACCTTATCTTATATTTCAGCCAACATATCCTCTAAATCCTGCACACTGGACCTTTAAGATAAAGATTAAAAAAACAATACAAACCAAAACCTTTTGTTTTGCGTCTCAGGAGGATGTTAAAGTTAGAAAAAGTCTAAAAAGCACAAAACAAAGTATTATTCTGCTCCTTCAATTCCCGTTTCCCAGAAGTGTACAACAGTTATCTTATTTTCCACCCCCCCCCCCCTTTCTCTTTTATGTTCTTATTTCCTTCTCAACAGATTTAACAGTAACAGCTCAACTCTGCATCATTCATATAAACAGGTTTACACACCACGTCTCTGTTATTCTGTTGTGTTAATTAATGTGGGCTAATATCATTTCCACATCAGCGCGAGCTGGCCTTAAGCTCTATTAATTCAAAGTGTGAGTACAATTTGATACCTGTAATTTACACCTCCTGCTTGGACGAGCAGCCTGTGGGAGTCAGGCGGGCCTACGACGCGAGTGCACAAAAGACAGGACGCCAGCGACGTACAGGTATCATCTGAATACATATTTATTAGATAAATATTAGGTTGTCACATCATCTAACTACATACAGTTCTGCAAGACTAAAAATCACAATTAGTTCCTTTATTTTCTGACCAGTTTAGAATATGAAATGATTGTACATACAATGTACACAATAGAGACAATGGCCACATTGCATGAATCACCTTAGATTGTATCATCTTTCCAACTGCTCATGATATCAAAAAATTGTACAAACTATGGATTTGGTTACAATCTTCTGGACCCGTCCCTCCCACCGCCTTCCTCCCACCCCTCCGAACGATTTTCTTTGTAACCTTTTTTTTTTTTTCCTTTTTTATTTTCAGCTTTAGCACCTCGGAGTATGCAGGTGACAGACTAGAACACTTAGGCTAAATATTACATGTAAAACATAGCTGTCCCAGTTCCCCTAACAAAAGAGGTGAAAAGTATATATTACAGAGGGAGGGGAGGGGGAGGGGGACAAAATGCGGAGAGATACCCACAGACACTAACTAACAAGTTTTCATTTTCCATATTCAGCCACTTCCAGTAGAGGGGTTGCAAGCTTTTTATTATTCTGAAGAAACAATGCACATTCCCAGGGAAAATGAATACATTTCTGTTCACATGTCTCTATATTCATTTACATATATACAGGCATCCTTGGGACGTTTGCTCTAGCCTTGCCCTCCTCATCCTCTCCAGGCCAGAATGATGAACGTGCCCTTCCTCTCTGTATTTTTTTTTATTATTTTTTATTTATTTTTTAAAACAACTTCCCCCAGAGAAATGGCCCTTTTGTTGTGATTGTGCAACTACAGATTCGGGGTGCTGCCTTGTACACCAAATTGGAGAACGACGTATGAAATGACGATCCACGGGACTGATCAGAAGTTGAGATATTTAAAGAATGAAAACGTGGCAGTGTGGCGATAAAGGGGGGGTTTGATTTGATGTCTCTTTGTGACATAAATATGAAACAACATGTCAGTGAACTGGAACAAACAATATTTCTTAAATGACGCTTAAAATAAAGTTTACATAAAAAACCCAGGGTGGTTAAATTAGCACAATGCTACAGTTGAAAGAAATTGGATTTCTAGCCTTACAGATTAATAAGAAAAACCAGTACAAAATAATTTACCAAAAACAAAAAAAAGGGGATACAAATGTATATGGTCTCGTGCTTTTAAAAAAGCCACATTTTTCTATAACAAAAATATAAACAATATCATGGATTTCTTTAAAATATGGTTGTGATATATCTTTAAAATACCACTGTGTATTGACAATTAGCAACAATTATGATATTCACATAGCTCACTAATTACACTGAAAGCCAGCTGATACCACATCTTTTTAAAACCGTTACTGCTCAGTATCACTGATAAAATGTTAAAATCATGAGTAGACGACATTTTCAAAATACATCCGAGTGTGGAGGAAAATATCTGGAAACTGAAATGACGCTACACAATCACTTTGAGCTGACGCAGGGGGAAAAGGTGGGGACACACACACACCTGTGTGAGACAGAGTGCACTGGGAGGAAAGTGACTAGAAAGCACGGCAACCTGCAGGAAATAGCTTATGAGACATTTGGACTTGCTTCCCCCTCCTCCCGTGACGAGGAGGCGAGACAGACAGCTGTCACACGCTGGTTACAAACAAAGTCAGTGGTTAGATGGGAGTCTGGGAGCGCACGTTGTTAGGTCGGACGACTAATGATCGAAGGACAGACATTATCGAGATGATACAAAAATATTCACAATGATATTTACAGTACAATAGCATTTCTTAAAAAATAATACATTTGCATACTGAACAGCACTCTTCTCAAAAAGTGAAAAACAAAACGTGGCAAAAAAGGTCTGCACCAATACTGCTTTTAAAAACCACTTCTTGAACAGCAGTGATGGATAAACTGTATCTGTCCTCCCCTATATCTTTGAAATCAATATTTCCTCCCTATTAGAAACACACACTCACACTCACACACACACACGCAGGACCAAGCAAACACAAACCTCTCCATTCTCATCCCTCTAGCTTTGGTGATGTTGAGCAGTTTCCCAAAAAGATTTTACGGATTAATTACGCAGCGACAAAAACAAGAAAACAAACCATCCGGCGAACACACGATGAACGCACTGCTGATGTCGTCCCTTCAATGTTAGTGTTAAATAAATCATACTAAAATCAAAAAACAAAAAAAAAAGAGCCGTGGAAACAGCAACTGATAAAAACCACACTATTTTTTTCTTTTTTTTTAAAACCACTTGGAACAGCACTAGACGAGGGCTTGGCACACATGCACTTTGTAGACTACTTTAACAGCACATCATTTAACAGGGAGAGAGATGCAACGTTGCAAAAATGCCGGCGGGAGCGACACCGGGGCTCATGCGGAGCAGACGGCTGTGGGAGGAGTCGCAGCAGGAAGCGGGATCTTTACAGGAATCTCTCGTGTTGTACCTTTCGTTTCCTTTGACGTCACTCCTCTGCACCGGAGCTGATGACTATACAACATGTAGGAGTGCAGGTGAGCGGTATAAACTTTGTCGTTGTTTCAGTGGGGCCAAAATCGTCTCCGTTCCAGCTGTCGACCCTCAGAGGACTGAAAAGCGGGGATATCTCTTTTTGACAAAAATATGTATGTATCACAATCGTAGACAAAGTGGAAGCCGATCATTCCCAAAAATCTTTTTTTTTCTTTTAAAACGCTGAGCAAAAAATTATTTAAAAAAACTTTTCATCGAGGACACACTCGTCTAATCTTGATTTTTTTGTTTGTTTGTTTTTGCATTGCCAAAATCTCTTGTGCTTTTAAATGATGTGTGGTGGACAAAAACAGTGCGGCTAACCAGACCAGTCAGGGAATGGAGCTGTGACACCGGGAAGCTGCAGCCTCTCAGATTGGAATAACAATATGGACATCGCGCACACTGGCCAGATAGCGCAGGTTTTTTTTTTTTGTTTTTTTTTTTTTAACAGTTCTTTTTTTTTTTTTTTTACAGTGAATTCCTTTTTCTTCTCAAAAGGAAACAAAACATGAATAAAAAATGCTACAACACGTTCCTAATGTGCACACATACACCTGTGTGTGGCGTAAAAAAATCAACTGAGTATAGCTGCACAGTTCAAAAGTATCGCCACGGGGTGAGAGGGCGGGGCGGGGCAGGGCAGGGCAGGGCGGGGCGGGGCGATCTTCCGCCGCGGCCCCGCCGTGTCTTGGAGTTTTTAACCTCTTTCAGTCAATCTGTGCTGGCCAATGAAAACTGTACAAGAGGAAGAAGAGAAAGGGAGTGCATCTTTGTGTTTATCAAGTACTGAGCGACCGCCCTGGGGTCTCAGGGAAACTGCAGGCAGTCAGAAGAGTTCATTTGTGTCTGAATTGCCTCAGTTGTTTTCGAAGAGCGAGAGAAGGTCGTCGTTGCTATTGCTGGGGAGGTCCGGTGGATCCAGGTACGACAACAGCTCGTCCGGGTTGGCGAGCTCTGGAAGAAGCTGCAAGGAGGGAGGAATAATTTGGTTAGACACTGACGTGATCTTTGATTATTCAAAATGTTCTGCTGTGCGCCAAGACTCACGTCTAAAGATGGCTCGGGCATGTCCGACCCCGCTTGGCTGTCCAAACTGCTGGAGGGGTTGAAGGCCAGGTCGCCGTGAGGATGGTTGTTGGGGCCGGGAGGCTGTTGTTGCTGCTGCTGTTGCTGAGGAGGCGGAGCTTGTCGCGACGGCTGAGGAGGCCCGCTGTGGTGTAGCTGCTGCCCTGATTGGCTCCCAGGGTGTGGAGATGCATGTAAGCTCTGCAGAGGAGGACCATGCGACTGGTCGTTGCCGGCAGAGTGAGGTATCTGTAGAGAGACGGGGAAATATTCAGACAAAGGTTGTAGCTAACAGTTATTTTAATTGACCTGTCGCTACTGGACTAGCAGAAATTTCTGGGGAAGGTCAAACAGTGTTCTTTTGCGCGATGACACACAGCTGGTTGAATATCAGCAAAGCAGAAAAACATCTGACAGCATTGCTGTATTTTTCCCCCCATTGTCCAGGTAGATGAACTAAGAGACAGGCCTTCTGTGGTGGTGATGACAAGTGGTGGCACACAGTTCATGCTTAAGCTAACGTTAGCTCACTTTCATTGCGCCCTAAGCATGCTGCATGACATATCTGAACAAACTGTTGCCTCAGCTAGTTTCATACTAACGTTTTACTTCCTGTAGGCCTGAAGATTCGCAGCAGATTGTACAACTGTCCCCACATCATTCTAAAATAAGCCTTGAACAGACCATCATTCAGGCGAAGGCCCTGGATCGGCCGGCGGTACGTTACTCTCTGTGATTTCTTCCCTTTCTGATCGTCTCGTGTACCCACACAGATCTCTGTTTCCCTATGACCACTCCCCAAATACCCTCCGCCTGAACGTCTTTATGCAGATTTTAAGACACAGATCTGTGAGATAACATCGCAGCGAAATAGCGGTTAAGCTAAGGACAGGTGGTTTGGTGGCTGCCTTGCAACACTTAAAAAAAAGACTCAGAAACCTGTACAACATGCTCTGTCAAATAAAGGCCTTGGGTCTGTACGGTAAAGATGAAGCAGCTGATTAGCTTAGCATCAGTAACAACCTTTCAAGACTCCAGGAGCTCTGTATGAAGCTAAGCTTTTCTAGCAGGGGTTCAGTATTTGCTAACACGTGTCTCCACATACCTATAAAATCTTTTCCTCGTGTTTCCTATGTTTATTTCACACAGTAGCTCACTAAAAAAACTTATTTCCAGGTGTCTCAGTGTGCCTCTTTGGTGTATATCTGCTCTTACCTGCCAAAATAAAGCTAACTGAAGAAGCAAACACACAAACCTGGGTTTATAAAGCGCACTTAGAAAAGTTTCACAGATAAACAAGCAGCAACAGAGAGCAAAAAAAGTAAAATGTGCTGAAACAATTATGATTAAAAGAAAAGGAGAGTCTGAAACAGAGAGCTGATAAACAAGATGGTGAGAGAACTCACTGAGTCAGGCATGTTGTGTGAGAGCGGCTTGTCCTGGGTCATCAGGCTGTTGGGCATGTCAGGTGGATGAGACAGTTGGGGACCGTGCATGAAGTCATTCATCGACGTACCACCGGGGGTGCCGTGAGGAAAGTCAAAGTTCCCGTGCCCCTGGTAACTGTTGCCTGGCACACAAAATAAACAACAGTAAATACATGCGTACATTTTTAAACTGTTTCTTTAAGCTCCTTTGTAGCGTGACGCTGACGTCTACCGAGGCACATGAGATACAACGACTTGTAAACTAAGGACTGTGTGTTTGTGTCGTACCTTGGTTGCCGTATTCACTGTTGTTGCCCCCTTGCTGAGAAGACAATATCGGGTACGGTGACGGTCCGGGGCCGAGCTGAGCTATCATCTCCATCACATTGGGCATGATCATCTGGCTGGGGCTCATAGTCTTAAACCTCTTGGCCAGCGGTCCATCTGGATCCTCCTTGATGTGGAGATCAGATTTTATCGCCACCGGCCGCCAACTACATGTCGGGTCAATGGTCACCTCCTCAAACTCCGAGCTGGTGAAATACAGACGAAACGGTTAAGATACAAGAAGATGAAGAGAAATACATAATGTGCATTTCAAATTTGTTTCCAACTTACTTTTGGATGGCGTTCAAGATTCCCCACATGTACTGGTCCACTTCGAGTCCCTCTAACAACGCTGTTTTACTGAGCAGAGAAGAGAGACAGGGCTTAAAATGCTGAGAAGGACAAGTACGTGGATTACAGCAGAGGTGGGGGACTCTTTTAAACTAACTGTTGTTGATCTAAAATGAAGACGGACTTAGCAACTGTATGGCTTATGTTTTTCAATACGCTTTTTGGTGACCTATTTTCGTAGTATAAGACAATGTTTTCAAACAGGCCTCCATTTTGATCGAGTTTCAAATTCGGGAGCAGACAGCCTACGTATCTACTGGCACGCCAATCAAGTGTCCTGTGCTGGGAGGCGGTGCGATCCCTAGCATCTAAAAATGCCCCTTTTGATGTTGTCAAGACAGATGACTTGACAGAATTTAACTTTCTTTATTAATTATCTGTCATTTTTTATGTATTGAGAAGTTACATTTTGTTTTTAAAAAACGATTGGGTGATTTCTAGTTCAATGCACGCAAATCTGACAACCTACAAGAATGCGGCAGACCAGCAGAGGCAAACGTCAAAGACAGCTATCATGGAGGGGGCTGATTCCAAATAATAAAATTTGGATTCAAGGATTATGTTGACGACAGTAAGAATAGAAGAGTGATATGCAAGGTCTGCAGCTCAAAAATGATTGGCACGACCACCAAAATATCCACCTTCGTCCATCACTACAAAACCCACAAGCAGAGGTACATGAACGTGTCTTTTTAGCTAACGTATTAGCTTTTAGGTTGGTCAAAAGTTACCTAGAAATCAAGCTAACGTTGCCAGATCATCAGAATTTCAAGAGACTTGACTTGTGACTTGGCTTGACCTTAGCACTTGACTTGTTTACTTGACTTTTATCAGGAACTTGACTTGCTTGTTTGTCACCACAGTAACCTCGGTACTTGCTTAGGACTTAAAGATTTAGAGTTGAGACTTGCTTGTGACGTAAGTCCTGATTTTGCCAAGTGGTTGTTGTCCTGAGAACAACATTTTGTATGATAGTCCTGGGACAACAACTGCCTCAGCCAGTCAATGTTTGTGATGTCATCAAAGACAGCCCTGCTGCCAGTGCCCTGCAGAATATACACAAAATGGCTGTGCTAAAAAACAGCCACCACAAAAAGGTGTTGTTGGTTTGTCATGTGTCTTAGATTGGCTCCCTGTAAGTCTCACTTTCATTACTGTCCACCACTGGGCACAATCCTGGGAAAAAATTAGGGCGGGTTAGCTTGCTAACACTAGCACGCAAATGTTAGTATATTGACGCTTGCGTGCTACATCTCTGACTCACTGTCCCTTTAACAATCCAAACAACTAACACACTGTCTCGTAGTGGCCTTTCTAAAATGAGCTAGCGCCCTAGCTGGCCAACTGTTAGCTTACCTTTGCTAGCTAAAGTGAGCTTATTTCAATGGTGACAAAATATCAACAATTAATCTTAAAAGCAAAAATATATTTTAATGTCTGTATTAGCAGACTACTGTAAACTAAAGTAAAACTTTTCAGGTTGGGTCTCTTCTTGTAATGCAAAACTACAGACAGTATAAAAACGGTTTTGTATTAAAGCTGGATGAACTTACTTGCATACAGGACATCGCCATGTCCCCCGCTCACAGTTCAGTTGTAGATATGATTCCAAATCAAAACACTGCAGGAAGAAAATAAAGTCACATTGTTACCATCATGTATTCATTGTAATAAAGTCCATCTTCCCTTGACTGCAACAGAAGACTCTCAGTGTGTGTGTTTATCCCTGTAGTGTTTACCTGAACGTGTTTGCAGTCATGGCCTCTTGCTGGAAGCTGTATTCGCCGGAAGGTGATTGGACATTTGAGGGAAACCTTAATGGCCGTCTGCTCTACGCCATCCTCTCCGTTGAGCGTTGCATTCCCCGATGACGCTGCTACGCTGCTGAAGTTCCTCTTAACTTTAAAGCAGGAGGAGAGAAATGTTTTGTGTAAGCCAGGACTCTGAACAATCAGGATGTCAGGGTGCAAAATGCAACTGTGCTGTTCTGCATGTACCTTTGGTGATGCAGTGTTCTGCAGGCAGGAGCCTCTTCTTGAGTAAACCCTGGAGGACAGAGCGAACCGAGGGCCTGTGGACCAGCTGCAGCACAAACAAGTGCGACTGCAAGAGGAAACATCACCGTCACAACCACAAACATCCTCTTAAGGTGTATCAGTTTACTGCTTCAACATGTGTATCCCGACAAAAACAGACCTGACAGATCAGTTTTTGATTGCACTCAGTATTAAATATCAGCTTTTATGTCTGACTTTTATTTGTCTGGCGACGACTTTTGGCGTCTGGATTTCTATAAACCTCTTTTTATTAGTTGTGGAGATTTGTGCACTCACACAGCAGCAGGCAGTGACTGTGATCTGGATCGTGTTCCTTCCTGGCTGGCATACGTGTTTCAAGTGCAGGGGTTTGTGTGAGGTCTTATTGTCGCCCCGCTCGATGGTGAGCGGCGTGGCGTTTACGCTGACTTGGACCGACGCCGGCCAGTTGGTGTTCATCTGACGGTCTTCGTGGTGGTAGCACTTGAACTGCAGCTCCAGGTCCGACCTGCACAGACAAGCAAAGCAAAGATATTAATTAGTAAGGGTCACGGAGCGTTCTGCGGGACACAGAAGACAACAGCGACCGGATGTTTTGTCCTTTCCAACCTCCTCATCAAAACAGACCACCAGTGATGCGAGGCTAAATTTAGGATGACGTGATCTCATGGTTTGGCATCAGTGAGAATCCTTATCTCGAGACTCTTGATAAGCTCCGGACGTGAGAGTGCTCGAGAAGGGAGTAAAGGGAAATACAATACTCTAAATCAGAGAAAATGAATGCATAAATGACCTTCTCCGAGTCAGCTGGGAATAGTGATGTTTTCTTTTTTTTAACAATTCTCAGCTGCAGACAGAATGACTGCACAGCCTTTTCAATCTGCTTGCCAAAGGTTAAGAGGAATTGAAGAATACGCTTTGGTTCTTGACTACAAGATTCTTATGTGACGCTCAATTTGCCCATTGACTAAAAATCAAATGATCAAAGAGGCCAAAAAGAACAATTTAAGAAGCTGAGACTATTTGACACCAGGTTTTTGTAGACTGCTACAGCTGTACAGTGAGCTGAGCTTTTAAGTGAAGTATACTTGGGTGTCATTTACCAGTGCAGTACAAGTTGTTTGTGTAGCAACAGGACAATTATTGCTAACCAAATGGCAACCCCCGGGACTTAAGAATGAAGCTTACGCATTGTGCAGACATTATTGTCCCCCTCTGGATGAATTGTAACTTTGGTGATCCCTGAAGTTTTCATGTGGCACCACCACTTTAAACAAAATTAAAGTTTTATTGCTTCTATTCTTCCCCAATTAATACTTCGTTCTCTCTTGATATTTTGAAAAGTCCTTGTACTGAGCTAGAAAACGATTTGTTTAAGAGAGTCAGTTCTTTACTATCTGTTTCCAAACTTCAGCAGTAAGCCACTTGAATAAGGAAAAAGAAGATTCCTGATATAAAATATCTGTGCAGAATACCTAAACATACATACACTGTATGTTGATTGAGTGCATAATGTCTTACCTCCACATGAGCGTCTGGTGTACAGAGGGCCGTAAGTGGAAGACGTGGTTGCTGACAGCCAGGTTATGCTCTAGCCTGAAGGGCTCTAGGACTACCCCGTCCCGCACTGGGAACGTCAGGCGCAGCTCCTCGTTGTGGTTGGCTACATAGGTTGAAGAAAAGCCATGGTCAGACTATCATGAACTTCTAAAGAAGTAATTCGCTAGTAAGACTTTCACATTGGACATCTTCCATTTACTGACCTGGTGGGGGAGGGAGAGCGGTGATATTTGGTTTGATGTCAGGAGGGAAGGGTGGCTTCACGTCCTGGTTTGGCGACAGGTATGGAGGGATGTTACTTCCTGGGGTCATGGGAGGGGTGGGGTTGCCTGGCACCGGAGAGTGAGGGTAGTTACCCACTGGTCTAGGAGGCTGTATCGAAGACAATCGATTAGTAAATTAAATGGTGATGGGAATATAAACCAAGAGAATGATAAAGTGATGGAACAAAATGGACTTACCCCGTTCATATTCCCCTGGTTGTACTGATATCCACTCCCAGAGAAGTTATTTGTTTGGCCATTAAATGGTGGCTCTTGCTGTAATTTCATAAAACAGACAAATATTATTGTTCCTGCAAATTAACCTCTACTATTTTTATAAAAAAAACTCCTGACAGATCAGGTTTTTGGTGAACAGTAGCATTATTGCACCTTATAGTACTGGCCCATGGCACCGCTGGGTGGCGGGTATTGGCCCTGCAGCTGCTGCCCTGGCATCCTCTGGCCAGGGTAGTTAGGGGACGGCAGCGGCCTGGAGGGGTTGGGTGTGGGGTACTGCCCCTGCTGGTTAGGGAACTGGCTGTTTGGTCCATACTGCTGCCCACCATAGTTTGGCTGTGAATGCAGTGATCACAAACATGAACTCAACATACTGCAAACAAGCTGACACTTGAAAGTGAAACTTCACATCCACTCACCTCCCCTGGGTACGGCCTCTTCATGCCCTGCATACCCATGCCCTGAGGCCGCGGTCCTGCATATCCTTGCTGGGGCATCCTTTGGCCGTGGGCACCAAAAGGCCCCATGCCTTGGCCCCTGGGCTGGTTCATTCCCATGGGGGGTCCCGCTCATGTTGGACGCGTTCATGCCAGAGCCCATGTTCCCAGGGAGGGACGGAGGGCCGCGGGGTCCTGGCTGGTTCATGAACTGGCTGTTGTACGCCTGGTTTGGTCCCATCTGGAAAGAGGAACTCATCTGGAAGACGAAATGGGTTCAATCAGCCATCTCTGAGCTGACTGTCAATGTGGCAAATTTTGTGAGTGAAAAGAATCTATTCAACGTCACAAAGGACACAAAATGTTCTACCATCTAAAAAAATGTGCATCTGTTAGCTTTTGTTAGAGCTAAATGTGCTTTTTGGCTCCATTACTACTTTGGCTACTTGTTCAGCCTTAACATTGATTCAGCCTTGTTCAACAATAAGCCTAAATCCACTTATCTCCGCTTCCTGTTGTGTACTCCTGCTAGTATTATAAGGACAGTATTGAAAAGCACAGTCAGTGAGGTGTTATCAGCTGTTTGTCGTGTCCTACCGGTCCATATTGGTTCATGTCCTTGTTCTGGGTTTCCTGCAGGGCAGCTACAGTTGCTGTGGCAGTGGCGGTTGCTGTAGCGGCAGCAGCAGCAACTGCAGCGGCGGCAGCAGCAGCGGCAGGCTGGGTGAAGTCTGACGGAGGACGGGAGTGCGGAGGGATGCCCATTCCTCCAGGTCCAGTGTTAGGCCCTCCGGGGTAACTGTGACAAAGAGCAACACGATGTACGAAGTGAGCTCAGACTGTTGTGCTGGAGGAGTGCGACCATTTTAACTGTCCGAATCACTTCTTTGGAAGCTGTTTTAATCACTCCAACAACTAGTACTGATCCCCTGTCCACTTACTTGCCACCGAAGCCTCCTCCCCCAGGGGTAGTTGGGTCGTCCGTACATGCCCTGCTGTATGTAGCCCTGGTTGGAGTTGCCTTTGTTGGGGAACTGCTGCTGAGGACCGGGGAACTGTGGAGAGTTCATCCCTGGATTGTTACCAGACATACCTGAGCCCATGGGGTTGCCCCCAGGGTTCATGGGATTGTTGTTGTTGGCCATGGGATTCCCCAACACCTAGTGGACGTAGACACACAGAGAGATTTACACGTGTAAATGCTGGTTGCTTCAAAGGGACAGATCACCCCAAATTATACGTTTGTATTTTTCCTCTTACCTGTAGTTCTGTTTATCGATCAAGATTGTTTTGGTGTGAGTTGCCGAGTGTTGGAGATATCAGGACGTAGAGATGTCTGCCTTCTCTCCGGTATAACAGAACACTATGGCACTCGGCTTGTGGTGCACAGAGTACTCCAAAAATATTTTTAAATCATGACCTGGTTACTCAAGATAATCCACAGACCTTGTTGGGAGCAGTTTCAAGTAGGAACTATTTTTCTTTCTACCAAACTACACCCGCCGACCGAACCACCTGCTTAGAAGGAAGCATGCATTTACTCATCGACGAGAAGTTCCTGCTTGTGACAGTGCCAGATGTAAACACTAATGTAGGTAAGTGAGTAAAATGTACTTATGTAGTGCTTTTCACAGACATAGCTAACTTTTAAAAAGAAACTATAGAGTCAGCAGATCGTAAAGGAGCAGGCAGAGCATTCCAACATTAAGGTGCTACGGCTGCAAAAGCGCCATTACCATGAGTCTTAAGGCGAGTGTGAGAGACAACACATTTGATCGAAGAGAGCGAGCTGAAGAATACAGGTGAAGTAGTTCAGTAATGGCGTCCTCCTCGGCTGAGCTGTAACGTTAGCTAGCTCAGCGGTGCTAGGTGAGCTCGCAGTAGATACACGCTTCCTTCTGTGTGGTGATACAGTTCGTGGGTGTGGTTCGGTAGAAAGAAAATAGTTCATGAAACTGCTCACAACAAGGTCTGTGGATTATCTTGAGTAACCAGGTCGTGATCTCTGAAAAGAGACATTGCTGTTGAGTTTTTCAAATGTGTTTCTTTGGGCACTTTGAGCACCCCAAGCTGAGTGCCATGTAGTTTCATTATATTGGAGAGAAGACAAACATCTCTACAGCTGATATCTCCAACACTCTCACACCAAAACAATCTAGATTGATAAACAGCACTACAGTTAAGAGGGAAAATATGTACAGTATTTTTGATTTTGGGGTGAACTGTCCCTTTAACATTAAGTACCCTGATGAGAAACTTCCCGCAGTAGCACCTTAAAACAACAGAAATGAGATTGGACACATTTTGTGGACAGGTGCAGGGTCTCACCTGGCTTTGCGACGTGTTGGTCACGCCCCAGACGGTAGTCACCACCGACAAGGAACCTGGAGGCTGATTGGTGTTCTGTTGCCAGGGAACTGAGTCATAGGGAAAAGACCCATCTCTGCTGAGGACGGATAAAATATGTAGGCAAATCAAAATGTGCCCTCTGTCTCTGAACAAATATTTGCAGTGTATAACAGCACAGTCACAGTATGTATGTTTACATTAGCTGAACGACAGGGAAAGACAGAGGTTTTATTGTTAGGATTACACAATAAAAGCATGTTCTTCCTCTTGAAATGCACAAACACTGTGCTGTAATTATTAACTACATGTACTGGGGTTATGAGGTACTGTTTGTCCCTGTTGACCGGGCTACAAGCAGTTAGTCTGGCAGTGTGTCTGGCCACTGATCCATAAGGAACACCGGGCTTCATGTGGAGAGGAAGGGCTTTCCCCAAGGGCCCCGGTCTGTCTGTTCACACACCCAACACGCACACAAACACACCTCGTGCACAAGCCAAAAAGCACAGCAGTGCGAACACTGACCCGTGTGAGAGGCCGGGCTTCATGGAGCTCATGGGGGGCTGCATGGGCACTTTTCCCGGAGGCTCGTTCTGCCTGTTCTTCTGGTGACGGAGGAGGAGGAGGCGTCCCAGCTCCTCGCACCACGAGGACAGAAGAGCTGGAGAGAGAGAGAGAGCAGAGGAAGATGTGTGTCAGTGGACTCCTGTGAGAAATCACTGCAGAGGTAACAGCCCTCTACTGCAAGCGCTGCGAAAACCTGCAAAAGCTGATTATGTGAGAGGAGGACGGCGGACGAAACAGCAACTGAGGAACAGAAGCTTCGGAGCAAAATTGGACATAAAATTGAAAAGCAATGACCTAGCTGACAAAATGATGTGTAATATCTTTGTGAAATGACAAATCAGGGAGTCCTGTCTGTACAAAGTCCCTCTGTCAGTCCATGTGACTGAACATATAAACATCCTAATAAAGAAATGTTACTGAAAACATTTAAAACAAATTTTAAAATGTAAGAAGCATTTCTGAAATTATCTCCTGAGTGAAATTAAGACCGTTGTGTCTTTAATTATCTTTTTAGTTTGTTTAAATTAACAATTTAAGTGTCATTTTTTCCCCCTTTAAACAAATAAGAACTTTTATCTTGCTTGCTTTAAAAGGCTGATTTATGTTTATCGGACTCTAAGAATCAAGCTTTTCATATATTCAGCAGAAGAACATCGGAGAGGTTAAATGTACTACTCATATCCATGTTAGCAGCAAGATGCACACTCGCTGCCTGTTTACTGTCAGTCGCATTTTCTCTTGGGTTTATAACCTTTCGATGATTTGCAATTAGCTTCGCTACCATTTACTGGGAAATGATATGGAGATGTTCTACAGGGGAATGAATGCAAACAGTGAAGTGGGAGACTTAACCTTCACATGATGCAGAAGGTGACAGCAGAGAGGAACTTCTACTGATGAATTGAACGGAATAAAAGAACAGAAAATGCGTTTGCTTTACACTTTTGTGCCACTTTATGTGACTGAATGACTGATTCTTGCTCCGTATTTGCTCCATTAATAGTTCATAATCTATATTTTGCTGTCTTTTAAACCTCATTGTGGGATTCATGCGTATGCACCGCCACTCTCTTCGGATTTCACAAGTTACAGATGCAGGATTTTCCTAGAAAACAGTGTATAGATTCATACAGGAGTAATCCCTCTCATCAAGCACCAACTGGAAGTATGTTGCGGTGTTTTCATCTGCAAAGACTCTGCCTCTTATTTTCTGTGTTTGGGATGTTTCTGGGTGTGTATCCCCACAACCCTCCGGTAAGGTCAGGGCATCCAGGAGACGCAGTGCCGAATAAAACACAACATAGCAAGGCGAAACGCTAAACGAGAGTGGATCTGGGGTTGGTTTTTATTTTCCCTTTTGCTGACTACAAACAGGAGCAGACAATTCTGCATCGTGTACCTTGGTTAATGGTAACTTGCTCTTGTATAGCACTGTCTACTTGTAACACTCACCTATTCACACACTCTTGGCCGAAGCTACGATACAAGGTGCCACCTGCTACTCAGTTTTAACATTCAAATGTGCACACACACCAATGGCACAGCCACCGGAGCAATTTTAGGTTCAGTATCTTACGCTAGGATACTTCGACATGTGGACTGAAGGAGCCGGGGATTGAACAACCAATCCTCTGAAAATCCGATCTTCAAATTGTGACAGACAATTCTGCGTAGTGTACCCTGATAAATGGTAAATGGACTTGCTCTTGTATGCTGCCTTGTCTACTTGTCACGCTCATCTACACCTTTAGCCGAGGCTTTGACACAAGGTGCCACCTGCTCTATGTTTTAAACATTCAAGTGACTGGCACAACCCGGAGAAGCCGGGGAACAAACAGCCGATCTTCCAATTGGTGGACGACCTGCTTTACCACAGCTGCCTGAGAAGTCTTCACTATATTAAAGTGCGTCTGTCTGTCCTGTGAGGATCTTTGTTCCATCAGGATTCTCTTTGTCCATTTTCTGTGAGTACAGGTGAATTTGTTTGCGATATAAATCTACAACTAAACCCCAAATTATATCCAACAGCAAGCAAGACTTTACCCTGAGAAACACATTTTTCTAACATGTAAAATACAATGATAAAAGCCTCCAAAATGTGTTGCATTATTAGTTCATTTAGAGACAAGGGAGATCATCTGTGTTTCACACAAAGGAGGCACCTTTATGCTGCAATATAAAAGATCAGCGTCAAGCCAGCCTGTCACTGCAGCTCTTGGCCACTAGGGTTCACTCTGGACCCGCAGATGGACTCCAGCCCTTCCCTCCTCTCCACCTTCCTACCTACCGCTTGGTTAGGTAGCCACCACAGAGCGCGTTTGATCGAATCATATGCTTTTCATCTGCAGTGCATGTTTTTGTACTGTGCCAACTACAAAAGACTCACTTTTCCTTTTTCTCTCCCTCTCGCTTCCCCGGCCTCCTTCTAGCCTCTCTCTGCGTCGTCAGAGGAGAAAGGGAATGTGGATTCAATCAAAGAGCAGGGCAGCCACCTCCTCTTATGATTCACAGCACTTCTAGGCTGACTAAGGAGCGAGAGAGGAGGAGGTGGGGGGGGGGTGAAACAGAGCGCTTGGTGATTTCAGCTGCGGTTCGCGCAAAAAGCCACGTCAATATGACAGCAGACAGTGCAGGCTGTCCTCGCAGGCAGATCCACCCTGCTGCCACATGCAAGGACGGGCCGCCACGGCACATATTACACAGAGAGGGAGATAAAAAAAGGTCGACTGAGTCAGTGAGAGAGGAGGCATCAGGCTAATGGGGCTGATGGGAGGGAGGAACAAACAAAAGCTTCTGACTCCCATCACAAACATGGCAACCCAGAGATTTGACCACACATGAGTGCTTGCAAACAGAGTCAGGAGAGACGCGCCGCACGGGTTTATATTATAGAGGTAAAATAAATAGGACGCGAGACGTCCTCTGAGCGCGCCGATTTTTCCGAGGACAAAACAGAATTTCAGCATCGGCTCACAAACACACACCTTCTCCTCTCAGAGCATCGCACCCCAAAAGGCACGTCCTCTCCTTTCATTTGAACACTGAGCACACCAGCCTCGCTCTGTGTAAAGATGAGGGCTGGAATACAAAAGACATGTACAGATGGTGCCAGCAGTCTCTCTGCCTCTCCCTCTCCCCTCCCTCCCACTCCTTTAAAAGCAGCACGGGGCTCAGGCGCAGAGGCAGCTGGGTTTTTCCTCCTTCCCACCCGCTCATGCTCCCTCTCTTTTTCTCTCTCTTTCTCCCCCCCTCCTCCACCTCCTCCTCCTCCTTCCTGCCTCCTGTTCTTGGCAAGGCAGGTGCCAGGAGACAGGCTGTGCTGTTCCTCCAGAGGATTGATCTGACTTTACCACGGCTGTGCTTTGGTTGACAGAAAAGGCCTCTCAGGTGCTCTTCTCCTAAAAACATCACACCCGCGGGTAGATGCACAGATTTGTAGGTTACTTTTAATTAAATATAACCGGGCCCGAGTGCGGCTAATAGGTTTACGAGTTTCACATCTATGTTAGAGCGTCCTGCAGTGCTTCAGCGGCACCCTCCCTCTTCCCTGACCCCCTTCTGATGGAGAGAGTTTTCAATTCAAGGGCCTGGCGACCAGCCAGCATGTTACAGCTCAATTAGGTCCCATTATTCTCTTCCAACAAGGGGTAACTTGCACTTCTTCTATGTTGATAAACATGTCTCCGCAATTTATCCCCTAACCGTGCCACCGTCAGGCCGTCTGGCTGAGGGGACGGCGTCCGCGTTTCACACCGGGGCCGACATCAACAGCCGCAGGACAAAAACAACAACAGGCCGAGTGGCGAAATGACAATACGGGAGACGGAGAGAGAAAAAGACAAGAGGGAGAGGGGAGCACCAGCGCTGCCACTTAAAGAGGAATTATTCTACCCCACCATTAGATAAAGGGCTTATCACCACACAAAATTATCACCTCCGCTGAGCAGCAACCTGTTTAAAGGAGAGGCACTCTGTTATTGACTCTGAGGATAAACTTCAGGTTTCATATGACAGGAGGAGGAAGAGCCAACCCGCTACTCCTCACAGCCTCTCCCTCCCTCCTCCTCCTCCTCCTCCTGCACCCAAGCATCTCTCAGGACAGTGTGGATGACGAACACAAAAGGATTACTGTTTTCCTTCTCCTCTCCTCCCACAGACGGCCCTTCAATAGACTCATCTGTTTCCCTCCCTGAGAAGAGCCAAAACTGGAGATAATCGTCTCAGGTGTAGCTCTTCCAAATCACGATGGCTATTCTGGAGTGAATCAAACCGCCGTTTGGTGCTACAGAGCATCTTTTTGCTGTGTTTACATTGGTCTCCCTGGCGGCTCTGGGTCTCTGTCTTCCATAAGGAGAGGAGCCTATCCTGTTTGCCTTGTAGATGGTCCCAGGAGGCCTGGCTGAGTCTGAGCCGTATTGATATTCTGGTGCTCAGCTGTGAAGCCTGATGGTCAGCCACGGCAAAGGGCGGTAAACGCATCTGCTGGGACTAGATGGGTGGTTCAGTGGCCGGGCCTGCAGCTTCCAGCTTCACTCTCTGTCATAAAGCCCCGGGGAGACATGACAAACGACATGGACTGCATCCCTGACAGTTGTTCAATGCTCTTTCCAATGATAATGCTCCCCCACCCCAACTTTCACCACACAGTCAGACACGAGGCAGAGAGCTAAACTGTGCTGATTAAATACCTTGATTCTGCCTCTTTTCGCTCTGGATTAAAGGGTCAGTTCACCCAAATTACGTGGTGTCTAGCTGTTTTGGTTTGCTCATGTTTTGAGATATCTGTCTAAAATGATTTCCGCTAATACAATTGTTTGAACCGAACTTCATTTGTGGTGCTCAAAATAATATTTATTGAGAAAAGGAATGTGTCTTTCCAGAAACAAAGTCATTTTTACTCAAATTTAAACAGTTTTGTTGAACAGTCTTCAATGGGCTCGTGTTTTCCAGTTTCTGATGCCAGTACAGATTGTTGAGTGAATTCAACATGAAGCAAGTTGGAAAAAAAAGGCTCAGCAGTTTTTTCAGTCATCTCCACTGCAAACCTTCTGCCCAACATGGAACAAGGCAGATTTTCCTGATGTCACTCGAATCACAAAGTAACTGTAGGAATGTAAACACAGTTGCTGTGGCGACTATAGGCTAATTAACAATAAATCTGTCTACTGCAAAAATCAGACGCTGAGCTGTAAATCAAAACACATGCTCTAGATATCTATGGTGAGACTATAAATCCATTTTACCCAAGGGATAGCTCTGATGACACTTTATATTAGGGTCGTATATTTACCGTTTACTAGCTACTTATTAGCTTGTATATTTGCAGCATATTGTCTCTTTAGTAGCCATTATAAAGCACTTACTGATGCCTTATTTCGCATGACCATGTTCTACAATTGAGTAAGCGTTTTCCTTCAGTTGCCACCTCATAACTGCTTACTGACAGGAAGTAAGGGAAATGTTTTACATGAATTATGATCTTAGGTTTTTTTCAGTGGAGACGCTTTAGTTGTGTCTGGTTGCTATGACACAGAATATCCGCTATAGTAAAAATATCAGTGCAAAATTAAGTTGGCTACTTGCTGAAGCACAACGGGAGAGAGAACAGGCCGGCAGGAAACATACATTAACATTTATATAACATATTAATATATTTAACCCCTGTTGTTGTTGTTCAGCCATTGTACATGTGGATATGAAGGTTGGTCTTTATGGTATTTGTCCCCTTCTCCACTGTGACATATAACAGCAGGATAAAAAGTGACAGCAATGAGCTCAGTGTTTTACCCAAAACTGAAGATTTTTCAACTCTCAGCGATCAGAAAGAAAAGTCAAATGTGCAGCGTTCAGCGCAGAATAGAAGCTCAGTGCCTCATTGCACTGCTAGTGTTTGTAGCGAAGCGCCAAAATACGTTGCACCCATTGTAAAAGATTTAAAAAATATGCTGGCTTCAGGAAAAAACGCTTTGGTGGACATGGCCTTAATATGCTTTGCCCAATATGGGCCTAAGAAGGTGGTACGACAGGATTATACCGTCTTAATAACAGTTAATAAACATGGTCTATACTTTAGGGCTGGGTATTGGTACTCCATACAGACCAAAATAACTCAGTAACAAGGAGTATTGAAAATTCTCCATTCAGACGATACATGTAGTCGATCCTCTGATGTGAAAACTTGCTTCTAAATAATTCACCAGCAGTTTGACACTTATTAACCCACACAGGTTCCCTGTTGTAAAGCGGACTCCTCTTTGCACTTAGTAAACCCATTACAGCACACACCTACTGCAATTAACAGACCCTGTTCTTAAGTGATGGGCTACACCTTTAAAAATGGAGGTCTATTGAGATAAACAGGTTCTATTCCAGTTCAGTGATAGAAGAACAAAGTCAGCACCAGTATACATTTCTCCTTTCATGTCAGAGTTTTCTGAACATTTCTACTAAAAATACTCTGCCACATGACTTAAAATAGGGTCTGTTAATTGCAGTAGCTGTGTGCTATAATGGATTTACTAAGTGGAGGAGGCAACTTCAGAAGAGGGAACCTGTGTGGGTTAATAAGTGTGAAACTATTAGTGAAGTGTCATTAAGGGAGGATGACTATTCCTGTGGTACTACCACTTTATAAGGCCCATACTGAGTAAAGCATATTAAAAGAATAGTTCACCCACAGAATGACCACTTGGATATCAATTACTCATCGTGTGTGTTACCTTGGGTTTGTAAAGAAAACTTTTTTCTGGCATGCCTCCACGATGAACGGGGAATCCATAAAAGGCAAACATTCTCCATGAATTGAAGTCATTGGGGTCCACGTTTAACATTTAACAGTAGCAAAACTATATCAAAACCTCCATTTACAAACTCTCATACAACTCCTGCAGTATAATACAAGTCTCATTTACCCAGTTGAATGCTCAGTACTTTCTGAAGACATGCATTTCACTTCTCAGACTGTTTTAGTGAGTTACCGCTCAGAGGGAACTCATTCAGCGGCTCCTCCGGCAGCAGCACAGCGTCATTCCCTCTCCTCTCTCGCCGTGCGCACACAGGAGTCTATGTAGTATATGAAGTACTGATCATACAACTGGATAAATGAGACTTGGATTATACCGCACGAGTAGCGTGAGAGTCTGTAAATGATGTTGTGATGTAGTTTTGCTGTTGTTAAACATGGACCCCACTGACTTTAACTCATGACGAATGCTCGCCTTTTTTGGATTCTCTGTTCACTGTGGAGGCGTGACAGAAGAACAAGTTTTCTTTACGAATTTAAGGTAACATACACTAGGTAATATATGTACAGCTGGTCATCTGCACCGGTTTGTTAGTAAGTTAGTTAGCAGCAGTTTCATTTTTGAACATGTAAATAGCAAAAAAACAAAACAGTCATACAGTTTTAGACAGACTACTAAAGGTTACTAAAGGAGCATGAAAACTGAAAACAACATAAAATGATTTGATTTACATGTCAGGAAAGGAGTGGGAAGAAGTACAAACATATTTTTTCAACTTTTGACTGAGTTGCCGTTGCGTTCACATTCATGCTGGCGCAAAGTGTCTCGTACTTCAGCGGCATTAAAGGCCTCAAAGGGCTCTTAATGCACACAATGTTTTTTCAAATACTTAACAACAAATTGTGCTAAATTTTGACTGTTTCCTGAGTGTTTTCCTTTTTTTGAGATTAGTCGGCTAGCCTTAATTAAATTTTTCGTTTAGTCAACAGGGAAATTAGTCGCTAGGAACATGCCTAGTACACACACACCCAAACTGTGCACATACACACAAACTATGTATATATACATACACTTACACATACATACACAAAACTGATGGCAATAAATAAATGATTGAATAAAGAGTAAACAACTGCTGACAGTCAAACACCTTCCTCATTCTTCTACCTTGTATCCCTTTAAGATCGTAGTTCATATACAGCTTCTTTATTTACTATCAATGAGCAGTAATTAGTTGGTTATTGAGGGAAAACTCTTTGTGGTTGTAGAATACAGACATAAGGCATTAATGAGAGCTTTATAACGACTTATAAAGAGCCAAATGGTGAACCTTGATATAAAGTGTTACCCATTTTTCAATACTTAAAGCATAAAACATAAATTCAGTTCACTTATACTGTATCAACACAGATGTGTTTTTGTATCTTGGGTGTACAGCAAACACAACCCCACCACTATAGACAGTCACCAGGTGCTGCACGAACAACCTGTGGGAGAGGACAACCCTGCAAACAAGACATGAACAGCCCCCATTAAAAAAGTCGCTCCTTCACTCGCTGCCTCCAAAACATTTTTCTCTTCTCTTCTTTTTCCTTTTGGCAGGAGGGCTGTAGGGGAGGCAGCAGGTAAGGCAGATGCCAGGAGCTCTTATGATCCCCGTCCCCCCTCCCTCCCTCCTTCCCTCCCTCTCTGCTCTGTATCTAATAGACACCTGCTCCCTTGTCAACCCTGGACTCCCACCTGGCATCGTCCCACATGGCTCGGTCACTAACGTCCACACAAACACACAGCGCACATCCAGTCATCACATCACATTATCAGCAGCACTTCCTCACTTATTCCCAAACTGACTGTAACAACAAAGTCCAATCTTTTTTGCTATAAACCCGTCGGAGAGAACCGCAACCCCCAAACGGCTTGTTTGAAGACATTTAGCCAGAAGGGCTGAAAGGAGAACAAAGACCATGAGCAAACTAACAAGAACGGCTCTAGTGGGCTGCACTCTTTAGTTTCTGAGGGAGCTCTATTCACATTCTGTTCCTCCCTCCCTCCTCTGTCTCTCTCTGCCCAGAAAGGTTTGAATGGACACAAGCCTCCTGCAGGCCAAAGTCAATTAAAATAAGAGAGAGTCTGGGGAGTCCTAGTATCCCTGGTTACTGAAAGCACCTAAGAGGCCATGCAAAACAGCCACGTTTAGTTTCGGCCAAAGAATTCCTCGCTTATGTCCCGGAACTGTAAAATTCTGGGATTTACCTCATAATATACGAAAAAGTACATGAATAACTGGTTGCTATGACACTGCTCGCAGCCGGTGCCAAACTATCCCACGCAAACTACCGGCTGGGTCGTAAATCATCTCCCTCTCCGGCTCGCGGCACTCCAACACAGTCACCACAGAGCCACGGATGCCCGCCTGGCAGCCATCAAACCTCACTTTTGTCTTTTCGCAGATGCCACCAATTATTCATCAACGCCAATTTGATAGTGAAATGGAAGCAATTCGTCCATCATGCAGCCTTTTTGAGGAGCGGGTATAACAGGTTGTGGACCTGCCAACCAGCGACAGACCGGAGCTGCGCTACTTGTCCATCCATGGAGGAATAAGTAGATAGTCGCTCACAGGTGGACCGCCTTTAACACATGGTCAGCCTCTCGACTCTCCAACACTTTTGGCACGGAAGCGAGTGCAAACTGGGTGTCGTAAAAAGCGGAGTCTGTAAACTGACTTCATTAGCTCACTTAGTAAGATTTTAAAGTCTTGTGAGTCATTTCATGACATACTTCAGGGTGAGCGATGTTTTCAAAAAGCTGATGAAGTGGGAAGGATGTGTGAAGTGGGAACATGTGAATGTCATGGCCGCCATGTGGCATCAGAATGTGACATATTTCCCCTGAGGTCCCTTAAACATATGCAGTTAAGGGGCTTTTTCATTAAGTGAAAATGAGCTGGAAGACAAATTAAAAAGCCCCAATGACAGTGAGTGTAGCGGCGGAAAAGTTATGAGAAAACAGCTACATATTGCGGATTAAAAGCATTATTGGTTATAAAACAGCCTGTCTATATAGGCCAGACAACCGCCTCCTGTCTGCACCTCATCTTTGTCTGCTGCTTCTTTTTTTTTTCTTGCATTATTTCCTCTGCCGCTCTCTCTCTGGGAAGTCAGTGATGTTGGAGTCTTGTCAATGAGTACTTAGGCCCGTTGCCTCATGGGGAGCCAGACTTGCTGGCTAGGTTTTATGGCCCATTTCAGAGCTGCCCCGGCTTAAATACAGCCTCCTGCTGGCCACATGGCCGCAATGTCGTGCCATGTCCATCCGGCGAGGAGAACGGGAGGGGAAAGGGGGGCCGCTTGGATTCGTGCCAAAAAGGTTTTACTGAGGCCACAAGCATATGTGGCCATGTGGAGGCAAGCGGCACACGGAGAGAAAGAAAATGCTGCGGTGTTTCTGGGTTGCTGTTTTGACATCCTGCGTTCTTTGTTGCAACATCAAAAACCTCTTAAGGCGGAATCACTGACAGACAGAAAAGCCGTCCCTTATTCCTCTAAACTTCAACTTCAGTGACAAAATAACCAGCGTAGCACTTTATGATGCAAATTTATATCTGTTTACATATAAAAATGCAGCATTTCTGAATAAAAATCAAAAATGTGAAAGATAACTCTTTTAAATAAAATCTGCGTTCGCAGATTGGAGATAGAGATTATTCTTTATATCTTTAAAGAAATCCACTTGGCACCAACAGAACACCAACTGGAACAAGACACAATAAACGCCACAATCTCAAGATGATTTATGCAGATCTCATCACTCTGACTGACATCTCTTGGTCATGGTTATACAGGAACCAAACCTTCGCCTAAGCAGGCCAGTGTTTTAAAGGATAATCTCTCTTGGCACATGCAACAAATCTCTTCATTAAAAACAGGGCACGCCATTCAGGGTCCCTGTAAAGCACGGAGGTGGAAATCTATAGCATTTCACCCCCCTGGTGAGAATTAATTCCTTGTGCATTAAAGCCAAACATCTCCGCCGACCAGCATTCAGTCTTCAATCTGTTACTGTATGTCGCTCTCTGCTTCAGTAAGCTGATTGGGAGCAAAACTCCATCCAAACCTGCATCTTTATATCTTAATTCAGGAGCTGAAATCTGGCAGCAGTGTTACAGTGTCTGAGGTCAAGTGCTTTACACATCACAGTGAACCATTTTGCACAGCATGCCATTGTGTGTTAGATTTGGATGCATTTTTCCTGCTGCTTGATGCAACCATTCATTTATTTTTCATATCGTATGAAAATAAACTCTATAAACAGACTCTGTCAACGTGCTTGTGTGATCTGTCACAGCAAACATCATGTGTGCTGTTTTGACAGTCAAATGCAGCCAAAGTGCAGCTTTAACTGAAACGCTGGGACTGTATTACCACACAGCGCTCATGGAACTTTAACTTCACTTAATGCAGCATTAATGTTTCATTATTTTGTCTGTTTTCCTCATTCCTAATTTCAAGCTTCTACAAATTTACTGTTTCATGTTGCATTTCTGAAGGTTTTCCAAGTGCTACACATATCAGGATTGGGTGCTATCTGTTTTTTCGTACCTTTATACCTTTGTTACATTTTCCAGGGTAAATGATATATGACGGTATTTGTGTAAAAACAAACAAATGTTGCTGGAGGCCTGGATGACACTTGTAGGCACAGTGGATGTTGACAAATCAGTGGGCTGAACAGAGATGATGTGCTGAATAAAATCATGTGGCTAATACTTGGAAGTTGGAAGAAGTCATCGCAAGAAAAAGTTATATGTGGCAACATCCCAAACAGGGGCAGAGGCATCTGTAACGTTATTCTCACCACTTACAGTCGCCATCTTTCTAAGTTTAGCTGCCTGTTCCACCTCTAGAGACTGACCTCTGGTGGCTAGTGCTGTGCACTACAATACAATGCCTCAGTACAGCATCTCATCAGTTTTAGGGTGCTTTCAGACCTAGAGTTGTCTTGCTCTGGTCTGAATCAGGGACTCATTTTGTCACAAGTAATTGCCTAGAGTTGGTTCGTGTTCTCACGGCAGCATTTACAAGCGGACCAGAACAAATGACTCGCACGAGAAAGCTGCTCTTGATTGGTCAGAATTTCCATGTGGGAAAAATCCAGGAAATAAACAACAAATTGAAGAAGAGTACACTTGCAAGATAAATGTGACACTTTCTAATGTCACAATGGAGGGACAACTACGCAGGTTGATTTTAGCGCTGCTCATCGTGGACTATATTGCTGTCATTGTTCATTTGAGTCAAAGCATACAGTTTGAAAACGAGGCGCAGCTCCAACTAGAAAACAATGTTTTGATGCATTGGATGTGCTGAATGTGCATATTAAGGCAGTACAGGAGGAGGCGCACATTAATAATCCTCCAGGACTGTAACATGCTCATGTTTAACCCAAACAATGTGTCATGTGACTGCAGTTGGTTCAGATCCAGGTCGGAACACGTTCTCACCACAAATGAACCGCTCCAGAGTTTGTTTGTAACCAGACTGAGACCACCTCTACAAGAAGGTCTCGGTTCAGTTGTTTTGGTGTGCACCCGAGTGTGATTGCTGTGTTCACACCTGCCCAAACAAACCACAACCGGAGCAAACGAACTTGAGTTCGATTAAACTGAACCAAACAGGGCAGGTGTGAAAGCACCCTTATAGAAAGATGAGTCTCCATATTTTTCATAGTATTGAAAATCATATCTTTGGGATTTCTAAATACCCATGATACCTCGATAACACCAAAGCCTGTTTCTAAATTACTCTGCCAAAAGTTTTGAGAGTTTGTAAACTGAGTTTCATAGTGGAGAGAAATAAATGGAAATCAATTGAAGAATAAAAGATGAAGGAAAATCTTTGTGTGCTACAGACAACCACACTTTGCTTGGACAAGACAAATCTTCACAAAACGTGTCTAACTGACGACCCTTTCACCTGATTCTGAAACCCTGCCAGCTGCACAGTGAGGTCGACTGCACCAGCACAGAGTGTGCTTTTAACCGTGCACTCCTGCAACCAGATTATCAGATGAGCAGACCTGCAAAGAAGCGGCTTACAGGAGCCAGACTGTTTCCCCGAGCAACAGGCTGCTATTAACGAAGGCCCAGCCTTAAGCCCTCGTCTACAATGATACTAATTAGGCGCGGAGCAGATGTGCCCGGGCTCGTGCCCACCTCAGGGTGCTGTGCAGGGCCGGTAGTGTCACGGCGGCATACGCTGGTGGCTGATTCACCTGCGACCTTTTCACAGTGGGCCTGGGGTCAAAGCCTCCCTTTAGAAGTACAGTAGGAACAGACACTGAAGGAGCCTGGGTCGGGTCCCAGCACCCCTCTAGGCTCATTAGAGTCATCCATATGTGCAACAGTGCAGCATTTGAATAAGAAGCTTCCTCCTGATGAAGACTCAGGCCAAATGGAAACAATGAATCTCAAACTTTATCCATTTTAAACAAGCCAAAATCATTCATTACTGAGCCTCTGTACGTACAGTATGTGCGGCCCCAGGCTGATTTTTTTTACAAATCATACGTGCCTTTGACTAAATTACTTTTCGAGCAATTTTACTGTCTCAGGCAAATTTCTTAAGTCAGAAAGAAACTCTCTAACTTTCTAAAATTAGAAAAGTTTAATATTATCATAGGTTTTCAGTCTTCATTTGTGCAAATAGTGACGCTAAATGACGTAACATTATCAACAACCAATAGCTGTGTCTCTCCAGCACCATACAGGAAGCAGCAAACTGGGTAGAGAGTAAACATGGAGGGGACTCTGGGGAGGCATGAACAAGTTTCAGTTCTCTTGTACTGAGGAAAAGGAGGAGAAACCGGTGGAGTGTGGCGGGAACAAGAGTTGGTGGTTGATTTCGCGTGTATCTGATCCACCAACCTGCACTGACTTTAGTGGGGAATTTTAATTTAAAAGCGTTTCCTACCACTAAAACATTGCACTTGCTGGTGGCGACTTGAGTTTATCTCTATGGATTATATAGATGCCAGTTTGACAAGAATACTATTGACATATGACGTCTTTTATCTTGTATTTCCACATATGGACTTGTTAATATGTCATATTTCTTAAAAGGAGTTTGCCGTAATATTTCCCAGCAGGAGCAGGAGGGGGAATAATCTCAAAAGGAATCTAGTAATAGTCTTGCATATAGTAACTGTGCAGGATCCCCGGTCCTTGCAAAACCTTATAGAGTGTGACTAAAACTCACATTTTTATTTTGATGTGAGAGGGTGTCAGACTGTAGCTTTTAAAAGGCACTTTTCTTGTATTCATCTTGGTCATTCAAATTGACCCTTCGCTAAATCCCACCCCCAGACACACACTGGCCAATCATAACATAGCATCAGGCTGGCTCAGACCAGGGTCCAACAACAACACAGCTCTAATGCAGTCGTTTCAGATTTCCTTCATTTTCAGGCTGGTTTTGTGGATTTGGAGCTAAATGTTGTGTCTGGGGCACGTCGTGTATTAATGATACTCGTTACCTGGAGAGGTTGGAAAAAGATATACGTTTCTTCCCTGTTCCAAAACCAAAATCAAACCCTGAAAAGTGTAGGGTTAGTTAGCTAGCTGCTGAAGATATAGCCTACTGAATGTATACACATGCTGCTTTTGCTTTTTAATGACTATAACAGTGAAACAAAGACTTTTCCACTGTGATCTGTAGCCTATAGTTGGGCTTTAGCTTCTAACTATCTTTGTCTTTTGAACCTGTTGTTGCTGCTGAGTCAGTTTGACATCCTGGATATATCCTTCAAACACAGACTGTAGACCCCTCTGTCTGCTTCTCTCTGGAATCACTGTTTCATTTTTCCAAAATTATGATAATATTTCTTCAGGGAGTGCAGTTAGTTACAGTGTGGGCTCCATGCTTACTCTGACAGCTTGTTGGACCATCACAAAGGGGCAGGGCTTAGTGAAAGGTCAATTAAATTCCTGCATTTCTATTATTGTTTTTAATAATTTTAAACTCTATTTTCTAATTCAGATAATTACTTTCACATTGTAGGCATCTTTTAAAAATATATATTTTTTAACTCTATTTTTACTTTATACGTTCTTATTGTCTCAAATAAGTTTCTAATTTTTGTCCACGTACTAATAACATTAGAATCTATATATGCAGATAATATCATTCTATTTTCTAGTGTGCCCCTGAACGAAACTCTGTTGAACATGTTTATTGAATTTAACACCCAATTTGCTCTATGCTCATGTATGCTTGTTGTCCCAGTTTCCCTACAATGATCATTAAAGTTTCATCACATTATTCTGACTCTGATGTAAGCTCTGTTCACAACTCTAACTGTTTTTTTTTTTTACTAAAGTGTGTAGGCGGGGGTTATAATTAACATACAAATCACCAAGAAGAACAAGGCATAAACTTAGATTGTTAATGGCTTCAATGAACAGTGACGCAGGCAGGATGATCAAAACAACGTGACATGCTTCATACTGTAAAACTCCAACAGACAACACAACAGCAGCCATGTAGCTTTTCTAAATGACCAACCGAAAAAACAAAAAAAAAAAGCACATCTGATGTCATTCCATGTACAGTATGTCGACACGGTCCGCTGTGAGGACATAATGTAAGGACTGGGATGAGGATGGTTGGTTGGATTCAGCCAATGTGCATGAGTTTCCTGTGCGACACACAGCAAGTACCTGAGTCAGACTGACACCTCCTGCAGCAGTTGGTTTCTGTAGGGTTCAAATTTTTACATTTTACTGGACTTTACAAACATGTCTGGGATATTCAGTAAATGACAGACATTTGAGTTGCTCCTTGATTCAAACACAAGCCTGTGAGATGACGGGATGGTTGGGATATATATTCACAGACTGTCTAAGAACATACTAAGAAGAAGAGAGAATGATCGGACATACTGAACCTCAAATGAGCAAAGTTATGGATGTAAGGGACTTGCAAAAAACTTTAAATACATTACACTTTTACTGTGTCAGGGTACAAAATGACGATAATATCCAGAGCAGGCAAATAAGGATAGTTGATCACGTCTAGGTCTATCATGATAAGTACGTTATCGACTTATCAAGGACAGCAAAATGGTTTGAGGTCATGTCCATATATCGTCCGATATTGCCCTTACGCTCACATGCCAGAGTTGTAGTACTCGAGATCAGTTTTTGAAAGTTCTCAATCTGGTCTCGGACTAGGACTCTACCGCATTTTTACTTTCTCTCGTCTTGGTCTCAGACAAAGAGGACTCCGGATTTTATTTCAAGGTCAGTCAAGACCACAACTGCAGGGGTATGACTAACCGGCCTGCAAAAAGGAGTGTTAAATGAAGATGGATTAGTTCATTTCAGCTCCTTAGTGTTTGTATTTGTTTGCTCGTAGAAAACAAAGTAAAATCCTCTCGCATAAAATTCACCTTTTGATTATTTTATCAAGACACTTCTCATAAGAGCGCCAATGGTTTGCATGTTTCACATTTTATCGTAAGTTTGTCATTTTGTGTGGGACGCACATTGGTCTGGTCTTGGTCATGACTTGGCCTCGGTGCGGTTGGTCTTGACTCCAACACTGTTACATGTGTGTTTGTTTACATTTCAATGTCATGAACATTTTCGCAAACATAATGCCAGCCAACCATCACAAGACTTTGACGAAGCACCTGAGCCAAACTGAAGAGAAAAAACTGTACTGAGACACGTTTTTTGTTATTTCTCACTGAAGTGAAAGGTTATTGCTCTTTGAACGGGTGTACTTGCGTTAATGTTCTATTATATAACAGCATAAAATGGTCTTTACATGACAAAAACATCATTGCAATTATTTCTAGGACAATTTATCGTCCAACAAAGTAGTCATTGGGACAGGCCTTACCTTATTAGTTCATGTTTACTGTGGTGATACATCTGATCAGCAGGAGATTTCCGTCAATCATTGAGCCTATGCTTTTCTTTGTTACTATTGATTGAATATGTATCTCTTTATCCGAGCGGTTAACAAGGTCTGATCAGAATCCTATGATAGAAAATGATGTGTAAGCATTGTTTATGTATGCAGGGGGGTTGTGGATAGTGCCATAGATGTGTCAAAGAAGAATTATTGATGCCGTTTAAATCTCTGCTGCTCACCTATACAGATCGATAAAGTTTATAGATTACTTAATGCCTCTTTAATGTGCTGCTTTGACATCGTCCAATGCCTTTGTTTGTAATCTCTTATAACTGCCTCAGCCTCGTTTTGTGGTTCTTCAGCAGTTAGGGATGCAGATTTTCCTTACACAACCTCTAAAAGCATCTTTTTTTATTGCTTTCTGAATAACAAATATAAAAGATTGTGTGGAGGCCTTTACTTCTTTTCTGTAGGGCGTAACCATAGACTGTATGAAAGAAGTGGATGTAGCCTCCGGGTCTGAAAAGTGAGGTCAGTGTCAATTCTAATGGCCAGCAGGGGGCGACTCCACTGGTTGCAAAAAGAAGTCAGACTGTATCTGAATCTATCAGAAAATGACCCTACGTCTTGCTTGATTTATACCTCAGTAAACATCTTCCTACTGAGATTATGGTCCCTGTTGCTAGTTTAAGTCTTCTTCGATACAGCATGTTGTTTATTTCGTAAATTTTGGTCCCATTTACAGTAAAATAGATGATGAAATAGGGTATGCTTTAGGGTAGTAGTTCCCAACTGGTCCAGCCACAGGGTCCAGATTTCTCCTTAGTCATTAGTTCAAAGTCCAGACAGTTTAATACATTCGGCCATGTCATTGAGCTAGTTTGTGGTCTCTGTCAAGTAGCTACCTTGTGATTGACAAAGTGCTACCATGGTGATCTGTGAGTGTAGGAATCTACCTTATCGCCACCCTTTTGTCCAAATATGGTCAATTCTAGCTCCAAAAAACCAAGATGGCGACATCCAAAACGCCTAACTCAAGGCTTCAGAACGGTAGTCCACAAACCAATGAGTAACGTCATGGTGGTTATGTCCACTCCTTTTATACAGTCTACGAAGCTAACTCACTCTGCTGTAGATACAGATCAAGTTAAGTGTTTCCTTTGCTCTGCACTCTGATACCTGATCCACAACAAATGTATGATTACTTTCCACCTATGGGATTGATCATAAATTAAGATCAAATAACAGTGCACCCACTGAAGTCTGCTTTCAGTTGCTGTTGTTTGTACTTTAAAGGACTTGCAGTGAGAATAACAAGTAGGCGGATGTGCTTGTGTTCCCCTTTGATGTGAAGAGGAAACTCTACCGACGGTTACACCTGGCATTTCAATGCAATTTCAATACTCTGATTGTTATTTTTAGAGATCACATCACACTTTGTCCCATTTTTGTGACGAATATGGTATGACAAATATATGTCTATGAAGAACTGTGACTTTTTTTGCACCAAAAATTGTTGTGCTTCGACCAAACATTACTAGGTTTACCCACTAACCTCCAGAAACAGACAATCCGGAGTTCACTGACCTAAAAATATCCATATTCATGATCCACTTCGCTGACTGGCTGGTAGAATTGCTGGCCCTGCCATCTCCCTCTTCTGATCTTTGAGGATTCAATATCAAATGTGATCAAAATCCGATTTTGATTGCATGATCACAATATATGAAGCGGTGTAAACAAACTGCATCCTGTAATTACTGATGGCGGGATGCTCTTTCATTAAAAAACTCCAAATGAAAACAGCCTGCATGATCTGCAAATACACAAATGATATCAACTTCTCCTGCATGCCGATTGCTGTTATTTTGATTTGGGACTTTATCGAAGAAGCTTCAAAGAAAAAGGTCAGTGCAATTTCGCAACTCAGTGGGTAAAAAAAACATCTCCAACACAAAGAACAAGAGATTCATTGAAGCTGACAAAACAACAGTAATGAATAGTTGGAAGTGTGGAGCGCTGTGCAGCTAGCCAGACATCTCTTTACCAACACCGCCTGTTGCAAAACCTCTCCTGTCTTAGCATGTTGGGAGCTGTCCCACACACACACATTTTAGGAAAAACATAATTGAATAATTGCCCAAACCAGGACTTTACTGTACAGCGAAACAAAACCCGTCTTAGTGGAAGGAAAGCCGAGTGAACAATGAAGACACCAAGATGCCAGAATGTAATTCTCAAGTGAAGTCAACAGGATAAAATACACAAGCTGACTATTCATAAAAGAAACACTCCAACAAAAGTCTATCTTTTGCTTGGAAGGTGGCTCTGAAAAGTTTGGAGCTTGCTTCTTCAGTCGCAGCAAAAGTAAAACATCATAACTTAACAGAAAGACCTCCTGCAGCATTCTGGCTTGGTATCAGTACTTGATACCTTTAGGGTATTTACTGAAATAGGTGCACAGCACGGAGTAGTATTGAAACGTCTCCAGTCAAATTATACCTGCATTCGACCTTTTTTGTGCTGGGGTCTGATCCCAGATCGTCCAAGCTACCTGCCGAATCAGCAAACTTTCTGTTGCTGCCACCTCTGGAGCCACTTTCCATTGATGAACAGTCAGTTCAACATCTACCTGGTTAGCACAGCAGCAGCTAACATCCAACAAAGAGCTGTTAAACGGTCCCAACAATCTCAGATCGACATCGCAGCAGCTCGACTTTACAGTTAAGCCTATAAATAATAGTTAGGTCAGTAGTTCCTGGTGGGTCCAGGTCCAGAAGTTAGTCCAGGTGACTTGCAAACGTGTCAAGTTCGTAAAAAAATAAAGCTTATTTTTAAGCACAGTGAATATCCTGCACAGAGCTTTCACTTTGAAGTGCCGTTCCCTGCTGTAAAGTGAGTGACTAATGAACAGCAACATGACAGAGACAGCAAACTAGCTTGAAGACATGGCCAAGTGCAAGTATAACGCTGAATATAATCAACTGTGTGGACCTTAAGCTAATGACTGAGGAGAAATCTGGACCTCACGGCTGGACCAGTTGGGAATCACTGCGTTGGGTAACATTAGCTGTGTGATGCTAACAGCTAGCCCTGACATTATGTGTGTGGGGCCGTGCGAACTCTCACACCTGTCCCTGGTGCAAAGCTCACACTCCCACAGCAGCAGCTAACAGTGGTGTAGTGAAATTGAGCGTGGTGTATTTGACGTTAAAAATTATGGCTGTGCTCCACGCCACTAGATTCACATCATGGGTATTGAATATTGGTATTGGTATCAGATATTTTAGCATGCTGGTATTGTGATTTTTAAAGGATACTCAGCCCTGAACATCATAACTCACTTCTCCGTCACTGATTCGTATGTTCAATATGGTCTAAACAATGACTGCTTCGCCAATAAATCACTAAAAACAATACCTCTGACAGAGATTTGGAGCTATGAGGAAGTGAAACACGGACACAGAAGCAGTTTGTTTAGCTATAAAGTGCAAAAACTATGAGTGTTAATACTTCTTTTTGCCGTGACTCTGAAACACCATTGGAATCCATTGACGTCTATGAATGAAGGAGCTATTTTTCCAGCCTACAGACAGGAAGTAGCTGAGTATTCCTTTGGGCTGAACATAAACAAAACAGGTTCATTAGCATCTAAATGCAGTACAAATGTCTAAAATTTGAACCTGTTGCTCCTCCTGTTAAACAAACTCAGAGCAGCGCACCTGATTGGACCATGAGAAACACTGAATCACTGATCTGAAACCAGTGAGTTACTACACTGGGAGAAAATCTGTGCGTGTCTCTGCAGCGAGCCTGGCTGTGTGGCACAGAGGGGAGTGGGTGTGATAAACTGCCAAGAGTCTCGCGGAAAACGCCGCCTCAAGTAGGTCAGCGCGACTCAGAGAGATAATCAAGGCCATTTTGACCCCTTCTGTGTGAGCTGTAAGTGGGTCAAATGCAGCAGTCAGCTGTTGCAACTCTATCACGCGGGGCGCTGCGAGGCACTCGTCATACTGTCAAACCCCATTCCGTTAGTTTAAGACGTGGCAGGGTGCCCGCCTGCACCCACCAACGCAGGAATCAACCCTGTATGTGCGTGCCCCCCCCCCCAGGGGTGAAATAATGTGCAGTTACTCCCAGCAGCAGCAGCAGCAGATCCACCTTCCCTCTTGTCACTGAATACACCCCCTGCAAACACAACCCTCTTTAACTGTTGTCTCCTCTTTTTGACAGCTCACAGCTTCGCAGCTCACTCCTATTCACAACAGCAAGAACTCCCCCTCCTACCCCCCCGCGCGTCTAAAATGCCACCCGCATTTCAACCAGACTAACTCCAGCAATGTCCCTGCTTATTTCTCACTCTTCACTGCACAGAAAAAAGGGGAACTCATGTGTCTAGAAACACTTCTGAGCACAAATCTGCAACAGCAGAACAAAGGCGATACAGGGCAGCCTTAATCTCTGCACTACTGAAGCCAGCAGCTATTTTAAAGCTCTTTCTCTGTGTCTCTCTATCCCTCCCACCTTCCTCTCTCCTCTCTTACATTCTTCCTCTCTCTCACCCCCCTCCCTCCCTTCCTCTACCCCCCCCCCCCACACACACGTTTCCCTCGGTGTCTCAGGGCAGCAGCTTCTCTCTGTTTTCCTCTCCTCTCTCCCTGCGTGTCCAGTGACTGACTGCACAATACACATCAATTATTCATGGCTGCTCTCTCCGTTTCGCAGGCAAAACCAATCACAGATGGAGTCATTGCTAATGGGCTCCTGCTCTACTTGCCACCGGCTTCTTTGCACTCAAGCAACAAATACCCCAGAGACAATGAGAGGGAAAACAGGGATAAGCTGTAAAAAAAAAAAAAAAAAAGAAGAGAAAGAAAGAAACTTCATACAGCACTAACAGCCACGAGGAGAAGAAGAGGAGGACACACGTCTGTGGTCAGAGAAGAAAAGAGGTGCGTATCGTCACAAATAATTCAGCAAATTTGGGAGCCGGCTTCTGCAGCAGTAAAGGGTTAAAGACAGAGAGGAGGGGGGAGGGAGGGGGGGGACACATAGGGGGAGACAGAGAGGGGGAGGGTGGGGGTGGAGGGGGGGAGGACAGGCAGAGAGGGAGAGAGAGAACCAAATGCTTATCTCCTCACCTCGGATGTATGCAGCAGTTATTGATGTATCTTCTTTTTCTGTCTAGTGATCCATTGCTTGCTCTCCCAATACACACATCACACAGAAGCAGCCACAGCCACTTCGCCAGAAGGGAGAGAGGGAGGGGAGGGGAGGGGAGGAGGGAGGGAGGAGAGGAGAGGGAAAAAAAAAAATGCAGGCAGCTCACATTTCAAACCTGCAAAGGGGGGTGGTGCCTAATGTGCTAGACAGCCTGTATCTTGGCCCGCGTCCAGAGCAACGAGTAAAAGAAGCCTCAATCAATTCATTTAAAGCAACGTTTGCTACAAGGGAGAGATGCAAGGCGAGTCTCGCCGAAAAAGTGGCGGTGCAAAGCGTTCAGGTGGTAGTGATTTCAGCCTCAAAACCTTGTCTTTGCATACAGTCGACTTAATCCATCAAACTAGTCATTGTAATTAAGGGGCACAGAGGAGGAGGAGGAGGTGGGAGAGGAGGAGGAGGAGGTGGAGGAGGAGGCTGGGTATTGTGGCTTCCTGATGCGCAGAGAGTTGAAATCAGAGAGGGAGGGGCCAATTAGACCACATTTGTCTTTCAGCACACATGAGCCACAGTAAGCTTTTGGATAAATAATTACACACATATAAAACATGTAAACTGTGGGTAGACACGCCACCTGAGGCGGTCTGGAGCATCTATTGCCATCCGCAAATAAAAATACTCGCGCTCGTCAGCAGCGAGTCGCCGTTCAGGTGTCAAATTAGAGCAATCTGTGGCTAAAATACAATAATACGCATTTAATTAGAGACATAAGCTGGAATGTAAATTAATTCTAATGCGCTAACATCTGATTTTGTTGCGCTGCAAATTACAGAGCCATATGGGGCGGCTGAAGATGGTACCGATCACCTCCTGCTGCCACAGACATAATAACTGCGACAACTACATAGACGGACAGACGAGCTCAGCAGCTCTTATCTCCCCTGTCTGTGTTTGCTCTCCTGGTATTTACTATCAGCTAAGTGCACAGCGGATGACTTACAGCCCTGAAGCCCTACTGCAAGTTAACACATCCATCATAGCTGTCTGGGAGACTTCACATACAGTGATCATATAGTGTAAAACACACTGATGGTCCAAAGTGGACACAGTGTAGATTTATGGCTTCTGTGACACTCATATATAACACACCTTTAACCCCGTGAAACTCTGACTCGGCTCAGTCTTTACAAACTGCTGCAGCCAAGCTTCAAGAGACCAGAAAGTTTTCAAAGACACCAAATGCACTGCAGTTTATTTTGGAAGAAGTTTGTATATAATGATGCACAACACATCTGTAAGATTTCCATTTAAAGTACAGATGTGGCTGTAAATACACTTTATCTTGGGTTCAAATAAAGTACCTTGTCGCTTACAAGTTTGTTGTAAATTCAGAGAAAGGTAAAGAAATACCTGACTGCGTTTAACAACAGCAAAACTACATCAAAACATCTGTTCACACACACTCACACGACTTGTGCAGTTTAATCCAGGTCTCATTTATCCAGTCGTATGCTTAGTAGTTCCCAAACAGACGGCTGTTTCCAACAGGGAGCTGAACTAAAAGTGAAACGTATCTATGCTCTCTTCAAAGCCAGACTCCATTTACAAAAACAGCAATTTTACCACGCTGAACATGAGCAATGATGGTCTGCCACTGCCTCCAAGAGTTAGTTAGTTTGTGTTATTGTGTGACTTTGGTGAATCCAAACTAACCCTTTAAAACACCAAAGCATTCGACTGGATGAATGAGACTTGGATTATACTGCACGAGTTGTGTGAGAGTTTGTTAACAGATGTTCTGATAAAGTTAAACACAAACTCCTACAACTTTAATTTGTCGAGAATTTTCTCCATGTTTTAATTCTTTATTCACTGCAAAGAAAAACAAAGCTTTCTTCATGAATTTAATGTAACACAAGGTGAGTTACTGATGTAGAAATGGTCATTTGGATGGTAAGGTCCTCCTTTAAGTTCAAGAGGTTTAAGAAACACAGTCATAGAGAAAATAAATCCAAGTTTGACAGATAACATCAAGCATATGGACTGATTAAGAAATCTATGTTTGTGGTGGACTTTAACTTGTACAGGGTTCCTACAGCTTGAAGAAAGTGAGACTTAAGGCTTTTAAAAACTTTTGAAATGTCACTCAAAATGAAATTTAATTAATTTCAGTTTTTGTTTTATTTATTATTTTCAAAAAAAACTGCTTTGACATCAATTGCTTTGTGTAAGGGACATTTTTGCCAAAATGTTTAACATAAAACACGACATTTTTGGTAATTGCCTGCCGTCTGTTGGCAAGTTTTTAAGAATTTTTAAAACTTTTTAAATGCCACTAAAAATGAAATGTAATATTTTTAACAATTTTATATTAAAAAATATTTTATTTATTTTTACTTCACTCTTATATTTTGTTATTTTATTTAATTTTTTTTTATCATTTTTTTTTCTTATAATATAAAAAAAAAAAAATTAACTGACATCAAATGCTCAGGGTTTGGGACAAATTTGCTGAAATGTTTAACATAAAACATGTTTTTTGGGGGAAATATCTGCTGTTTGTTGGCGAGTTTTATAGGCAATTTTGTGTTTCTCACTCTGCATGTGGGATTCCACTGTCTTAATTCCCATTGCGCTGAGTTTTTGAACTTTTTGCATGAAAAATACACCAACCCTCGTATGCATTGCCATTTACCGGTTTCAGCCATAGCACAAAATCTTGGTTAAATGGCCAATTTTCATCAAATTCACACTTCCCCATGTTGTCAGTGACAGGGAGTATCCCAGCTGCGAATGTTATTGGTTCAACTATCCTGATTCGTGTGAGATTAATGCAAGAGACCTTCGATAGATTATAAACAAAGCACAAAAAAATGTGCCGATTATTTGGAGATTTTATAATGTAAAAAAAATTATAAAATAATAAAGTCCTATTTTCCATTTTTAGCATTTTTAAGACTTTTTAAAGATTTATTTAAGACATTTTACTACTATTTTTTTGCTTAACAAATCCAATGCCTTTTAAGGCAATTTAAAGATCAGCGGGACTCTGTTGTTACTAATAACACAGACCTCCAATGATTATGATCTATGAGGTGTGTGGAGAAGATCTTGACTTGACAAGACTTAATACAGTGTTATAAATTTAAACAGTAGGTGGGATGAGTGAACATTTATCCTTATGGGTCCCAGTTCTTGTACTAAAATAATAGCTGACACCACATGAGTAACCGTGGCCACCTCATCATCATCATCACCATCTGAAATAAACCCTCCATACATGGAAAGTAACATCTTGAATGTGTATTTAAATCTGATTAACTAAAGGTTGTTTATTTCTCAGCTGGTGCTGACAGTCAAACTCGGCCACCAACAATGTGTTATTCTCTATTTAGGAAAAGCCGCAGCTAAACTATATGTTGAAGCACACTGGGTGGAGAGAGGGCCAGAAAGTTAAAAAAAAAAATACATTTTGGTGTGGAAACATCTGGGAAGAGAAATTACAGCCCTTCAGGATTTTGTGTGTGTGTGTGTGTGTATCTGAACTCTGTATTGTGTGTATAATCCGAGACCTTTCCACAGCTCAATGACAACACGTCTGACCTCTGAGTCTTCGGCACTTCAGCACCTCACTGGAAGGCCAGTGTATGATCAGCACTTCAAACTACAGTTTAGAGGTAATTTACATCAGATCCGCACTCCAGGGAACTAAATATCCCCAACACTTCAAGTATCTCAGTATAAACTCTTAGAGGCACACTTGAAAAACTTTCATCTTAACCTTAATCATCTTGTTTTCTTTGAAATCAGTGAGCTTCTTTCCCGTCTCTGGAATTTCCATTAAGTAAAATATCAATATCTTGAAATTTGAGTACATGAAGACAATGTTCCTCTTTCTTTAAATTACTACACTTACTATTTACTTAACATTATGTGTTTTGTACCTTATGTTAAGTGCTATTTATCAGTCTAGATTGTTTTGGTGTGAGTTGCTGAGTGTTGGAGATATCTGCCTTCTCTTGAATATAATGGAACTGGCTTGAATGCTCTTGTGGTGTGCTAAAAAATACATTTGAAAAAGTCAACAGCAATGTCTCTTTCCAGAGATCGCGATCTGGTTACTCAAGATAATCCACAGACCTTGTTGTGAGCAGTTTCATGTGGGGAACTATTTTCTTTCTGCTTGCTACACCTGCCAACTGTATCACCGCACAGAAGGAAGCGTGCATCTACTGCTAGCTCACCTAGCATCACAGAGCTAGCTAACGTTACAGCTCAGCTGAGGAGGACGCCATTGATGTTTACATCTAGCGCTGTCACAAGCATGAGCCTCTCGTCCATGAGTAAATGCATGATTTCTGGACAGAGACATTGTTGTTGAGTTTTTCAAATGTATTTTTTGGCACTTTGAGCACCACAAGCTAAGTGCTGTCTAGTTCCATTATATTCAAGAGAAGGAAGACATCTCTATGGCTGATATCTCCAACACTCTGCAACTCACATCAAAATAATCTGTATTAATAAATAGCACTACAAGCAAGAGGCAAAATACGTATTTTTGATTTTGGGGTGAACTGTCCCTTTAATATCCTTATTAATTCCTGGTCTTTTCCCCTCTAAGTCACTGTATATGCTGTTTTTAGTAGAATTACAATTACCTTTGAGCTGTAAAATCATTATTATTATCATTATTTAATTGTTTTTTCCTGACTATTTCAATACAGCGAGAACACTTGTTGTGATTGTTTTGTAGTTTTCCTGTTTTCTTGTTGTATTTTGTTTCTTTTTGTCTTGGATTTTTAATGATATATTTGTTTGCTTGTGTTGACCCCAGGGAGAGTAGTCGCTACCTTGGTAGTGACTAATGGGGATCTAAACAGATAAATAAATAATATGAAATAAGTATCATAATTGTATTTCTCCATACTGTGACTCTACTCCTGCTGCCTCTGTCTCGGTACATACAGAAACTGTGGCACGTCTGCATGTTGTAAAAAATTTAAAGCCCTCGAGACAGACTTGTGATTTCACACATACAGATAAAGCTGAACTCACCTGTCTCACACTTATGTTGGATATTCTAGACAGATTTTTAGGTTTCTATAATATGAAACAGAAGCAGTTGCTCACACTGCCTGATGTCGATCTTCAATTGCAAACATACACAACATCCCCTCCTACACTACCACAAGTCCCACTGTTCAAACTCCTGCAATCAAACCAACTAAACAAGATGAAACGAGGGATAAAAACTCTGTTGCTGAGATGCTTTTTTTTATCGTGCTGACACTGTTAACTACAACCCACGTTGTCTTCTGATCAAACATGAAAGCAGCCCTGCGTGTGTAAAACGAGTGTAGAGACAAACCAGGCTGACAGAGCGAGAGCTGAAGCCCAACTAATTATCTGCTGAATAGCTGGTTTACCAGGCGTTTGTTACATGAGAGAATGAACTGAAAAACTCCGACTGGTCCCCCCCCTCGTCTCTTATAAGTTGGTGCCTCCTTTCACTCTTTGGAGCTGAGGAATTCCAAGAGCTTGCTGAGGCGCAAACGATTGGGAATGTGCCACTCTGACCCTCTTGGAAGGAAAAAAAAAAAAAAAATCGTGATTAAGCGTTTTGTCGACACTCTTGAACCAGACTGAACCATCCCGCAGGACGGGGGTGTGACGCTGATGAAAGAGGCCTAAGCGGGCATGTAATGTACCCTGTGATGGAAAGAGGCCCTGATGAGTTTATCCACACCGAGCGAGTGATCTCCCCGCTTTGATGTCGCCACGGCTCCACGTGCGTGGCTTCGCCCTGCGGTAAGACAGTCCAAGTAATCACAGATTAATAGAGCAGGCTAATCTCATTCACAAAGAGGTCACTACTAGCAGACAGACGACCCTCCCCCAGCTCGGCCTGAGCATTGTGGGCCGCTCGCAAAAAGGCAAAAGGACTACAACCGGCTGATCCCCCTGAGTACATCTATTCACTACATCACAGTGTGTAGAGTCAACATCTACACCTCTAAACTGCTCACTTTGCTAAATCTCAGGTACATATGCGACCTGATAAAATCAATGGGAGGTGATAATGATGTTTTCCTCAGGCGGGATGATACATATTGCTGGTGTCGTTGAGCTCAAGGTGTTTTTTGCCAGTCTAAGCCTTTTTCTTACAGAGAAATTAACAGACTAATGTCTTAAACTGTTGGAGGCATTTCATGATGAATACATTTGTCAAAGCTACAACCTGTTTCAGCTGTAAGTTGACTGTGAACATTGATTTCCTACTGCTGAAATCAGCTCTGCCCTCGCCTCAGCGCAATTTCCCCCTCAATTTTCTCCCATGTTCGGGAGAGGAATTTAGATGACATAACAGAAATGCAATAGCCCGACCACGCCGCGTGTCAGAGCCAAGACAAGTTAGGCCTGGTTAAAATGGGACACCAAATCTGATTTACTTATTAGCGCTCAGCCATTGACCTGATGTCCTCTGTGGCAGACGGCCCCTGCTCATATAACTACCAGAGATCTCGCCCCCCCTCTCCCGCCCACTTTTAACAGAGATTTTCAGAGCAGATTACAACATGCACGATGTGACTGAGCAGGCCAGTGGTTATGAGAGTTAAGATTTGGCTTCAAATGCTCCCTGGACACTTTTTTTTTCTTGCTTTTTCTCTTTGAGAAAACTCCCAGGCTTTGGGCTACACGAGCTTTTTTGTTAGTGGAGATAAGGAACAAACATAAGGTGGAACAGTTTCAAGCTGTCTGCGTCAAGAACAATAAAAAAGCTTGTTATGCAACAAATGGCAGACCGTCGTATTTATGACTGAGCTGAGAAAAAACCTGGATCACGTCCAGGAAAACTGTCAGATTTGGCTAAATTAATTGTCATTAAAAGAACATCATGCGCAGGACGCTGCCTTTAATTAAACATAAAACTCATCTTGTGTCGTCTCTACACAGACTTTATCTCGCTTCTCAAACTGTTCCTGTGTCTGGAGCTGGATGGCTGACCTGCTGCCGCCATCCTGGCCCCATCATGTGACTCCCTCCCTTCCCCCGTCACTCGGCAACGGCCCCGCAGGATGTTGGGGAGTGGGTCCTGCCCCTGGGGCCCTGTGGGAGTGTCGTTTAAGAGCCGTCTCCCTCGGCTGCCAGAGAGGGCTTTCTCTGCGTCTTAACAACCTCCTCGACTGGGGCCTCCGCTCTAAAGAGCTTCTGGGAGCTTTGCGGGAGAATGCCTCCTCGGTGGTTTCCATTGACTCCCTCTCTTTCACTTCCTACAGGCCTCTCCTCTCAAAATATTCATGCATATACAGGTACATAATTGTCCATGAAATGCACTTTGGGATGCTGCCTAGACTGGAGTACTTGCTGGTATCCAAATGACTACTGTTGCAGGAAATTATTCAGACAGAGAATCAATTGGCAATCTTATCTAAGCCCATAAAGTAGGGCCTGAGATTTGATTTAGCATTAAGTAGAATTAGAACATTTGGCAGTGTAAGTTAATTGCAGACAGAGAGTGATTCCCCTCTCGTGGCTGACACAAGAGTGACATTGCATGACTGGAAGCCTCACATTACCACATATAAAACCATGGAACGCCGTAAATCAGAAAAAAGCAAACACAAGTGAAAATTCAAACAATATGTGCCTCTGACTTTCATGTCCTCGCCGACTTAAGGCGGGCTCAGCGGAGAGGCCGAGCGCACAGAAGCAATTGCACAACCCCCGAACTCCTCATAACCCAAGACAGGTGGAAACCACAAATCAAAAAACTGTAAAGGAGCACAAAATATTCCTGTTATCTTCCGAGCTGCTGACAGCCGATACATCTTCATTCCCGTCGTGCTTCAGCGTGCTTTTTCGCCAGCTTGATAACAACATTTAGCAGTATACATCTGTCCCAATAATCCATCACTGTAGCAAGATGACGGTGCTGTGTGAAAACAGGAACTCATCGTCACTGATAAAGTATTTTTTTGTCGCGTGTGACAAATGGAGTATTCTGCTGGACGCACTTTGTCTTAAAACTCCAGAGAAGGAATTGGGCTGTACTGTAATTCTGCGTGTTTTAAACAAGTTTGGAAGTGAGATGCAACATGAGGAAAAGTTTATGCGGATATTAAAGGGCTTGACTTTTTATGTTGAGACCAAAAGACAAACATGGTTGAACTAATATAAAAAACAATGACTGTCCAGTTTACTTAAAGGTCCAGCGTGTAGGATTTACGGGAATATATTGGCACAAATATAATACAATAAGTATGTTTTCTTTAGTGTGTGATAACCTAAAAGCCATTTATATCTACATAGGGAGCGGGTTCTTGTCCCTGGAATCAGCCATGTTGCACTACCACAGGCTCTAAATAGGGCAATTGGCATTTTCGTGTCAATCACTGTGGCTAGCAGCCCCTTTAGCAACGAGCAAAATCACAAAACACTAATTTCTGTGAATCGAAAACTGCTTTAATCAGAGTTGTTACTGGTTTAAATAACTGGATCCGTTTGTTTTGGAGAGCAAGAGACCTCTGTGGATAATTCAGCTCCTGGTAAAAACTTTCTGAACGTAAACATCGTAAGTTATCAGAGAAAGGTGAGCACACATTAGCAGATGCTGGGCTAGCAGTATGTCTGTGATGACCTGAAACACAGATCTGTGACTGCTTTAAGTAGCATTTTTGCAGCTTTTTTATCACCTGGTCCATTTGTTTCGGAGAGGAAGAGACCTTTGCTGATAATTCAGCTCCCGGTAGAAACCTCTTAAATGATCAACACTGAAGGAATTCTAACCAGGAGCTCATGCTTCGTACACTAGAGAAATTTCAGCTGGTTGCAATCTGCGATCCTCACCACTAGATGCCACCAAATCCGACACACTGCTCCTTTAAAGTAGCTATAATCAATGCTTTTCTTCTCTTCTAACTCTTATAAATAAAGTGCATTTTCCAAAATGTCAAACTAGTCCTTTAAACTTCGCTCCACCTCTACCAGCTACAAATTCAAATATAATTAGATGTTATATTCATCCACGGGGAATTAAAAATAAAGTTATCAGAGAAAAGGTGAGTCCACATGAGCAGATGCTGGGCTAGTGGCCTGTCTGCGATATTCCAAACAACATCGGAGAAACACAGATTTGTAACGTGAAACTGCTTTATTCAGTGTTTTTACCTATTTTAATCACCTGGTTTGTTTGTTTTGGAGAGGATGAGACCTCTGCTGATATTTTGAGTCACCGTAAAAACCTCCTGAACGATGAACGCTGAAGGAATTCTGAGCGGAGGAAGCTTCAGCTGGTTGCAATCTGCAGTCCTCACTGCTAGATGCCAACATTACACACTGGACCTTTAACATAGAAGTCCATGGTAAAGGTTGGCAGACTGAAAGGCATCAAAATCTCTCTGATTGTAAGCAAAAATCCTTTATAAATACATGGATGACCAACGTGTTTCTACTTCAACAGTCTTCACCAAGGTATAAAATGCACTGGGGACAGGTGTTCAATTTAAAACCCATAAATCATGATGTGGGTCATACGGCATGTTGGCAGTGCCCACTTGAAAGAAACCACCAGACGCATGACAGTAAAAATAACAGAGAAAATGTAAACATGTACTGTGACTTACTCCTATATATATAATAAGAGAAAAAGTAGGGATTCAACTTCTTTTTATGCTATTATATATATATATGTACAGGACTCACTCATTTTCTGTGATATTTTTACTGTCATGCCTCTCCAGTGGTTCCTCTAAAGTGGGCACTACTAACATGCCATATAACCCACGTCACACAGCCTCTACATGAGTTTTAAATTGAACACCTGTCCCCAGTGTATGTTACACCCTGATGAAGGCTGTCTAAGTCGAAATGAAAGGATATTTACTTACGATCAGAGAGCCTTGGATGACTTTGACACAACCAACATGGACTTTAAGATGAAGTAAGCTGGACAGTCATTGTTTGTTTGCCCTGTCCTTGAATAGCACTCGATTTTTTTACTCTCACAAACACCTAATTTCTTATTCCAGTGCAGAACTCCCTACTTTTTCTTCTATCCATATCCTTTTTGAACATAATTTGTGCATTTCTATCAGTTTCGTAGTACTGCTTAGTCTTGAAACTTTGATGAATTATGCAATCTTTTATATATTTTTTTAAAAGCATGACTTGTTATTTAAGGGGGGAGTATCTTCATAATCCATTTTTGGCTTCTAACCTCTCCTACACAACCTTTCTAAACTCTTACTGTCTTCTTTATACACGTGTATGTGCGAATAGAGCCTAAAAAATGATCTAAGATCATTTGTCTCTTTTAATCTTTGCAAGATTCTGCTGATCAGCTTAAAAAGCCGTGAATTAAACATACCACAGTCCATCTAGTATACTTGAAATGCTGTCCAACACAGTCAGGCGTACAGTGATTTTCTGGAGTATCAGGATCTTAAACAGTCTAGTAGCAATGGGTGGGGTATCATGAAATGCTGCCAAGAATGCAGACAGGAACTTTGAGCTCAAACAGGCCAGCATGGCCAGATGGCCTGAGACGGCGGTTGAGAAAACTCTGGTCTTACCTGCTGATTTTGGAGTGAACTTGTCCCTGTTGGCAGCGCACACGGCCAGGAGCCGGTAGCCCAGGTCCAAGTCGTAGCCCTGCTGTGCTGCTACGCGGCTGACCACCTGAACACAACGACAGCATGCGGCACTCAGTCAGGACAATGTGACATATTCTGTTATGATCTGAGGAAATGACTGAAAGATATGGGACCTTTGTAGGATTAAAGAAAACATTCAGGTTTTTGGAACGTTTCTTAACTCACTTGATATTTTTCTTCTCCTATTTTATTCTATCTTTATTCTTCGAAAGAGGGTCACAAATATTCCAGTCTGACTATTAGCTCAACAGTAGAGACGTGTAGAAAGAGCCCAGACAGTGCATACCTATTTCAAGGCTGCACAGCCATTCAAATGTCCTATTTAATTTTCAGAACAGAATTTTTTATTCTGCTTCTCCATTTAAACACAAATAGTGACAGACCTTTGTGGAATATATGTGTATGATTTTAATCATGTGAATGTAGAGGGTAATGGGAAAATAGTACAAATGTTTTTACAGCGTAAGAAAATCCTTTCAAAAAATTCGTACATCTGCACCAAAAGCTTATGACTTCTTACCCCGAGTTTTTAACAACTTTAATTAACATTAATGATCTGTTTTTTCAAGGAATACTTCAACCCTCAAATGACCATTTCTATGTAATTAACCACCACTTGTTGTACTGAATTCCTGAGGAAAATGGAGAAAAGTCTTGATGAATCAGAGTAAATTAGGTCTCCGATTAACAACAGCAGAACTACATCAAAACATCTGTTTACAAACTCTCACACAGCTCCTGCTGTATAATATAAGTATCATTTATTCAGCCATATGCTCAGTGCTTTCCAAACACATGCATTTTTGCAAAAACCTTTCTATATAAAACTAAACTGAAAGTGAAACAAAGTGAAGCTTTGTTCAAAGCCAGACTCCACTGACAAAGACAGTAATTTTACCTTGCTGAACACAGGAGCTGTTGGTCCACTGCTGCCTCAGTCGGCAAGTTTGTTTGTGTTACTGTGTGACTTCTGTGTTTTAAAGGGTTGGTTCATATTCACTTAAGTCACACAATAACACAAACATACTACAGATCGAGGCAGCGGTAGACCAGCAGCTCCTGTGTTCAGCGAGGTAAAATTACAGTATTTGTTAATGGAGTCTGGCATTAAGAACAGCATACTCGTAATTCAGTTACCCATCATAAAAGCACTGTCAGTTTGAGAAGTACTGAGCATACGACTGGATAAATGAGACTTGGATTATACTACAAGAGTTGTGTTAGAGTTTTTTAACAGATGTTTTGATATAGTTTTACTGTTGTTGTTTGTCAGAACCCAGTTTTTGTTCCCTAATTCAGCTCAGAGTGACTAACTGATGTACAAATGATCATTTTGGGTGTGAAGTATTATAACTAACTAACTAGCAATGATAGAAAATACAAATTAACAGGAATAGATACATAATCTTCTTGCCCAAAGTGACAGTATTCCTCTGAAATGGGCAAATTCAGATACTGCATCATAGATTAATTATGAAAAACACACTGAATACGGGCCCATTCTGGCAGTTAAACTCATCACAGGACTTAACATGTTGCCTTGACATTTTCCCAGATTCTTGCTGTTACATAAGAGTGAAGTTTAGCAGCTTCAAAGATCCCGTTCAACTTAAAGGATATTGTCCCTACAAGTTTATAAGTTCCATATGAGCCAGTGGACAAAACGTGGCCTCCGGTGCCGCGATGCCTACTGAGAGGAAACATTAAGAGAAACATCCACATGCCACAGGAGGTGATGTAAATCACCCTTATGTGGCGCATGTTGCTTTGATTTACCATTGCCATTATCAGCTCAAAGAAACCCGCTATAGACCTTTAGGACACAGCGAGGCCTGTGTGGACCAACGTGCCTCACTAGAGACGGATTCCTCTCCCCGCCTGGTTTTCATAGCTGCGATCCTGCTGCCACGATGTGGAGTTCAAGACAAGCCCCGAGGTAGCGCAGCTGAACACTGCTCCCTGCACCATATCATTATCTCCTGTAAGTATAGTCTTGACGTGACACCAAAACAGAGTATGTATATCTGGCCTTTATTTATAGGAATCCCCCATTAAGAAGAAGATATACGAGTATAGGCTGCCTAATTAGAATCTAAACTTGTGAGGGACATTTTGCTAAATGGTAATTCTAGTGTAAGAAGTTACAAGTGGTTCTAATTTCAGGACTTAAATTGCACACAGTCAGTGGAGCTGTGGTCGTGGATTGTCTACCATACAGAAGTCACTCAAACTTTGTGTTTGTGAAACTCAACGTACGATAAATTATTAATTCTTCATGCCAAAGAATGAATTCGACATTTAATGTTAAACACAGCAATTCAACCTCCTGCTGAAACGCCAAGTGTAAGGACGAAGAAAATGTCAAATAATCTTGTTCTAAGCACCCTTTTCCTTCAAATGTTTTAGTTTTTAGATATATTTCATAGTGCACTGGGGTTTAGCCTGATTTCAATAAAGTAATTTATTTGCTTACCCCATTGCCAGACTGTTATTTCTATTAATAAAACAATATTTAGCTGTTTGTAGAAGATAATTTTGTTTTTGCAGTGTAGCCACCCGTCTGACATCACCAAATGCCAACGCCGAGGCAGCAGCGAGATACAAAACATGCAGGCAACAGGGTGAAGTGTTTACCATTACAGTCTGAGACCGGGTAATTTCACAATCACATCAGATTCTCTGTGCTCCCTCCCAGTGTGGTTCACGCTAAGGTCTATACAACCCATAAACTAAAAGGAAAAGCCTTGAGATTTTCACGGCAGGAAACAAATTGAATTGGCGAAATGGAGGAAAAGGCACCTGCTGCTGCACATTAAAGCAGTAACACAAACAATCACTTGAATGGAGGGATGTGTCAGAGCGGTTTCACTGCGGTGCTCAAGTACAAATCTCTCGGGTTCCTCTGCTTGCTGTAGCCACGCTCGCTTGGCGGGGTTACAAATTGCACCCAACAGGAGCTATATGTATTTCTTATCTACTGCTGGAGGCGGTATGGAAATGAGCATGTTGAAGCACATAATGGCCCAAGGTGACAGGTGAGTGGCACATCCGCAGTCCGTCCATTGTTCTACCTGACTGTCTGTTCTGTCTCCTGGCCCGAAATTTCCAGGGGATAGTCATCTCTTCATTTATAACTCCTCTGTCTGCATGACACAGAATAATTCAGAGGAGGATTTTATTGAAGAAATACTTCATTAAAAATCTATGAAAATAGTCTTTCAAATACCCGCCCCCCGTAGGTTTGAACAGTTTGTAGTTTGCTCCTTTGTGGCGGACGGCAGCTGTAGTCAGCTTGGATTCAAAACCGTTACAGTAGATTCCAATGGTGGCTGAGAACCATATGGCAAAAACAAACAAACAAACAAAACCGAAATAAAAGCACAGTTGTCCATGGAAACTTTTTTTAAAAACACAAATCTGCCTCTCAGTAAGCCCGGCTGGTTCCAATATATTTCCCAAAATATGAATAACTAAACAGCCGTTTGTTGTTAACACAGTTAGCTGTTTGTAATTTGTGACCAATTTAAGCTAACGAAGCTGCACAAAACAGCAAACAATATTAGCAACATATGTTGTATATTTAGGCATAGGTGTCTCTCTGAATGTTTAACATGTTTCAAACAGCCAAACATATACACAATATGACAAAATGGACAGCTGCAGTGATACTACTGCAGTTAGTTCTTCATGACCAGTATAAGCTAACATGGATGCCCAAAAAAGCAAACCAGACTGCCTTGTATGTAGGCACAGTTTGGTTTATAAAGCACATATTCAATATGTTTCTAATATCACTTAGCCAAAAATATACCAAAGTATGACTAAATGGACAGCTCCCATTTGTCGCTATTAGTTAGCAATTTGTGACCAACTTATGCTAACATAGCTGAACAAAACAGTAAACTGTACTAATTGTGCTATGACAATAAAGATCATTCATTCATCATAATGACATATGCTGCATATTTAGGCACAGGTGTCCCTATGAATGTTCAAAATGTTTATATTAGCCAAACATGTACCAAATATGACTAAATGGACAGCTTTTATTTGTTGCTATTGCAGTTAGCTATTCGTGACCAATTTATGCTAACATAGTTGCATGAGTATGGAACAATTAATAGCCAAACTGTGAATATATTCCGACAGCGCACCTACAGCACTAAAGTGGCAGATATTTTAATTGTGGCAGGCCGCCACAAATAAATGAATGTGTGGGAAACCTTATTCTATTTAATAGACACAGGAATGAGCCACATTTTGATGTAAGATTCTAAAATCTGTGATGAGTGATAGTAGCTGGATACAAGAATTCTGAAAACAAAGTTGGGTCAAATTTGAGCACAATTTATTGACACATGATTTGACATATAAAATCAATATATATTTTGTTAAGGTATTTTGAAAGCTTAAAAATAATTTATGATGTTAGTTAAATATTATTTTAAATGGTCAATGGCAAAAGTAATTAGACATTCCAATTGAGGAATTGTATAAAAATGGCCAGATATTCATTGAAATGGTCATGTTTTCTTGTTCTTGTTTGAAGTAAATGTTTACATTTCTCTATTGATTGCTTCATTTTTTTGGTCATTTAAACAATGTGCCAACCACCACCATACTGTGTGCCAACCAACCTTGCCATGGGGCTGGTTGGCACAAAACTACAGCACAACTTAAGTTAACAATCACCTAATTTTAGAAAACAATTGTGTACATCAAAACATATTTATTTATAGTTGAGACCTCAACCTTTCATGTGTCGCTGATTAGAATATTGTAACATATTTTAACATAAAGTCTATCAGAGAAATATGGCCAAGAGTGAAAAGGGTGTGAACCAATCGCGGTTTCACCAACAGATACGAGCTTTTGGTGGAATATTTCCTTAACTTGAGAGATTAAATGATTCTTTGGGCTACAAGTGAATATTTACCTCTTTAGACAGTGAAGTGTAAAATTGTGTCTGATTAGGTCAAATTACCTTGATGTATTTTTGCTTAAATCATACTTCCTCTACAGTATACGTTTCAAAAACAGACATATAAAAAGTGTAAAGAGAAAAAAAAGGTCTGTTTTCAAATGCCATGGGATACTAATTATTCAATTAATCAAAAGCCCCTAGGCATTTAAGTCGGGGAATTAAGGGCTTTGTAACTGTATTTCTCTATAACCACTGATTGCTTTGTGGTTTGAGGACGTTATTGCTCTCCTTTCTGTGTTCCAGTGTGCCGATTTCATGAGCCACAGCACAAACTGTAACTGAAGTCACTGAAAGGTGATTGAATCTCAGTAGTTTCTACAGGGGTGAAATGCTTTTTATTTTCCTGTGACCTCAGTGAAGATCAGGCAGCCAAACATTAGCTCCCTCGTCGTGACCCTGAGGGAGTTATGGAAAGAGCCAATGCAGCATTTGTTTTAGCGGCCTTTTTTTCCGCTGTCCTTGAACTTTTGAGTACGAGATTGCAGAGGGGGGTCGACTTACCGTTAGGCATCCCATCAGGCTTTGCTCGAAGGGGCGCTGGAAGGCTCGGGGGTCGCCACACCAGTCCAGCAACTCGGTCGCTGCTGTTTGGAAATTTGCTGGGTTTTGTAAGTGCTGGGGGGAAAAAAGGGAAAGATTGGGAACATGTTAGAGTCAAGGAACATTTAAAGGTCACTATGAAAATAGAACAGAGATAATATCTATGGTAGATTACACATTTATTCATCTTTTTGTGATTGATAAGATTAGTACAGTAGAGCTTTGATTCTCTGCCTGAACCCGATTGGGCCCAACCTGAGTTGCCGGGTTTGGGCTTGGCTGAAATTTCTCAATATTTACCCAGGCTTGCATTGCATGGGGTTCACGCCAATTTCCCTATTTCTGTATAAATTAATGAACGCTTGAGTTCCACTTTCGCCGCACTTCTTGCTTTATGGCTGCGTCTCCTTAGCTTCTGCTGCTGGTGCTCTGAATAACAGAACGTTTTTTTTCCAACAGCGCCTTAAATGTGCTCTGGTGCTCAGACTGATTACGTACGAACGCACCCTGTGTCACAAATGTCTGTTAGCACACTGAAAACACTTAAGTTGACTTTAGCTTGTAAATATTGTTTTTCACGGTGGAAATTCAGCTTTTTTTTCAGGTTTGGGTCCAAAACTTTAGCTTGGCTCAGGCTTGGCCTTATTTTCTTGGCCTGATCAAAGCTCTACAGTATTGTAAGAAAAGATGACAAGGATGGATGGTTGGATTGGTTTTATTCTATTAATAAAACCAAAAGTAATCATCCATCCTTGCCAAACATATGCATATATGCACAATGAAAAAATAAAGATACTCCCAAACAACAAAAACATTTCATTACATATGGGTTGTGTGCGTAATACTTTTATATAAAACTGAGGCATGACAGGATACAAAAGATGTGAGCAAAACGTGTTTACATATTAGTCCTGGTCTGCTTAATTTAAAGTTGTGACATGGTGATTTAGTAATTATACGTATTACACTTCAATACAAACGCTGCATAAACTACAATTTAAGTAAAGCTTCATTTTAATAAGATGTTTTTTCCACCTGCTGTTAAAAAATCGATTCTGAATATCTGACTTCTACATTTACATTAAAAAGATGTAGATCCAACAGAAACATATTTAGATGCGTTTGGACTTTGTTTGCTGTTTCCCTGAACCCCAGATAGGAGATGTAAAATGGCCTGGATTGTGACAGAGAAGATCGCTTGTCACCAACAAAAAGGCCACGCCAATAACATGTTGAATAATTTAACGCACTCAGAGTGGCCTAAAAGCAGACAGTAATTGTGTGACCACATTCCCCAAAATTGATCTTAGTACACGTTAGATTACTCGTGCTGTCGGTTTAAAGTATTAATGCGCAGGGCTGAAGGGGTATGTCCCCATTAGATCCATACATCCACCTCACTCTCCCCAGGTTTCTATAGCACTGCCTCGCCACTTGAGTGCAATAAATCTCCCTGTATGGCTGCATGAATAGCCGACGAAGCCCTTATTTCACCAGCCGGCCCTGAGCTGTGCTGTGACTTTATCTGACAACAGGCTCCTTGACCTACAGGTACCCCTTTATGGCATTCATTCCCCAACTGGAGCCAGCAGCCCACTCACTAACCCTGTTGTCCGTCTTGCTGTAGAGCAGCAAAGGAAACTGAAAAATGGACCTCTCTGGGTCGCCACATTGGACTCACTGTTGGTCACTTCTTCCCGAAAAGCTTTCAAACCTCAATATGAATCACTTTATACATAGAAGAGCAGACACACCACTTCCACTCTGCAGTAATCTTTTGCCTTTGGACAAATAATGCGCACAAGCCTTTGTAGTGCACTTGTACAAAACAGGAACAAATGGACTCCCACTCCATGGCATCAAAGGTAAATAGAGAGGTTTGTCAGCTTTAAGTGAATGGGTGCTTTGATTTCACTGTCAGACAGAAAAGGAGAAGAGGAAGTGACAGCGGTACAGTCACTGCCTCGCTGTGCTTTTTTCTTGTTTGCTCTTTAGGGGGCAGCAGAGGTCAGGATTTGATAAGGCAGCTTTCATATCAATTTACAAAGCTGCCGTTTGACAAGGGCCGGATGAAACCAGTCTTGTTTATTTTATGTTCTGTCCGAGACTGTTCCCCGCTCGCCCTACATGTCTTTGTTTTGGGAGGCTGGGAGGAGACATGGTGGGGCTGCTGAGCATGTAAATTCTACTAGTGGATAGAGTCTCCTGGAGAAACACACACATCCACAGATGCTAAATTTAGATGAGTCTGGAAGCTAGACAACACACGCAATCAGCGCACCAAGGATGGAAAGGGGGAGGAGGGAGAATATGTAGAGGGAAGGGGAGGAGGTGGTGGTGGGGGGGGCACACCACCAACACTTGGGCTTGAAGTGATTACTGTTCTTTGCACTCAGAACAATTGGTCCCACCAGTGTGGCTGTCACATGGAGAGCTTGGCACTGCCACGCCACAGATGTTCCCCCTACTCCGGCCAAAACCCACCAATCAAACCTAAACTAGTGGCCAAGAGACCCCTCGCTCCCCCCTATCCTCGTCCCCTGGGCGAGAATGATCCTCCAACATTTACACTCCAGTAAAAGCTCGGCTCAGTTCGAGGGAAACAAAGACGGACCGGCGCTCGCAGTGTCCTGAGAATACAGCTTTCTTCAGATACAATCATCCTCTGTAGTCACGTCTGGAAACGACTTGATCTGCACATCTGCAGCTAAACTGAATGTGACAGCGCACGCGTTCTGGCAAAGACTCCCTTCCCTTTCAAAATCACAGCTTTTGGTTATGCTGCTGTTGTTATTCAGCGACGCCCCAGAGCACTGAAAACATATTAATGGAGACAATTAACCCTGGAAAGAACACAGTGGCAGACAATAACAGCTGCATAGCCAGTGCAGCAGCGAGAGTACTGAGAGGGGCTGTCTTCCAGTTTATCTTGAAATATTGACGCTTACAGTTTGAGGAAGTGCTCCTGCGGCGAGAGGAGAGTTCATAGTTTCCGCCAAACCCCTGTACGAATCACTGAGTGGAGAGGCTGACAGCAAACTGGCTTCCCCACAGTGAGAGGAAAAATACAGCCTCTGAAATAGATACCAGCAGTATCACGGAGCCCATCTTCCCCAAAGTGTTCACAACGGTGCAATTCTAGGACGCGAGAGGAAAACAAACTGCCACCGAGAAACTGTGTGTTTGGTGGTGAAATCAGATAACTGTTTTTGTGTATCTTTTTTTAAAACATCCTCGTCTGTTTGGAGGTTAAACAAGCCAACATATTTATTTACCTGCTGTTTAAAAGTATAGATATGTTCCCTTGAGGTATTTAGCACCACCTGTGCACATCATAAGGTAACAAACATTATCAGTACTGTTTGAATTTTCCAATTGTTGATGTTAAAAGTATCAAGGCTGCTAATAATAGTTCAGTATCGATTCATCTGCTGATTCTTTTCGTTGATTAATTAATTAAGCTTTTATATGTACAAAAACAGTGAAAACTGACCATCAAATATTACTGTAGACAAAGGTAACATCAAACCACAAAGCAGCTTGAGAAAATCAATTATTGGCTTAGTCCGACTGAAACCGGACTTTTAAATGCATTGAAACAGCTAAGTCCGACTGAAATTGGACTCTATGCATGTATCTACTTAGTCTGACTGGAGTCGGACTCCGCGTTCTGCGCATGCACCACTTTTTCTTTCACGAGCTTTCACCCGGAAGAAAAAGCAGATGACATAGTAGCAACTCCCGGAAAAACAAACAAACACCATGGTGACTGAGAAGCAGAAAACACACTTCTGGACGGATGAGGAAACTACATTCATGCACCTGCCATCATCATTTGTCGTTAGCTTCCTCTTCGGGTCAACCATAACTAGTTCAATACGTACTATATTAAAAAGGACAAAGCGCTGCCTATCCAGGAAGAGTCAGACGTACTTGGTCAGAAATTCTATTTTCCTCTTCGGCATGTATACTCAGACAAGACGAGAAGTCCGACTTGACTGATTAGCCAAGCTATGAGCTTAGCTCGACTACTGCATGCATGTAAACGTACTGATTAAAGGAGCAGTGTGTGAGGATTAGGGTGAGGATTGCAAGGTGCAACCAGCTGAAACTGCTCCCGGTTAGAATTACTTCAGTGTTTATTGTTCAGGAGGTTTTTACCAGGGAGCCGAATTATCAGCAGAGGTCTCGTCCTCTCCAAAACAAATGGAGTTATAATTCAGTGTTTCTCCTCTACTGTTTAGCATGTCAGAGACGGGCCGCTAGCCTAATATCTGCTAATGTTTCCTCACCTTTTTTCTATGATAACTTAAGATCCAGACATTCAGGAGGTTTGTAACGTGAGCCAAACTGTCCGCAGAGGTCTCTTCCTCTCCAAAACAAATGTAACCAGGTGATTTAAAACACTGAATAAAGCAGTTTCTCGTTACAAGTCAGTGTTTCTCCTATGCCGTCTAGATGTCAGAGACAGGCCGCTAGCCCAGCACCTGCTAATGTGTGCTCAACTATTTTTCCTGATAACTTAAGATCCAGACGTTCTGGAGGTTTTTAACTGATGCCGAATTACCCGCTAGAGGTCTCTTCCTCTCCAAAACAAACAGACCCAGTGATTTAAACCGGTAAAAACACTGAATAAATCTGTTTCACGTTAGAAAAATCTGTGTTTTTCCCGACGGCCTTGTCGCAGAGGGGCTGCTAACTACGGTGGCTGAACTAAACCACAAAAATACAAATGGCCCTATTGTCTATCTTTCAGGAAAATGTATGCACTCTGGATTGTGTAAGATTTAGGAGGATTTAGTGGCATCTAGGACAATTATCCACAGGGTCCCCTTCTCCCCAAGCCTAACAGTTCAGGTGATATAAACCAGTTAAGACGCCTAACAAAGCAGTTTTATGTTAAAAAAACATCGTTTTTTCAGACACTGCATGTCACAGAGGAGCTGCTAACTACGGTGGTCGATGAAAATATGAGAAAATGTGAATGGTACTGTCTAAAGCCAGTGCTTGGTTGTCTGTTCTGAGCTACAGTATGAACACTGGTGGTGCAACATGGCGATCTCCTTAGACGAGGAACTGCTCTCTATGTAGATATAAATGGCTCATTCTAAGGTAGCGAAAGACACAACAAATTGTAGTAAATAAAGTATTGCTACGACTGTGAAATCACCTTGAAATATTTTCAGGTGATTAGACACTGAAGAAAACATCTCTTATATTAAATTTCTACCAATACATCCACCTAAATCCTACACACTGGACCTTTAAATCACACAGTTAGGTTAGTCTGTCACCATTAATGTCAAACAATGCAGAACGAGACATCTGATGGATTTTTATAAATTCTAAAGTATCACAATTAGTGTACTGAGGTGAAAAATAACCATGTTTTCACAGTTTGGTGAAGTTATTGTTTATAAATCACATTATTGCAATTTCACAACAGGACGGTAATTTAAAAATTACCACCGTAATGATTTCTGATTTAACTTTCAACCCGTGATTCAATCAGGCTGACAGATTCCAATTTCCTCTACTTTATCATCACGCTCAGCAGTAATTTATCATTTGAGCAACAAAAATCAATTTGTTCCCCTGTCCGCTGCACTGGCTGGGAGTATTCAGACAGACATGTCACATCTTCCAGAAAACAACAACACAATGGAGGAGGCTTCATTTATATTCCTGCTTCTCGTCCGTATTGCCTCCGAGATGCCAAATTTCAGCGTGTGCACACTTTCAATTAAAGCAAACAGCTGGATTGGTTTACAATATTTCCTTAATTATTTTAATGGCTTGGATATTGGACAATGGGGAGCAGGGGGAGAAGATAGTGAGTTAATTGTTCTGATCTCCCCTGATGATCATCTTTGTGTGCGGGGAGGAGAATAGACGGCCGGCTGAATGGGCTCACTGCTAGTCTAATTGGCAGGACATAAATGGTATTTATTATGCGGGCCTTCCAAACCCTGATTGTCTGCGGCACAAAGCTGCCTCTATTAGCAGGGTGCTGGCTCTTACTGGTTGGTTTGAAATGACCCGGCGCTTAACCATTTATTAGATGGACTGGAGGCCTCCTTGTATGCCATGGATCTCTCTAATTGGCATGTTTACCCATGTGCTGCTTCCCCGGACGCTAACATTGGGACGTGTTTGTTTAAATTTTTGCCTCGCGGGGGTTAATACATTTAACCCCCGCAACATTTGAATTGTTTTGTGTTAGACTGATGCAAATCCCTTTTCCTGTTCTGTCAACTTCCTTTACAGAATAATTCATTAGCTATTAGTGATACAGTGCATTAATAGAATCCAATTTCACCTCCCATACGACTAAAGAAGGAGGAGGTATTGAATATTTAATATCCTGCTGTGAAGAAGGAACCCAGACTGGAGACAGAGAGTGTTTACCTCTCTCTACCTTATTACTTAAGGACATCAAAGCTTGGCTCTACACATAGGGGCTTCCCTCTGTTTGCTCCCTAAACACTCGCCCCGTCTTGCTATCTGCCTCACCTTGTCTCTTTCTCAGTAATAGCTGGGAACTCCCTGCCGAGGGTAAAACAATTTGCCACGTCCACACTTGCGTTTAAGTGCGAGCCCCATACATTGTCCCAAAGGCCGTCTGATGCACTTTTTCAGGAGGTGGACCTCTGCGCGGAGCCCAGAAACAAAACAGGGCCGTCAGTTAAGAAAAGAGATCAAAGGGGGAGAGCCCTGTAGCCCGGGGTTACGCAAGTATGTCTGTTTAATTCTGCCAGAGATTCGTCCCGCAGTAAATGGTGGGGAGAGGGGAACAAAAGGACTCGCTGGGAGTCAGCGGTGGTGGAGGAAGAAAAAGAGGGTGATGATGGGGGAGGGAGGGGGAGCCTCCACTCTTTGACCCCAGTCAGTAACCTGAGTCACACCACAGTCCTGATAGGGAGGCTGAACAGATTAGTCACTTCATTGTGGCCAAACAGGAAGTCTGGGGTGCATTCTGGACGTGATTGTGACTGTGTGCACAGGCACAAACTAAGAAAAGAAACTCAGAGTGTAGCTTCCTACTTTCCTACACCCAAACATATAGAGCAATCCCACAAATATGGAGATACAACATATTTTTATTAAGATGCACTGGTGAACATTTAAGGTCTCTGTAATGTCAAGTTGTGTCAACTAGAGGGGGACTAACCAAGAAAAACTTTAGTAGGCTAGAGAAGTCAGGCACTCGATGGGTCGTAATTTAAAGGAATATTTCACCCCCCACATGACTATTTGTATATCAATTACTCACCTCGCTGCTCAGCGCCTTCCAAACAGACAGCCTTTTGCCATAGGTAACTAAACTGAAAGTGAAACTTACATATGCTCTCTTAAAGCCAGACTCCATTGACAAAACAGTAATTTTAACTCACTGAACACGGAAGTTGTTGGTCTACCATTTCCTTGATCGTTTCATTTGTTTGTGTTATTATGTGACTTTGGTGTTTTAAAGGGTTTGTTCAAATTGCCCAAGGTCACACAAAAACACAAACAAACTAACTGATCAAGGCAGCAGTAGACCAGCAGCTCCTGTGTTCAGTGAGGTAAAATTGATGGTTTTGTCAATGGAGTCTGGTTTTGAAGAGAGCATTGATAAGTTTCACGTTCAGTTCAGTTCAGTTCTCTGTCGGACAGGGCTGTCTGTTTGGAGCCTACAACTGAATAAATGAGACTTAGATTATACTGCAAGAGTTGTGTGACAATTTGTAAATGAACGATTTGATATAGTTTTGCTGTTGCTGACTTCAATTCATCAACAATGTTTGTCTTTACGGGATTCTTCATTCACTGAGGAGGCATGAAAACTGGACTCATAGGGATTAGAATCGCTGATTGTTGTTAATATCACATCGAAATGGTGGAAGAAGTAACATCCAACGACCGTCATTACACCGGCAGTTACGTTTATGCTGCCACACCACTACGCTGACAAAAGCCCTATCTCCACCAGGCATCCGCCTGTAGCCTCCTGGTTCTCCTTAATGGGAAGTTACTACAGTCACCACCTGTATGTTTTTCATTTCTTCTGGACTGGTATTGTAAGGCAGCAACACTTGTGCAGCTCCTGAGTCCAAGACAAATTTCCCTTCGGGGACAATGAAGTATATGGTACTGTATCGTATCGTATCGTATCGTATCGTATCGTACTTGCTGTGCTGAGCTTGTGGGGAGTGACTGGATCAAAGCCCAGATGCCTAATATCTGTAAATAATCTATGTTTATATGAAAATGTGTCCAACAGCTGACTGAAATTAAGTGAAAGTAGTAATGCCATGGTGTATTTTCACACCACATTGCAAAAATTAAGTGCTGCAATTGAGTACCAAAGTAAAAGTTCTTATTGTTTTAGACTTGTGTGTGCACCTGTGAGCAGTATTTTTAATATTGTACAAGTTCCTGGTGGCTCTGAGTCTTACTATTGCTTTATACTTCAACTTACACCAACACTCTGTCAAAGAAAAACTTTTTTTGGTCTTGTTTTGAGAATTTTTATGCTGGAAGATCACATTTACCTCTATAGTTTCAGATCATTCTTGACCAATTTCTCTTGCTAAAACTCTTTAAAAAATCCTGAAAGTTGATATATTTATGTGTCAGTTTGTCTCATGGTTTCAATGTAAAATCTGAATGTGCAAAGCAACAAAAAATTATTATTTTTTAAGCAAATTTTTCTTGCTATTTAAAATATAAAAATACACTAGTGTTTTTCAGAAATTCTGAAAACTTTATACTTTTATGTGTCAGTATATCTTGTTTTTAATTCAAAATCTGAGTGTGCTAAGTAACAAATAGAGCTATCAGATGGATGCAATTTAAGAACATTTCCCCCTGAAATATGTGAATGTCAATGTAGGAATAACAGTAGAACGTTTCAGGATTTTTGATACTGAACATATTTTAGGTAGATCTGAGTTTGACTATTGACTCATACTTCTACTTACACTAATATGTCATAGTGTCAAAATCAAGGAAACCTCCTTTGTGTTGTTTTGATAATTTTCTTTAGAAAGTACCGGCTGCTTTTCAGAATTCCTGAAAAGTTTGTCTCGTGTTTTCAATAGAAAACATAGCTGTACAAAGTAACAAACACCTACAGCCAACAGATGAACATAATTTCGGAACATTTACCCCTGAAATATTTAAATCTAAATGTAGATAGTTCCCCAAAATGCTAAAAAGTACCCCAAGATTTATGTTTACTACAATATTTATGTCAATGTAGGTTACTTCCCACTTGTATCAAATGTATTGCCTTATGTAATTTCTGTGTGAATCCCTCACGTAATATAAATCAGACACACACTCTCACCTGTTTGATACACTGCAGACGGTCATTGGTCTGCTGTATGTGTCTGTCCATCGACGGAATCGAGTTCATGTTGATTGTCCCTCTTCGGCCTCTACCTGCCAGCCATTAAACTGGAGCGTTCTGCAACAGAAACACAGACACGTGTTAAAGCTCGCCTCTTCCCAGGGAAGCTGCCAATCCCATCACCACCAGGATATTGCAGTTTAGTGTGTCCATATGTGCGTGAGTGTGTGTGTGTGTGTGTGTGTGTGTGTGTGTGTGTGTGTTGTGAGCTGAGCGGGGAGATATTGATTTGGCAGGTGACAAGCACCTCAGAGAGCCCAAAGGATGACATTCCTCTCAGCTCCTGTGACACCCTTAACAAGCCCCGGCAGTTGCCCCCGAACGCTGCCATACACCTTCGGAGAGGACACACCGGATGGCTCAGAGAAGATGTCTGACCATGTTTAAAGCACCTCGGGGCGAAAATGAACAGAGGAGGAAGGACACACACACACACGCGCACACAGATATTCCTGAGCCGGCCTCAGAAAACTGCATGAAACCCTTCCATCCCGGCCTGTGAGAACATTAACTTGGCATGTGGTTCTCTGTTTACATTACTTAGCCATTATGTAATCTTTGGTTAACAATTATCTGTACCCTGGGCCCAGACATGCTCTACATTTCATTTCTCCCTCCCCCCTCTCACCCTCCCACCGCTCTCCAGCTACATAAGAGTTCCTCTAACAAAACCCCTTACAGCGCACTATTGATTTTGGAGCAGCAGCTTATGGAAAACCTCTTTCTCTCCCTTTTTTTTTTCCAGAGGAATAATTTTTCACGGAAGGCAAACAATGGCGCTGTGATCTGACATGCTACATAACATTATCACAAGTTAAAAAGTATTACAAGCTACATTAAAGGTTATCAATTTCGCCCGAGGGGGGTTTGATTTAATGTTGCATTCAACATCAAATAAATATCAGGGTGTTGGCTATAACTCATAGCGACCTGCAGCTTCAAGTGGAGGGGTGAGTGAATTAACAAGCACGTATAACGGGTGGTGCCGGAGAGCTCCATCTTCACCTCCATCTTCTCCCCCCTCCTCCTTTATCTCATCCTGTCTCCATCTTTCCTTCTTGCTACTGCGGGGACGTCTCTTCCTGCGGCGCATCATCTCTCACTCAAACACTCGCCCCTCCATCACTCAGACCCCACCCCCCACCCCCCCAACGCCATCTTTCTCCATTACCATCACACACTGAGAAATTTCACTGCACAAAGTGCCGGTGAGATGAGGAAGAGGGAGAGAGAGGAAGAGAGGAGGCAGCATGCTGCACCATACTGATAATGCTCACTTAGGGGTCTCTAGCTGGATTTAACGGTAGGGCCAGTAATCTACTCCACTAGACAGCTAAAGAGCTTTTATGCTACCTATTGGAGCTGCTCATGCCTGTACTTGAGAGGAGAGAAGGGCACACTAGTGCATTCCTCTCCATAAATTAGAAAGCTCATAAAAAGAAAAAAAGAGAGAGACATCGGAGGAGTTTTTCCATTCCGACTCTCTTTGCAGATGGAAAGTTATTTGTTGACATTTTTGAAGTTGCACACAGACAGATATTTGAGACTTGAAGGTCTGAATGATGGCGTTTACACCTAGAAGTCAAGACACCTGATTAGACCTGCAACAGCTAACAAATTAAACGATCAGGTGTCAGCTGTCACTTTAATCAGCAACTAATTTGATAATTAATTTATAGGTTTGAGAGGACATTCGACATTTTTGAGAGGAGGGTGACTTCGATTAAACCAAACGTACGCTTTAAAGGGAAAATTCGCTACTATATCAAACAAGAAAGCTAAGCTCACATCTGCAACATCTGTTGTTCTTCCTGCATCCAGCGCCGTCATTTGATGTGACGGTGAGCATAAGCGCTTTATCGTAGGCAACTGGACTTGCTTGCGTTTCTTGAAGATGTTTCGCCTCTCATCCAAGAAGCTTCTTCAGTTCTAAATGACTCGTTGGGAGTCGCAGTCTTTAAACTGTGTGGGTGTGACCCCTTACAGTCTTCACAAAACGCAAGCAAGTCCTGTGACTTATGATTACCATGACCTGGATGACTGAGAGTCTTCAACGACACGTGACAGTGACGTGGTTGGAAGCAGAAGAACTACTGGCTGGAACGCCTCCAGGTAGCCAGGAGGCGTGCTCTCGATGCCACTCAAAAACAGAACTTCCATGTTCTCTTCACTTGTAATAGGGTACGTTACATTTTACAACAACAAAAATGGCATCCTAAAATATGAGTGGAGAGGTTGTTAAGGATGAAGATAAATTTTACAGTGTAATGGCTGATATTAGACCATATTTATTCGATAAACGCATAGCAAATATAGGGATTGCCCAATTGACCGCAGCAAATAAAATTCTGCACCTTGCAAATCTAGCAACTCACTTGTCCAATCGGGTAAGAGAAGAAGTCTCTAATTCTAACTTCTTAAATGTTAATATTTTCTGCTATCTCTACTCCTCTATGGCCCTACCTGCATGGGACTAGTGCTACCAGGGGACCTTCTTGTGATTTACAAACCCCTCAAGTCGCTGTTTCACGTGGCCTTTGCACGGAATAAGCACGGCTGTATTTTACTGGAATATCCTGACATTATTCCCCAGATATGATGACCACAGTCATCTGCAACTCTACTCTACACAACACAGAGACACTACACAGCACTACCAGCGGTTTTTATTTTACATGTGGGTTAAAAAAAAAACAAACAGACACTGACACTGCCATGCATCTCAAGATTTTGCTCCTCTGATGAATTTGAGCTTTCTTTTTTGGCAATTGGCTCCCCATGCTGTAGTGAGATGAGCCTGCTGCACCCAAAATGCTGTCAAAACTTTCATTTATAAATGCCAACGCAGCTTCCATAACTCTCGACCGGAAAAGAGTCTGAAAACGGCACAGAGAAAACAAAAAGCCTAAACACGACCCCAAATCACGGACATGCTAATTCACACAGGACTTATCACATAACCTCTGTGTTTGGCAAAATATTGTTGGTATCTTGTGGTGGAATTTTTACTTGACAAATAACAGACATGGCAGATTTGCATGTGATTAAAATCATAGACAACCTTCACAGTTATTACAAATTACCAGAGGTCCCCATGTGGTGATAATTAAACTACTCCAGGGCAAATAAGGCTTATGACAGTCAACTCAATATCTTTAGGTTGTGGACAAAACAAGACATTAAGGACGTCATTTTTCACCATTTTCTGACATTTTAAAGACCAAACAACTAATCAATTTATACAGAAAATAATCAACAGTTTAATTAACAATGAAAATAATCATTAAGTGCGGCCCTGAACCTGAATTGATATATTTTTCTCCTGATTTCAAGAGACTGTCTAAGTGAAAAGGCTCAAAACAAAAGTAAAATAACAAATTAAACGATCAAATAAATAAATTAAACATGTATCACTGCCAGCATATAAATAACAACTCTTCTGCTGTTCCACTGAAGACATCCTAAATGTCACACAAGAGAGAGAGCATCACTCTGAGCTGATATATGTTCACACTTCCCTTACATCCCTCTGGTGTCTGCTGCTGTAACCCTCAGTCCCCTCTCCGTGCCAGCTGACACCGAGCTGCTCCTCGGCGAGAGGCGGCCCTGAACCATCGTGCCCCTCAGCCGCCAGCAGGTGTCTCCCTGGCCCTTCAAAGGCCTGGCTAGTGGCACAAAGAAGGCGGAGCGGTGTTGCTTTAAGCCTTTACAAGCTCTACAAATCCTCAGCTGCTGCTTCCTAACAGGGCCCACTCAGCCCGGCACTGCCTGTCTGACCTTGTGGTTATTGATGAGCGAGTCGACCTGCTCTCTCCGTCTCTCTTCCCTCCTGCCCTTCCCTTCTCTTCGCTCTCTCTCTCCCTCTTTTTTTCCTCTCTCTCAATGTCATCCCTCTTACCTCCAACAGTGAGTTAAAATGAGGGGAAAGAAAGAGGCTGGGCTGCCATTCACCACCCCTGCTTTTTCTCTGTTAAACACACACTGTAATGATACTCCTGACCTCCCCGCACTCTGAAGCCTGGGTCCCTTTATTTACATCTATTTTCCTCCCAAGATCATTATAAAAAGTAGAGATGACAGTGTTGGGGAGTAATTTAATTTTCAGATATTCACTTGTTCTAATTAAACGCTATTCCTTTGTTATATCTTTAATGACTAACAAGAGCCAAATTAAAGATTAAAGCCGTGATGCTGTGGAGATATGACAACAGATGCAATTATAAGCCTTCCCCCTATTTACAGGCTTTTTTTCCTAGATGTTATCATTTATTATTTTCTCTGCGCCATCACCTAATGTGAACTTATTTGCAGTGATTCAGCTAGTTAACCCAGAAATCCCGCCGCCAATCGGCGCCGATACACGAGCTTAATTTGCTAAATTGCACGGCAGGCGTTACACAACAAGTTGAGAGCTGTGGATTCCTACACAACAAAAGACACATGGGGGACGGAGAGTGGGAGGGGAGGAGGGAGACCCGCTTTCCTTCCCTATTCAAGGGGGAGCTAAAATATATGTATTGAGTGGGAGCTGTAATAAAACGAAACGGGTGAGGAGATGCAGGCTGGGAACAAATATGAAAGGCAGTGGAGGATGGCGGCAAGGTGATGGAGCACCACCGGAGGATTGGATGAAATTATCTCTTTATAATCAGGGGGCTTCTGCATGGCTGCCTCCTCCATTGCCCAGTGACAGATGAGGCCTACCTCTTCAAATGGGCTTTTCACAGTGCTATCAGCCCACCTCTAGGGTAAAACAATGTTTTTCTTCCCCCCTGTACCACCACTTTAAAAAGCTTTGTTTCCACATGGCACCCCGCGGAGCACAGGACCGTCTCCCGTGAGGCAGGGTCCGTGTTTGTCTCATTACGTGATCATGTTACATAAGTGTACCTTGAAAAAGGCTGCGGATTTAATTTGATGACAAAACTGTGCCACGGCGGGGACTGGAAGATGGTGACGCTAAACAATGTTGAATGAAGACACTAAAGCAGAACATTATCTCCAGTAAGTAAGAGGGATTGCTTTTTGAACTGTCACAATCTAAACATTATTCCAGACACCCAAAACCCAGCCCCGCATCTTCAAAGAGAGTTTCTAGCCTGTTAATGTAACGTAGACGAGTTGTGCGCCTCTGCTCTGCAGGATGAAAACAGTCTGAGGGGGAGAGGAGTAGACAATGATTAGCTTTATCCCACCATCACAGCAGAACAAATGGATCACGAACCCTCGCCGCTTTACACAGTCTCTCAGCTGAGCTGTCAAGGCACAGGGAAGTGGTAAACAGATTTAATTTATTCATATAAATGACTTGTGAACCAAAACAGTCAGGCTACTCTGGGGCCGGGCAGAGTGCTGCTAAAAGGATATTTCCACTTTATTACTACTTGGGTCTTATTTACGTAGTTTTGGCCGTTGGTTGTGACGATATTGTGCTGGGGACATGGTGCTGCAACAACGTCCAACAGGGCAAGACTTACACAAGTCAACAGGTTAGCCAGATTACCTAAAATACTTTATTTGGAGGTAAATCAAATATGGGTAATATCACCTGACTGCATTCCCTGATATCAGCAGTAAACTGCAAACACTATGAAAATATGATCCAAATATAAATATACCATTCAGACATGTTTTATATGCGTATGGTGTTAAAATTCTCTACTCAAAATGAGCATTTGGGGCTCTATAAACATAAAAAATATTTGCTTTTCAAGTTAAATTCCTGGACATAAGAGGTATGTGTCTTGATTTATGTGTGCTGGAGGTTCAAGTGTCCACTTCACACTTGTGTTAGTTACATACTGAACCAAGACTGGCTTCCAAACTAGCTGTGATGTCACAAAATCATCTTGTACGTACATACGTCCCAGAATAATGTGAAAGCAGCCTGCTATGGTCAAACTCTGCACACCCAACATTCAACAACAAGCTCGTCACATTTTTGAGAAGGTGACTTTAATTAAACCAAACCTACGCTTTAAAGGGAAAATGTGTCACTAAATTGACCAAGAATCCGCAAAATCAGCTGCATCCAGCGCCACCATTTGATGTGACAGTGACGTAGTTGGAAGCAGGAAGAACTACCAGCTGGATTTCGCCTCCAGGTAGCCAGGGGGCGTGCTCCAGATGCCACTCACAAGTGTTCTCTTCACTTGTGATGCAAACCAGCTACAGTTCACAACAACAAAAATGGCATCCCAAAATATGAGTCCAGAGAATGTTATAATTGAAGACGCATTTTACTGTTTTTATTTATTCGATCCAGAGTATAAACAGGGCAAAACGGTAAGGATTGCCCGATTGAACGGGGCAAGTGAATCGCTGTACCTGGCTAGTAAATCTAGCAACTCACTTGTCTGATCAGGCAAGTGGTAAAAAAGGATGAAATACATGACAGTAGCTCAGGGGTAAGGGATCTCACTTCTCTTCAGCTGAGAGTTGCACATGTGAAGTACGGATTGAAGACTTGTGAGAAAATGTATGAGGGCAAAGACAAAGTTTATGAGCTGAAGCGCATTTCAGTTGTCCTGGAAAGTTTATTTGGGTGGCGTTGGAGGATCTCCAAAACTCCAACTATATCTATGTGGTTTGCTGCTAGTTTTACAGAAAGTCAGATTAAGTGGAGTTAATTATTCAAGTGTTCACTGTTATTTGATAATCATAAATAAAACAATTTGAGGTAAGTAAAAATTGACTCAGGCAAATAGATTTCTGACCCAGTTGCCCAACCAGGCAAGTTAAAAACCTGATACAGCCGAAGAAACACAGCAGAGAGAGGCTGTTGCTGCGGCTGCATAAGAGGATATCGCCGAGAGGGACCCTCCAGAACCCGAGCTGCCGAGAGCAAACACCAACCGGCGGTGCCTTTGCTCAGATTGCCCTCCAATGCCAACAAAAACGAAACCATTCTGCTGCAATAAATTTCAGGCTGGGCTGTTTTTGCTAGATGTTGTCGCCGACGCCAGCCCCGAGGGAGTGTGTGCGTTACTATGCATGAAAGTTTTCCTCCTCACTTGGACAGAGGTGCTCTGGAGACCTTCCTCAGGATCTTGAAGATAAACTGAAAAAGACAAACAAGACTAACAGGGCCAAGAGGGCAGATAACCAATGAGTGAGTGTTGCTGGTTCAGACTGCGGAGCATCTGTGCTTTTATTTTGTTTTCATGAAGAAGTAAAGGTAAACCTCTGCGACAAGGTTTTGGTGCAAGGCATTCTGGTATATGTAGGCACTTCTGGCACGACTCAGCATGCAGGAGAACTTGAACTGAGGAGCGTTTTTACCATCAACACTGGTTGGACATGGACATAAAACATGGGGGATTTTCCCTTTAAGAACGACACAGGTGTTTGAATAAGGACACATTTCCCTCGTTGAGTTGGACTCGGCCGAAGAATCGTACGCAGGCAGAGAGTCGGAGGGTAGCTACAGGAGTAGCAAGACAACAAGCAGCGCTGGCCACCATCCCGACCACACACACACACACAAACACACACATATCTTCTCACCTTCCCTTGAGTGCTGGACCGGCATCATGATACCATAACAACACCCTCAGTCACTCCTAATGTGCTTTACAACAACACTACAGGCAGGGTGTTACACCTCCGCAGAGCTGTGTGAAACACCCCCCTCAACCAACACACACACACACACACACACACACACACACACACACACACACACACACACACACACACCTCACTAATCGAAAGCTCAAAGTACTGCTGACACTATTAAAACGGAACAAGGTGGCCTGAGCAGAGAAATCAGCATCACTCTCGCACCTCATGGGGACACGTTGAGACGTGCTGCTCAAGGTGATCGCGTCCCCGCGTGTCGTCTATTGTAGGTGAATTAGGCAATAAAGGGCTAATCTGCGCCATCATTGACTAGGGCTCGGCTGTTTGCAGCACTTGCTTAAGGGCGATAAAGATGAGGGAGGAGGAGGAGGGGAGGAGGAAGCATCTCTTCACCCTCATGATTTTAATGAGCTTTGATTCCGAGATATGTCTTGTTTTCTACCGACTGTCGGCCGAGGCCGACGTGAAAGCTCCCCTTTAATTATCTCAACATTGTAGAGACGCCGTTTTCTCGCTCTGAGGGAGGGGTGTTTAGTTTGGAGAGGGCAGCTCTAGGACTCCAGGTGTCTGCCTGGTTCTCTGCCTGGTAAGTGGCCAGGCAGGCAGCGAGGACAAAGCTGTGTTTGTTCGACGGGAGGAAAAAGCAGAGAGGATGGAAATGTGTACGAATCGGCGCCGCTTCCATTGTTGCTTTACAGAATGTGCCATAATCCTCGGCAGGCTCCATCCAGAGCTGGCACGGAGGATAATATGAGCTGCCTCCTGCCTGTCCCACCTCCCTGCTCTACCTCCCCTCCCCTCAGCCCTTCTCCATCACCTCCTCCTCCCTTCCCCCATTTCTCTGCTGCACACACATATGGACACACAGCCACTCGAGTGCACACACACACACACACACACACACACACACACACACACACACACACTCTCACACCTCCCCACATGGCTCCTTAACAGGCTTGGGAATGGATTTCTTTTATTTAATGTGGTTTGGTCTGCAGCTCCAGCGGCAACCGTGAGCAAGGGTGGGCTCGCAGTTGTGCCACTCACTCACACACACATACACACACACACACGTATACACACACACACTCAATCCAAGGAGCCCTGCTGCGTTTGTCGCTGTTCACTGATCTCTCCCTCTTCCCCTCTGTCTTTCTCCATCTCCCATTCTCCCTCTAACTCACTCCGCTCCCTCTCCCTCTCACGCAGACCCATATTCACTCCCTCCCTCCCTCCCTCCCTCCTTCCCTCCCTGCCCTCTCACTTTTTTTTTTTTCATGACAGCTCACATAAGCAAGCCTCCTGGATTCCTGCGGGAGCCCCACGTTCAGTACACAGAGATTGTTCAGCCATCAGGCACATCTGCAGCGTGATTAGAAAAGCAAAGGGAGCATGGTGGTGGGGGCAGGAGGGTGGGGTGGTTGTAGCCCCCACCATCGCTGCTGCTGCTACAACCCCCCCAGCAGCGGCAGCAGCAGAAGAAAAAGAAGAAAACACAGGGTTGGGGATCATAGAGGGGCCTAAGCAATATCTCCTCTCTAACCAAGTGTAACGTTTCACCAAGTCTCAGAGGCCGATGGCCGCCTGTGATAAAAAAAAAAAAAAGGGACAAAGGCAGACGGGGGCCAGTCTCTCTTCACCACCGAGCCCCCACCCACCCACCCTCCAACTAGCCTGGCTACCACAGCAAGCAAAGGGAGACAAGATACATCCCAAACATGAGGAGCATCTCAGTGGTTTCTCCCTCTCCTCCTAACAGCTACTCTTTTAATTTCCTTCCACCCTTACGCTAATAGCAGGGGAGGGGAGTGTGTGCGTGTGTGTGTGTGTGTGTGTGTGTGTGTATGTGTGTGTGAGGGGGGGTCAATTCCCCTGGGGCGCTAGAGGCAGCACAGATGAGCCACATGACTGCGTGTCGCCTCCAAAGAGCCCCACTGAAAGCAGAGCGGCGTGGAGCTAACAGCTAGCCTCGCGCTCTCTGGTGCTCTGTCAGCCTCGCCGCTCGCTGCCAAGCTCCCCTCTCTCCGCTCCACAATCCTCCAGGAATTTCGGAGGCATGTGATGATGATGATGAAACCAGCGAGCAGTGTAAACCTGCACTGACTGTTGCGATGTGAGGCGCGTTCGCACTCAATATCTCACAAAGAAAGCCGTCACTACTACCTCTCAGCCCCTCCAAACATTTTGTCTTAAAAATTGCCTTTGATTGTGAGCACAGAGGAAAAGTCAAAGAGGCATTTTATTTCCATTTCGGTGAGTGATATTGTTGCCGTGTAGGTGCTGACACTGCTTCAGACAACTTGTGAGTGAGTGTTTTTCTTCTTCTCCCCCCCCCCACCTTCCTTTCTCTGCTCTCTCTTTTTTCCCCTCTTGCCAGTCTCCTGGTTTATTATGCATTCAGCTCATGTGTCCCTCCTGTGAGTGGCTGTTCATTTTCCACATACCACGCTTAATCCGGCCAGCTAAAACTTTGAAATAGCGGGAGCCGCAGACGCAGCCGCTACCCAGGAGGAGCCATTATGAGGTCTGGGAGAGAGAGACTGATAGCGCTGGGGGGAGGAGTGACAGGCGAGCTGCAAGATACATGGGAAGGAATTCAAAGAAGGCTGAGAGCAGAACACGAGGGTGTGCGCGTTTTGTGTTCGCTGCCTTGCAAGTGTGTACAGGCAGTGATGATAAGTCAGGGGCAGTTGTGTGCATATGTGTGTGTGCGTGTTTGCGTTCGATGGGGTTATTGGTGTGGGCAGGGGGGATGGAGGACCTCCTTGTCTCCATTGTGCCGGTGACCTTTGGCCTTTTGTGACTTTGAGTGAATGGGAGGAGAGGGACGCAGAGAGTGAGAGGGAGAGATTTTAAATAGTGCATGAGCTCAACCTGCCAGACACTGATGGACAGCAGCAACATGAGCTTTCTCTGTTTCACCAAAGATGCCTGTGAAGACATACCATCAAACTGCCAGCACTCATAACGACCTCCCGAACATCTCTATTTTAAAATTTCATGACCTGTTTCTTGACTTACAATCATCATCTATTCATCTAACCATTTTCCTTTTGATCAATCGATTAATTATTGCCTATCAGCAAATATTTTGAGGCAGGATTATATGACAGTTTAAGTAAGAAATAACAGTCTTCCTCTCATAGGTATTAAAATACACCATTGCTTGCGTTAATTTGCTGCGGCAGTCGTACTTGGTCTGAAATGACCAGGTAGCTTACAGGTGGCTAATGTTAGCAAACTTTAGCTTGAGCTCAGCTGGCTGACTCGATGACTCCACTGCCACACTGTGTTTTGGCGTTCAGCATTATCAGGTGCAACTGTGGCCACAGTTAAGCAAAAACGTTACATCTGACCTTAAATGAGCGATCAATTACAAAACGTAGGGATGAAAGTACTTAAATTTGGGTGTTTTTCCAATACAGAGTACTAACCTGAGGCCCTAAATACTCCTCAGAGGGGAACCAATACCAAAGTGTTCATCAGTACTTATAGTACAGCCATGTTGTCTATCCTGTATCTGGGAGGCGAAATTACGAATCCTACTATGGTTACGCCAAGACCCACCCTGCGGCTATCTGCCTCTGACTGGCTTACCCTGACATTCTTGCCCTAACCCTAACCAATCTCACTCCTCTTGCCTAAACCTAACCAATACAACATACGAAGGCAACGAGTACTAGCCAATCAGAGGGAGAGTAGGGCGGGTCTTGGCGTGACCATAGTAGGAAAAAATAAATTAGCATCTTGGAAGGGGGCCAGGATTAGCGGTGATTAAGGAAGAAAACATGGACTTAAAAAGACTGGCTCACCCCATGTTCTAACACTTACTTTATAAATGAGGTAAACTTAAACAACAGCTTGTTATGTGACAAAGGCTACGCACATACTCATAGAACTAGAGTTATATCCAGGTAAGTAGTTACTATTTTCTGTGATGTCTTGACGACTGGGAATCTCATACTTCGTACTACGCACTATACTTAGTATTATTTACAACTCACAGAGGCTAATCATCAAGAGCAATGTTCTGGGTAAGAGCTTATGTTATTTTTACCGCCCGTGGGTTGTCTCTGGACACTTTTCGCTCGCTTCACCATTGTTAGCTGCGACATTGGTCTTCGGTGTGTCCTGCTAGCATTAGCAAAAAATTAACAGTTAAGCAGAGCATGATGTTTAAACTGCTTTACTTTCGTCATCATCACTCAGCTGAAAAGAGGTTAACGTCAAGTTGCCGTAAAGTGGTATCCGGTGCCGCTGTACCGAAGTTGTTCCACCAGGGCCCTTCTACACATGCACTGCAAACCTGAAATGACGTAGACATTACCTGGAGGAGCTGTATGCAAGAACGCAAATGACATTTATCGGACTTTATCCTGGCTGCTCCCTGATACAAAGTCTATGTAACGTCTGATTGAGCCCTTGTGAGAATACAGTAGGTAGCTGTCCCGAGAATTCACAACAAGCAAGTGGGCGTGTTTTTGACGATTCTACCATGATGCTTGAGTAAAACCGGAACAAAAAAAACATCCAAGGGTGAAGAAGAAGGGTCATCTTCACAAAGACGGCAATGAAAATGTCCAATTGAAGAGATGGTGAGACTTTGAAATGTCTGTTGGTCAATCGTCAGACAAATTCGAGGAATGACAAGAGATCCGACATAAACTGCTGCATATGACACAATTACAAACTGGCTACAAGACTGCGGTGTTGTCCGCATCAGGTCCTTCCTCCTGCACACTCTACCCAGCCACCACCTCTCACATCAACCAAATAGAGTATTTCCAGGAGGTGAGAACACTTCCGACACAGAAAATCTCCTGTTGTGCGCTATATGTATGAAAGAAAAACTCAGGACCTGATTTTGCGAACACTATCTGGAGTTCACGCATTAAAACAGCTTATGATTACAAGTACATGAGCGCAGTATCTGACGGATACACCGGTATCAGTTTTGGTGCACTGCTAATAAAAATTGTTGTCAGTTTTTCAACTAATCAATTAGCTTTCTACAGATCTCTATTCCATCAGGACACAAAATCTACTCTCCTAAAATCAACCTTTTCATGTCCAAACTTTCAAGGACCTGCATCCTCTGCTACACCCCATAGACCTGCATTAGGATCCTCTAACTGGCATGGCCCATAAAGCTATATTTTTTTTATATCAGCAGATTGTTTGATAACCTTGCAGAGCGGACTGATCCTGTGTTAACAGCTTGCTCGTATCTGCAGCCATCGGCCCCTCCAGGGAGAAGCCTCTCATTCCACAAATGTGCTCAATTAAAAAGAGCAGAGTGCTTAGAGAGGGGCAGCGAGGGGCCATTCCCTGCGCCTGTTTGATCTGGATTTCCTAATTGGTCAATGACAACACATTACCAGACGGGCGGACGCTTGATCCGCAGAGAGGAGGCTTTTGACTGCAGCGGTTCGGCCTCTCTTCCCTCCCCTTCCTCCCCCGTACACCACCGTCCTACATGCCCTGTCCGTGACCAGGCAGAGTGTGTGTGTATGTGGGAGGGGGGTTGATTTAGAGGTTAGGTAGCACAGGCTGCCGTATATCTGTGTCACAAATCTTCCTCGTGGAGCCGTGGGGGGGGCACACGCACAAGTAGTGATGAATCCCATGCAACAGACCTCCACCTCCACCTCCTCTCCTCGGCCTCTGATCGGGTCCACACCTCGCTGCTCACACTGCTCTAATTTGCCAGTGATCGCGGGCTGCTGTGTTTTGATTGCTATTGTGTAAATGAATCGGGATGCGTCTCATCTCACGTGTGGCTGTGAAGAATGCCAATGTGTCTGGGGAGAAAAAGGAGAATCTCCAGGGGGAGTAGACGTAGCAGAGTCCTCAATCAAACAGTGAAGACATTTATTCAATATTTCTTTTTGTGCACATCTTAGCGGAGGCCTCTTGAATTATTTCTTTCAATGTATATCACTTCACCCATCCCACTGCGTGGTGCTCTTTGTGAAGTCAGTACAGCATTAAAAAAAACTGAAGGTAAGCCAAAGAGCATGCAAGTAGTCCCAGTGATGCGGATCACATGTTTGTAGAACAGTACGTCTCATTTTATATAATCTTACAGCCAGCTAAAAATAGCATCAGATGAATATTGAATGCTAGGACAGAGGAGGCGTTATGCAATTCAAGACTTATGCTGTCAAATGGAGCGATAACGGCCCCGTCCCTTCACGCATATATATACACACACACACAAACATCACATAATCTCTTTCACACAAGCTACAGAAAAGAAATAGCTCGCACCAATGCTTTATAATGTGAGGAGTTGTTTATTTATACCATTATGTGCCATCAAAGGGTGCTTTACGCTCATTTGAAAACCCAGACTGACATATCACTCCTTAAATAACGCAGTGGTGAGCTGGGGAGGTTTATTTTGCCATGTCATTAGTACAGCAGTATATATATTCAATATATGAGTGTATAAAACCATGGACAGATTACGAGACAATGGGACCCTGGACATAGATATGCAAAAGTCCCCGTCACCTCTCCTGTAGCAGCAAGACACACAAACAGAATTTTGCGTTTCTTTGTAGTTGTTGTCATTTTGTGTGCTACTTGTGTTTGTTTTGAGTCTCTCTATAGTTGTTTTGTGTCTCTTTGTGGTTGTTATGTTTATTTCTTGAGTTATTTTGTGTGTCTTTGTAGCTCTTTTGCATCTCTTTGAGTCCTTTTGTGGTAATTTTGTGTCTTTTTGTAGTTGCTGTGTATCTCTTTTTATCTGCTTTGAGTCTCTCTTTGAGGTTGTTTTGTGTCTCTTTGAGGTTGTTTTGCTAATTTTTGTAGTTATTTTGTATTTATTTGCAGTTAATTTGCATCTCTTTGTGGTCTTTTAGTGTCTCTTTGAGGTAGTTTGATGTCTTATTGGGGTAATTTTGTGCCTCTTTGGTGTGATGTTGTGTCTTTTTTGATCATTTTGTGTCTCTTTGTGGCCGTTTTGAGTTTCTTTGTTGTTATTGTGTTTGTCTTTGCAGTTCTTGTGGTAATTTTTAGTCTCTTACATTTGTTTTGTGTCTCTTTTTGCGATGTTTTGCCCATTTTTGAAGTCAATTTGTGTCTCCTTGGGATTGTGTTGTGTCTCTCTGAAGTTTGTTTTGTGTTTCTTTGGAGTTCCTTTGCATCTCTTTGTGGGTTTTTTTGAGTCTCTGGGGGTAATATTGTGTCTTACTGAGGTAATTTTGTGCCTCTTTGACTAGATGTTGTGTCTTTTTTTTGTCATTTTGTGTCTCTTTGTGATTGTATTGCCAGTTTTTGTAGTTATTTTGTGTCTATTTGCAGTTCCTTTGCATTTCTTTGTGGTTATTTGAGTCTCTGTGAGGTAATTTTGTGTCTTATTGATGTGATGGTTTGTCTTTTTTGGTCATTTTATGTCACTTCATGGTTGTTTTGAGTCTCTTTGTAGTTGTTTTGTGTTTCTTTGTAGCCATTTTTTGTCTCTTTGAAGTCATTTTGGGCCTCCTTGTGGTTGTCTTGAACCTCTTTGTGGTTGTTCTATGTCTTTTTGTGATTGTTTTGCCCATTTTTGCTGTTTTTGACCCTCTATTTGGTAATTTTGAGTCAGTTCCTGGTCCTTGCATGTTAATTTGAGTGACATTTTGCAGCTGAAGGCCAGGCCCTGACACTTTGGGCCCCTACACCTATGCCCAGTAGGCCTGTTCAGTAATCCATCCATGTACAAAGCTGAGAAAAGCACCAAATCCTCTGATATCAGAAGCTGAAACCAACAAATGTTTAGCATTTTTTCTTGACAAATGACAATTAATGAGCAATAAATCAATTTTCTGCCGACCAACAAATAGATTTTATCGACATTTAAGCAGCCATTCACCTTACTGTCGCAGAGAGGACTTTTCTACCTGAGGATCGATGCCTTGTATAATATCCCTATCTTGTATGTTCATGGGTGTTATTTAGCTACAACTCATCTCTAGCTGTTGGCAAACAACAGAGCTCCACATCATCCATCAGGGAAGTTGAGGTAGCTTGACAGGTGAACATAAACAATGCTGCCTGCAGTCGGATTTCTAGAAGTGTGCGGAACACACACACACACACACACACAGACGCACCCAGCTAAAGACAAACACATAAACAGACAGACAGAGAGGGAAGGCGTGAGAGGGAGCGAGACACTGAGGGAGAGGAAGAGAGACGCACTGGATCAGAGAGGAGGAGGAAATGAATGCTGCAAGAAGCGGGAAAAGCTGAGAAATTCCGTATCCTCCTGTTTCGCCCCCCGAAAACTGCTGAACCATCAGCAATTACAGGCTGGCTGGGTCATGAATCTCTCTCTGCAGTGGTCTGCTCTCTCTCTGCTGGGTGATACTGCAGAGGTGTGCGGCCTTAGTCACCTGGCCGGCAACAAACACACACACAACACACACACACACACACACACACACACAAAGAAAACAATGTAAAGCTGCTGCGTGATCGGCGACTATTACTAATCCTCTGTGCAAATCAAATTGACACTTTGCATCTCCTTTTCCATGACTGCAAAGTTTACGCTGTCAGGAGCAAGCTGATATGCAAAGCAGTTGTTTTTACAGACGCACAGGTGAGCGTGATCAGTGAGCGGCGGACCGAACAGGCTGTCACGGTGATACAGTACAAGCAGCCACGGGACAAAAGGCGAAAGGGGGAGCGCATGCACATACGTCAGGACACAAGTAGAAAGTGCTGAGCATATAATTAGCTAATCCAGTAGAAAGCACAGATAGGCAGTCACTTAATTAAAATGATTAATTAAGGGCAATAAAAAAACTTCCTTCTTTCAAAACTGCTGTCTATAATTACAAGTGACTCCCTCTTCTCTGTGGCAGAGGGCTTCAATATGCGTGCGTGTAAGTACGTTTGCATGTGAATGTGTTTGTGTGTGCGCACGTGATTTGGTGTATCTCGATGAGAGGGAGGGAGAGAAGTCAGTTTCTGCGGCTCATTCAGCGTTAGGATCCTCGACTAATGAGATTAGTCAATAATGGATTGAAAGCAAGCAGCCTCCCCTCCCCGACACAATGGCCAGAGAGGCTGCCCTGTCAGCGACACATCCTCCACTGGTCGATACACACACACACAAACACACTCGCACTTAGAAACACATCCAAACAACAGGGGCCACCTTTTTAACATACAAATTGTGTTATAATATCGAGCGGCGCCTGTTGGAGACAGTGCTACGTGCCTCGCAGGCCGCAGACAATTCCCTGGGATTTAAATTCAAACTGGGAGTATATCTCGTCTTGATCTACAGAAAAATGGATATTGTAGACGCCATGCCGGGCCTTCGAAAGCCCTAGATCGCTTTCATCACATGAATGAACGCTTCGTGGAGAACACCAGGAGAAAAGAGTCCCGCTCGATCCTCTGCTGCAGAGTGTCTGAGCCCGGGAAGGACAAACAAGTCTTGAGAGTTGAGAACTCTTCTCTTCTCAGATAAACAAAGACATGAAACGGCGCTTTAAGGCCAGCTACAGCACAAACAGAGCTCTTTTCAAACGTGTGAACAACCTGCTCGCGAGGGTAAAATAAACCTTGCACAAACAAGACGCAGCAAGCCGCCGCTAGTTTGCAGAACCTTAATGCGTTTACAATAGTGAGTCTAACATAAAGAGGAGCTTTAAAGCACCAGCAAACACCGGGGCTCAATCGCTCGCTTGTAGTCGTGTTGAAGTTTAGAAATCTGTTGTTGCAACAATTCAAACTTGCTCTGAATGACACCTATCAGTCGAGAAATGTGGTGGGGGTTTCCTTAGCCCTGGGTTTTGTCTGTGAGGTTCAATGCCATCTATCCTCCACTTGGGAGAGCTTGTTGGATGTATTATCATGTAGTAATCAGGTGTTTCTCGGATGGTCCCATTTCAGGAAGTTGAGTTTGGAAGTTGTTCTTCTGACTTCATGTATTTTACTGCTCATAGAGTTAAATGTTGCAGTGAAGCTTCATGTTGCTATTTAAGTATGCTGAAACAGTTTGAAGCTTTATATTACAAAATCGTATTTATGCTGCACCAGCATCACCTAAAAACACTCTAATATTGCTTTACCTGTGTCATCAAGGGTTATAAATAACTTTTCTAATTAATCTAGGTCACTCAACAACAACTAACTGTTACAACCTAATATCATGGTACAAAATACATGTGAGCAAAAATTTAGATGCAATATGTGCATTAATAAAAAGTTTCCTGAAGTCAACCAAACATTTATTTCGTCCGCAATGTTTTGCGTAATATGACGTCAACTCAGCAAGTCGTGTACCACAATTTCCACCAACTTGAGGGAGCACATATGCGAATTTTTCCAGTAAGGAACTTATTTTTCAGATTATTCCGACACCACATGAATGCAAGGTTAGATCTGGGCACTGGACCCCTACATAACACCTACTCAGCCCAATGAGAACTGCTAGCCTGGCACATAAAGTTTCTAGCTTCTGGGTTTACTTTTGAGATATGTGGCCCACTGAATATGCTCAGTATGTTTCTCCCTGGTCCAGCCTGTTTGCAGTTTGAGGTGTCCTGTCAGTTTTACAAACGTCTCTTTTATAATGGGGGTCTAAAATGCTTTTTTGGGCTGCAGGGATTTTTTTTTGCTGCAAGTGGCCACTGGGAAAAAATTGGAAACAAGGCTGTGGGGTGTCCTCAGGAGTCTGCAACACCTTCTTATCCCAATTTGTCAAATACCACGGCTTTGTCAGTGGACCTGCACGTCAAAATATGACGCACCAGGTGCCCTTTTGCGTCACTTTTGGACGCTCAGGGACAATGTGTCAATTTACGCTTGTTACATGCAGCGTGTCTTTTTTAAAACTTACAATGTTGGTAAAACACTTCAGGTTTTTAGGTTAAATTCCTTCAGTTTAGGCAACAAAAGTCCATGGTTAGTTCTGAAAAAAAAAAAGGTCATTGTTTGGCGTAACATTCAGACAAAAAGCAAACAGTGGGCTCCTGGGTGAAAGTCTGGAGTTTGTTGGACACCTCAACCATCCTTCTCGCCATCCCTACACAGACTTTCTCGTTCTTAATATTACAGTAGTCGCCGGGAGCGTTACAAACTGACACCGCCTGATGCCCATCATACATGCCAGAAGGGTGACTTGGTGTGTCAATGTCAATGACAAGGACTTCCTCTGACAGAGTCAGTATTTGACAAGTTGGGTTGTAGCTTACTGCTATACCAAAACCTGATGCACCTGGTGCGTATCATACCCCTGCGTTAGGTGCCTCTGTGCGCCGACGTCCTGACAAAGCAGCGGTATTTGACAAGGTGGCATTGAGAACAGGCGGGAGTCTGCAGTTACAGCTCAGAGCTGGAAAAACCCGATGGAAGATAAGGCAGTAAATGGCAGCAAAACTATTTTCAGTTCAACATTTTCTATCATTAAGTGCCAGGTCTCTATTAATGAAGCTAAATACAGTAGCAGGAGTAAGTAAGACCACTGCATTAGACTGATGCATTAATATTACAGCAATTTGCATATCATTTCAAATTCTTCTGATATGCGACCATTGTTATGTAAAGCACGTTAACCAAATTCATTGTGTGTAATTTACTAAGTTGATAAAATATGTGTATAAATGCAGGAAACAGTATTAAGTGTTAACTAAACCCAATCCCTTGTCTGTAGGTGTCTCTGTCAGATCCTATTCAACCCAGTAACATTCAGATTGGCTTGCATGGCACTGCGGCGTGTTGGTGTTCCTGTCAGGCCGCCTCCGTGGCCGGGGTCAGTGCTGCGCTGCCAAAGGTCAACCCCCTGGTAATTTGTTTTACCGCTGCCCCACCACCGTCCAAACACAAGGCGTCGTATCAGGTAAACCAATTATTATCTGACATGAATCGGAGGGCAGAGGGGTCCCACATGACCACTTCCTCTATTATTAGCGATGTGTCTCTCTCTCTCCGCGAAAAGGCACCTTGTCCCTGATTCCCAGCGTGTCTTTGCTGCCGCTTATCAGCTGCCAAGTGACTCATTTACCTGCAATGTGCAATTCTGTGTGGGATTTAAAAGGTAATTTAACCTACATTCAGACAAGAAAATGAATTAAGCTCTGCCGTTTCTCTCTCTCTCATTTTGCCTCCCTCTTCCTGTCTCAAAAGCATAAACAGCAGTCAAAACGGAGAGCTTTCCTCCTGCTTAGTATTCAGCTGTAATTCTCCTGGGTGGACACCATGCTGTGTAGACAATCTGCATTTTGATTGGTGTACACTGGAAGTTTCCGCACGGCTCTTTAAAAAGCGGATGCACTGGAAAACAACACAGAACGGCCATTTAGAAATGGATTTCTAAGAATATTTAGTAGACTGTGCTGTGGAATAGCAAATAACTGGGTGAGATTTATCTTGTTTCATTAAGCAGAGCCGGCGCTGACACGAGGATATGATGTGAAACTGATCGTTTGCTGCGCTGCGACTGTGTTGGCCAACATGGAAATGCCAGCGATATATAACCCTCTCAGAGAGCCATTTGTACAATCTCACCATTAGGAGCCACTTTGTTCCTGTAGCCCCTCTGGCCTCAAACCAGGCTTCAGCCTCCGATGGCTGTAACCATGGCAACTGCCTTCATTCAACACTTGCAAATAATGAAGACAATGTGTTTTCCATTTAGATGAGCTTTTTTTAGTGCAAGAAGATATGGAGAGTCCACCCTGACTGTTTCATTAAGGGGGCTTAATAACATGATTCCTTTTGCTGGATGCGCAGTACACGAGCTGAATCGAGGATTAAATTGGTCTGGTGGGACGCGAGTCAATACCAGTGTTCAAGATTCAATATTATGTCCAACAACTAAACTTGGAAAAGTTGTTTTTCTTCCTGGCCTCGGCGGGCTCCAGCGTTGTCGGGAGAAACATCAGAAAATGGAGAAGTGCCTCGGGCAAAAGAATTTAGTATCTTGATCACACAAAGCAAAACAAAAAGTACATGGAAGGCAAATGAAAAGTAAAAGTGTGGGCTCTTCAAGGCGTTCAGCAGCCTGTTGATTAGATTTGACTTATAGCTGTTGTGGACCTCTTTAAACTACTCTTCATCTTCATCATTCCTACCAGTAATTACAACATGATACTCCTAAAGTTAATTGCTGATAGCTGCAGTGCCTACTGTGCATAGCGTAACTGTACAGACACTTCGGGTGTGTTTACTTTTGCGCTCACTTCCAAATATAGTGATTTATGATGCAACCTCTTTCATCATTGCCCTGTCAGTCTATTACAGTAGTGAAATGTAACTAAGTACATTAATCAGTCCCACGCTTAAGTACAAATTTAAGTTACTTTCACTTCACTTGAACATTTTAATCTCGTGCCACTTTCTACTTCTACTCCCCAACACTTCAGAGGGAAGTGTTGTATGTTTTACTCTGCTACAACTATTCAAGAACTTTAATTACTAGTTACTTTACAATGTAAGATTTCTGCACACAAACATTATAAAAATAAACAGGTGCAGCTAAACTATGGATTAGAAATTTAACTGGGTGGGGGAGCCCTTCTGTGTGGAGTTCTGCGTGTTCTCCCAGTGTCAGCGTCGGTTTACTGCAGGGTGCTCCGGTTTCCCCCACAATCCAAAGACATGCAGGTTAATTGGTGACTCTAAATTGCCCGTAGGTGTGAATGTGAATGTGAGTGGTTGTCTGTCTCTACAGCCCTTTTGCAAATTTGCAGGAAAGCCCAATCCGTCTTCGTTCAGCATTAGCAGTATAAAAACAAAATCGGGGAGTGCAGGGAAATGCCACCTGACTACTTTTGTTTATACAGAATGTGCCTTTTTCGGGGCAATGGGGGGGCGTGAGCAAGTAACAAAACATGTAGCTCAGCGTGCGACGTAAACAGTGATGTCTTGTGCCTTGCTCTGAGGGAAGCTGTGGCTGGTCAGTCCTTCGGCGATTCTTTCATAAGTTGGCCCGTCCTTCGCCGTTCCTGTCATTTGACGGTTAATGACCTCTTCGTTTGCGAGAGCAAGGAGGGCGCGCAATTCCTTGTCTCCCCAGTTACTAATCTTTACAGTTTCGTTCAGGTTGGTGTCGACGTTGTTTGCGTTTCCCTCTTGCTACTAGCTGCTCATTCCTGCTATCAGCTGTTTCCTGTTTCTAGGTCCACCGCCAGTGGGTCGCACGTGCAGCGTCAGCAACAGCTCCTCCCACAGGTCATCAACAGCCCCTCCTGTCGCAGAAGGGCGCCTCGTTCTTTTTAAACCAAAAAGGTTCCGCCAATATGTTACAATCACTTTCATTTAGATTCCCAAAAACCATAAATTTTGTTTTCTTAATGTTTAAAGATAATTTATTGACATCAAACCAAGTCTTGAGATTTTCCAGCTCCATTTCGACACAACACAAAAGATCCTTTAAATTCTTACCAGAGCAAAACAAATTGGTATCATCTGCAAATATTACATATCTAAAAAAATCAGTTACATTGCAGATGTCATTGATATAAAGAATGAGCAGTATTGGACCAATCACTGATCCTTGTGGTACACCACCTGTAATCTTTCTAAGTGCTGACATAGTATCATTAATTTGTACACACTGGTGTCTATCAGCCAAGAATGAACAACCCCTCGTATTCCATACATCTCTAATTTCTTCAATAACTGTCTGTGATCTATGGTGTCAACAGCCTTCTGCAGATCAATATACAGACCAATAGAACACTCATCATTTTCATTTGCATTTGCTATTTCTTCTACCATTTGCAATACTGCAAAAGCAGTAGTTGAGCTTTCTCTGAATCCGTATTGATTTTCACTTAATAATTTATTTTTTTGAATGAACTTTAATTGTTTCACAAACAATTTCTCTAAAATTTTAGAAAATTGCAGCAAAAGTGATATTGGTCTTTAATTTTCCATACAGTGTTCATCTCCATTTTTATAAATTGGGATCACCTTTGCTAACTTCGTGTAGTTAGGAAAGATTCCTTTTTGGAAAGACAGATTACAAACATAGGTCAAAGGTCTGACAATCAATAATCTTTAATAATTACTGTATCAATGGAATGTTTAGTATGATGTCTTAATATCCGTTTGTGTTGTTTCAGGTGACATCTGTCAGCAGTTCACTAGAGAAATGTTCGACATGTACCAGGGCTTTGCTTATTACAAGAACTGGGACTTTGAGGTTTTGAACTACACACCTGCGGAGTATGGTGAGTCATTGTTTTGTCTGTATTGTGTAATTTGTCCTCATAGTCCTTGGAAAAATTAGTTTATCAAAAATGTATTGGTGAATTGAAATCGTCTCGGTGTCCTTAAAATCCAGTGTTTGGTCTTTTATAGTATCCTGAGAGGGACATGGCTCAGTTTTTTTCTAGTTTGTTACTTATATTCTAGTTTAATTTTATCTCAATAGAAGCTCAGAGTTGATGCAGGATCAGCATGTAAACTTTATATAGAGCTTTACTTATTCAGTAGTTCCTAAAATGGTTGGTCTTGTCAAACACAGGTGTAGCTAATAACATAATTAACTGCTGCATTGCAGTAATTACTGCAACAGAACCATACTAGTTTCACCTGTGCCTGAAAAGACAGAATGTCAAAGATCAGCATGACAGAAAAGTTTGTGAGCATCTACAGGAAGTAACTGCTTCCGCCTCTTTTAGGTGGTCTGCACCACGCAGCAGTGAGAATAGCCGGTGAGAACGTGTACAGACACCTGAAGCATGAAGGGGGAACACACCGGGTGCAAAGGATCCCTGAGGTGGGCCTCTCCTCCAGGATGCAGCGGAATCACACAGGAACCATGACTGTCATCATCCTGCCTCAGCCAGTGGAGGTAACCTTTACACTCCGCTAGGGTTGCAAAATTCCAGGAATTTTCAAAGTTGGAAGCTTTCCATGGGAATTAACAAGAGTATATGGGAATAAACCGTAAATTTTCAAAATTGAAGGTTGGGGAAAATATCTTGTAGCACAATCTTGGCTAAAACAACCAGATTTTATGCAAGCACACTTGAATATTTATTTTATTTATTTACACAAGGATATTTACAATATATATAAAGTCAAGTAAGTTTTGATAATATATGGGGTAAATAGATTTGACCTATGGTATTAGTGTTTATTTTGCAACAGATGAAAATGAATGAAATTGTATTCATACAGTAGCTAGCTAGCTGGTAAATTAGGTGCCAAACGTAAGCTAGCAAGTGCCATTTCATTGACCATTTTAGAGGCTAGCTTAATATGGTGCTAGCTACTTCCACTGTGTAAAACAATCCAAAAGAACTTGCTAGCTAGCGCTAGCTAATGTTTGTGGAGAATCGTTTTGCCTCCAGCTAAGCCCTGCCCACCAAAAAAGGTCATACTATTCACTAACAGTAAAGGGTCTATGGGACAGAGCAAGACTGTTTTGACTGTGTTCTCAAACCTTTTACTTACATATGTAATAAATCCTTTCTTACACAACACAATTATTTTATTTTTATTATTTATTGTTAGTATTATTATTAGAAATATTGTCAAACTGTAAAATATGTGGGGGAAACTGGATCACCCAGACTAAACCCACAAAGCACGTGGCAGATGGTAGATTGAAAACTGTGAGGTCACACCTTCCAACCAATGAGCACAGTGCTGTCCTTAATTAACTCAGGAAGATATTCCAACGAGGTTCATTATGTCTCTATGAATGGCTCAGCTCCTTCTTCACCACGACGGCCCGGTGCAGCACCTGCATCACGCAGAGGCCTCCCCAAACCGCCTGTCCATCTCACGCTCCTTTTATCCTCCCATCCTACTTTTTCAAGCCTTTACACTTCTTTTTGGGCTGTTCACCATCTGCCCTGGGCTCTTCCTCGTGGAGGAATCTCATTTCAGCCGCTTGTATCCGCGATCTCATTCTTCCGGTCACTACCCAGATCTCATGACCACAGGTGAGGGTTGGGACGTAGATGGACCAGTAAATCGAGAGCTTCGCCTTCCGGCTCAGCTCCTTCTTCACCACGACAGGCCCGGGGCAGCACCTGCATCACGCAGAGGCCTCCCCAAACCGCCGATCCATCTCACGCTCCTTTTATCCTCCCATCCTACTTTTTCCCCCAGTGCCAGGGCTTGATGTGATAAATAAATTTTTTCCAGCCTTTACGCTTCTTCTTTTTGGGCTGTTCACCATCTTCCCTGGGCTCCTCCTCCTGGTCTGCCATTTTCTGTAAAGGCATCTTATTGTTCTTGGAGGCCATCTTCTCTTCTGTCTGCTGGCTGCGGAGATCGCTCTGCTGAGCGACCTCCAAGGTGAGCTGCTGATCAGTTGTGCACCCCGCTTCCTTGTCGCTCTCCTCTGGGGGTTTCAGCTGCTGATCAGTTATGCACCCCGCTTCCTTCTTGCTCTGCTTTGGGGGTTTCAGCTGCTGATCAGTTGTGCACCCCGCTTCCTTCTTCGCTCTGCTTTGGGGGTTTCAGCTGCTGATCAGTTGTGCACCCCGCTTCCTTATTGCTCTGCTTTGGGGGTTTCAGCTGCTGATCAGTTGTGCCCCCCGCTTCCTTCTTGCTCTGCTTTGGGGGTTTCAGCTGCTGATCAGTTGTGCACCCCGCTTCCTTGTTGCTCTGCTTTGGGGGTTTCAGCTGCTGATCAGTTGTGCACCCCGCTTCTTTCTTGCTCTGCTTTGGGGGTTTCAGCTGCTGATCAGTTGTGCACCCCGCTTCCTTGTTGCTCTGCTTTGAGGGTTTCAGCTGCTGATTTGTAGTGCACCCCGCTTCCTTATTGCTCTGCTCTGGGGGTTTCAGCTGCTGATCAGTTGTGCCCCCCGCTTCCTTGTCGCTCTGCTTTGGGGGTTTCAGCTGCTGATCAGTTGTGCACCCCGCTTCCTTGTCTCTCTGCTTTGGGGGTTTCAGCTGCTGATCAGTTGTGCACCCCGCTTCCTTGTCGCTCTGCTTTGGGGGTTTCAGCTGCTGATCAGTTGTGCACCCCGCTTCCTTATTGCTCTGCTTTGGGGGTTTCAGCTGCTGATCAGTTGTGCACCCCGCTTCCTTGTCGCTCTGCTTTGGGGGTTTCAGCTGCTGATCTGTAGTGCACCCCGCTTCCTTCTTGCTCTGCTTTGGGGGTTTCAGCTGCTGATCAGTTGTGCACCCCGCTTCTTTCTTGCTCTGCTTTGGGGGTTTCAGCTGCTGATCAGTTGTGCACCCTGCTTCCTTGTTGCTCTGCTTTGAGGGTTTCAGCTGCTGATTTGTAGTGCACCCCGCTTCCTTGTCGCTCTGCTTTGGGGGTTTCAGCTGCTGATTTGTAGTGCACCCCGCTTCCTTATTGCTCTGCTTTGGGGGTTTCAGCTGCTGATCAGTTGTGCCCCCCGCTTCCTTCTTGCTCTGCTTTGGGGGTTTCAGCTGCTGATCAGTTGTGCCCCCCGCTTCCTTCTTGCTCTGCTTTGGGGGTTTCAGCTGCTGATCTGTAGTGCCCCCCGCTTCCTTGTTGCTCTGCTTTGGGGGTTTCAGCTGCTGATCAGTTGTGCCCCCCGCTTCCTTGTTGCTCTGCTTTGGGGGTTTCAGCTGCTGATCAGTTGTGCACCCCGCTTCCTTGTCGCTCTGCTTTGGGGGTTTCAGCTGCTGATTTGTAGTGCACCCCGCTTCCTTATTGCTCTGCTTTGGGGGTTTCAGCTGCTGATCAGTTGTGCCCCCCGCTTCCTTCTTGCTCTGCTTTGGGGGTTTCAGCTGCTGATCAGTTGTGCCCCCCGCTTCCTTCTTGCTCTGCTTTGGGGGTTTCAGCTGCTGATCTGTAGTGCCCCCCGCTTCCTTGTTGCTCTGCTTTGGGGGTTTCAGCTGCTGATCAGTTGTGCCCCCCGCTTCCTTCTTGCTCTGCTTTGGGGGTTTCAGCTGCTGATCAGTTGTGCACCCCGCTTCCTTGTCGCTCTGCTTTGGGGGTTTCAGCTGCTGATTTGTAGTGCACCCCGCTTCCTTGTTGCTCTGCTTTGGGGGTTTCAGCTGCTGATCAGTTGTGCACCCCGCTTCCTTCTTGCTCTGCTTTGGGGGTTTCAGCTGCTGATCAGTTGTGCACCCCGCTTCCTTGTCGCTCTGCTTTGGGGGTTTCAGCTGCTGATTTGTAGTGCACCCCGCTTCCTTGTCGCTCTGCTTTGGGGTTTCAGCAACTGTCTCCCTGCATTTTTGTTCTATATCTGGCTCTACATACAGCCAATTCTCACCCTCATCAGCATCATCATAAAGAATGATGAACTTATTATCTACACTATATATAAACCATGGCCAAGTCTTGTCCTGGTTGGCCACATTTGCTGAAGCGCTCCTCTCCTGTGCTTCTTTACTGCACAGGTCAGCGCTCTCTGCAGATTCCTCCTCTGGAGAGGCCTGACCAGAATCTTCATCATCCTCCTCTATGTTGAAGGTGGAAGTCTTTGGGCAAGCACCCATCTCATACCTCACGAGCTTTTCTTTAAGCTCGGCCACCTCCCGCAAAAGGTTTGCCTCCATGGCAGAAGCCCTCAGCTTCTGCTGGCTGCAGAGGTCCTGCAGCTCTTCAACCCTTCTGGTGAGCGCCTCATTCTGTTTTTGAATGCGCTCCTTCTCTAAATTGAAGGCCTTAATCTCCTTCTCCATGGCACTGATTTGAGGAGTTAATTTCTTGAAACCTTCAAGAAACTTCTCAGCACCTTGACAGCGTGAACACTGTGCCTCTAGTGTCTCAGCTGGTTTCTTTGTTCCACTCATCTTAAGATGTGGTGTGTAAACCAGACCCAAAGTTTCCGCGCAACTAAACCTCAGCATGCAGAGATTCTTTTAAGCCCAAGCATTATTTAAAGACTTTGGTGGAACAGTGTTGTGATGTCACAGTGATGTCACAGGACAGGTGCTTTGATCCAATTGGCTTTGTTCCATAACAGATTCTTTTTTTTTTTTTTACAGCTACAGTGTGACATCACAGCTAGAGTGAAGAGGGGTTCTAGAATTGTCTTGAAAATTTCTCTTAATTCACTGTCATGCCCACAGTTTCCATTCTACATAAACAATTTATACATGAATAAAGATTGAAAATTGAAAAAAATATTTTAATAAGAATATTTTACTCAACATTCATGTTTTTGTTGTTCAATGATAGAATTGACTGTTCAGTACAAGAATTAAAGTTTCAAAGTTCTACTCAGAAATTAATCTGTTGAAATGTCATGTCAACCCTAGTCTCCGCATCAGTGTGTGTTTATTACAGGGTTCACACAATCATGAAATCTACGGAAAGGTTGTGGAATTAGAAAACTAATTTCCAGGCCTGGAAATGGTTTGGAAAGCTGTTGTTGGCATGATTAAAGAGCTCCTCCTGTTTTGTGTCGACAGTGTGAAGTCCACATTGATCCAAAGGATCTCCGCATCGACACATTCAGATCTCGAGGACCTGGGGGTCAAAGTGTCAACACGACAGACAGCGCAGTGCGCGTCGTTCATCTTCCCACAGGTCAAACATGCTACAACAGTTGTCAAACTCCTCCAAAGAAGAGACAGTTCTGCTTTTATCTTCATATAAACATCCGTTACTGTCCGTTTTTATGGTTGTCTTGTGTCTTTCTGCCGACAGGTACAACAGCTGAGTGTCAGCAGACTCGCTCTCAGCTGCAGAACAGAGACACCGCCATGCGTGTGCTGAGGGCCCGCCTCTACCAGAGCATGATGGGTAAAGAGACTGAGCAGAGGCACACAGCGAGGAAGCAGCAGGGGAGTGAGCTCCTCTCCTGAGTTAGACTGTGGACATTTTGGAAATTGGATTTCACTCAACTATTAACAGTGAATTACTCTGATATCAAGAAACTTCAAAAAACAAGTTCTGAAATGTTCCCAGTCAGCCAGTTACACTGTGTGCTGCAAAGGTTATATATGATAACACTCCCCAACAGCGGCAGAGGCATTTTTCTTATGTACTAGTCCTGTAACGTTATCCTCACCACTCGCAGTCTTTATCTTTCTTAGCTCCGCTGCGTATATAGACTGATGTCTGGTGTTGCGTGTTGTGCACTCATCTTTCATTTTCCATAACTGCTTATCCTCTTGAGGGTCGCGGGGGGGTGGAGCCTATCCCAGCTGACATTGGGTGAGAGGCAGGGTACACTCTGGACAGGTCACCAGACTATCACAGGGCTGACACATAGAGACAGACAACCATTCACACTCACATTCACACCTACGGACAATTTAGAGTCACCAATTAACCTGCATGTCTTTGGACTGTGGGAGGAAGCTGGAGCACCCAGAGAGAACCCACGCTGACACAGGGAGAACATGCAAACTCAGGGCATGTCTTATTTTATCTATACATTGTATGTTCTTAGTTGTAGAATTGATTTAATTTAATTTAATTCAATTTAATTTTTGTTTTGTTTCGTTGCGTTCTGCTGTTTTTTTATTTTATTTTTAATTGTTTTATTTTATTTCATTTTATTTTATATTATTTTTTTCTATTTTATTTTATGTTGTTTTATTTTGTTATTTTATTTTTTATTGTTTTATTTTATGTATTTATTTATAATAATGATTAGTATTATCGTCATTATTATTATTATACCCCTACGTGGCGGAAAATTGGGCACCTTGGATCAACTCGCCAATTCAGCTCTGTGTGTCTAAATGCTTGCAGCTTGCCTGCAAAACAGCCCAACATTCGCCGAAAAACTGGCAGTGTAAAAGGGGCTAAAATGTCAGACCTGTGATAGTCTGGTGACCTGTCCAGGGTGTACCCCGCCTCTCGCCCAATGTCAGCTGGGATAGGCTCCAGCCCCCCCGTGACCCCTGACAGGATAAACAGTTACGCAAAATAAATAGATAACTGAAAGAAACTTCGGTTAAACTATGAAAATAAGACAAGAGTTGTAATAAAACAAACTTGTACCATTAGTATCTTAGGGGAAAAAGCTAAGATCTGAACAGAGAATAAAGTGCATGTTGGTGAATCAGTGTATGTGTGTGAGCGTGTGCAAACACACACATGGAAGGAATGGAAAGAACTCGAGGGGCAGGAGTCTCCTTTCCACTGTTTACAGGGAAAACTCCCTGGAAGCGGAGCCAGCTTTCCAGGGCCAAAATTAATTCAAGAGTTTTACAAATCACTAGACAGGAAACATGGTGTTGTTCTCCACTTCCACCTCTCCTCTTTTGCAGCCCAGTAAACATTCTTTTGATTCACTGTGTTGTTCGCTCACAAGGAAAAACACACAAAGCAGATAGTTACTCTAATTCCTTGATGACAACAGTTTATCTTGCAGAGTGGAGTGCATTTCATGGAGTGCAGCTTGTTGCCTCGTGTGGTGTCTGTGTTAACACAAAACCCTTTAAGACTATTGACTGGAGGAGCTGCTGTCAATAGAATTTCTATGATTTCTATTCTTGCTGTTGCTGAGCTTTGTGAGCCGACAGTCTGAGGACTCTGTTCTCCCGCTTCCCTGACAACACAGCAGTAACCTTTATAAAAAAAATAATAAAAAAAAAGTAGGAAAAAAAAACAAGGGCACCACAATACCACTTCAGAGTAGGTTTGTTGCTACAACAAACAATGCGGTGAGCTCCGGTGCTCGTGTGCGCAGGGGCCACAGTGCACCGTGATTGATATACAAGAGATAAAACACTGTTTGACTCCTGAATCCGGCTCCAATCACACGCTCTCTGTGACGCACTCGCTGCACGCTATCTCTGCCACACACGGCCCGAGCTGCTGATAAGCAGGGCTGAAGCAGTCATATCTACCTCTTCTGGAAGAGTTTCTTCTTGGATAAATAAACTACTTCTAAAAAAATCTACGTTCACAGTGCTGAGGTGCTTTGTGGATTTCGGTTGCCTAAGTGGAAGCTGACAGCAATACAGATTCTGGCAAAACACAAGCATTTTTAAGGCCTGAAACGATTAGTCAATTCATTTATTAGTTAGTAGGTTTATATCACTGTAAATTAAAAATACAAGAAAAGGAAGCACTGTTCTGCTGCCTGCATTAAATTCACAAGTACTGACAGAGTCACTCCTCACCCTGGGGGTGGCAGAATCATAAATCAGTTATTGGAAAGGGAAGTATATTGGATACACACTTTCCTTGGAGCCACACGAGTTGACTAAGACATTAGATTTAAATCCATTTTTGAAACTTCTACTTTAATATCTAACCTACATTGTTCCTCTGTGCCTACAGGTGAACTTGTAAGTAGGTAAAGCTGAGCCACTACAACTCCTTCTGGCACAAACTCTTTGCCTCCCTTTCCTTATTAAGACAGGTGTATTTCACAAGGGTATAAGGTTCATTTTAAACACGGAGCGTGGGGGGGCACATATGAGACAGGGGGCTTTTGGGTCCTCTGCCAGAAAATATTGAGACTTGAACATTTAATTCCCTGAATTCTGGTAAACTTTTATGCCCCAATTTATGCCTTTCTGTGTCAATTTATGGTGTATAGATTAATTCTGTCAACAAAAAAGTCCTCGGCTACTTGCACGGTGGTGCAGTGGTTAGCATTGTCCCCTCACAGCAAGAGGGTTTGAACCCTTTTGTGTGGAGTTTGCATGTTCTTCCCATGTCAGCATGGGTTTACTCCAGGTGCTCCGGTTTCCTCCCATAGTCCAAAGACATGCAGGTTAATTGGTGACTCTAAATTGTCCGTAGGTGTGAATGTGAGTGTGAATGGTTGTCTGTCTCTATGTGTCGGCCCTGTGATAGTCTGGTGACCTGTCCAGGGTGTACCCCGCCTCTCACCCAATGTCAGCTGGGATAGGCTCCAGGATAAGCGGTTACGGAAAATGAATTGTCTTATTTAAATCTAATATTGATGTTGAAATATTGTACAGTAGAATACAGTTGCTACTGTCTTCATTGTTGACATTTTGAGGTGCACCTGTTGGATTCTTTGCTAATCGGCATGTGATTATTTAAAAGGCACACCTGATGGCAATTAAGCACAGAGCGGATCTGGTGAGGCAACATGGGAAATGTGTAGTTCACTCCTTTCTGTTTTTAATGTAAGCTGTTAATACAGTAAGTGTCAACCTGAGAATGTTGGTGTGTGGTGTTGGTGTTGGTGTGTTTCCTTTGGGTTCAGTGAGAATATTTTGGACTGTTGGTAAGACAAAAAAAACGATTTGATGAAGTCTTGAACTTGTAATTGGTAATTCTCGCTAACTATTAACATTTTAAAGACTAAACATTAATTGATGAATCCAAATAGATTCAGTGAATTGAAACCAATTGCTATTAGCTTGTCTTTTCCTTGAATGCTGCAAAATGTAGAAAATCCTCTTCAGCATGGAGCCGCTCATTACCTGCTGATTGTAAAGCAGCACGAGGAGTTTTATGGAAAGCCCGTGTGATTGGTCCACTTCAGCTCCAATTCAGCACATATATTTTTAATGAGACGAGCCTTCTTGATAGAGAGGGAGATTGCTGGCATGACTGATGATGCATTACATCTCAACTGGGTATTTGATAAAAGATCTTTTATGTGGGTCCTTTTATCTTTTGAAGTGATCGCAAATAATGATATTGAATTAGCTTTTAGCCATTTGTGGTCCCAAGGCATTAGAGACGTCCCTTATGAAATCATCCGTCCTCATGATTGACACTGGATACATTTAAGTCTCTGTTTTAGCGGCCTGCAGAGATGGAAGCCAGTCATTTGTCACCTTGTAGTGGCACATCTTTGAGTGGTCATATCCAACACAGAGGCTCCGCTAATGCTTCATATTGGCTCTCAATGTCACTGCTACACTCACACACACACGCACTAAAAGCACAAACACTGTTAAAGCACTTTAGAGTGTGATACAAGGGGACACCATGTAGCTAAAGGTTAAAGAAAACACAACAAAAATGAAGACTGCAGGAGAATTTTGATTAATGTTAGACCTCCACACACACACACATATATTCCCAAACCACCACCGGAGAGGGACGGAGGCTGCAGCGAGGCTGTAAGAGACCACCAGGTGTGACCTATTCATTATTTACCTACAGAGGCAGGCTAGCAGCGTCTGCACGCTGTGCACAGCCCTTCCTTTGTAGGAGAGATGTGTCGGGATCAGATGAGAGAGGGCACCTTTGTGGATAGACATCTTTGTTCACACCCTGCCTGTCTGTCGCCCTTTACGGCTCCTCACCTGGCCGGACAAACAGACGAAATGCATCTGTGTTTTTTCACACTGGAAATATGATTTGACTCGTCCAGAGCTGTGTCAGACTTTAACATTTTGCCGTAATGTGTTTACTTTTTCCAGTAACAGGTAGTTCAAATCCAGTATTACTATTCACAGTTAACTGCTATCAGGCAAGGGCAGCAATCTGCCAATTATTTTCTCATGTAATCGTTTTGTCAATAAAATGTCAGAATGCTGTGCGTAATTTCCCAGAGCCAATTGTGACGTCTTGCAATGGTTTATTTTTTCCCCGTACAGTCCAAAGCTATCCAGTTTATTATCATGTATGACAAAGCAACTCATCAAATACCGACTCTTGGTCGGTGGACCTACACAACAATTTATGAAGCTCCAGGTACCCCTCCACCATCAGTTTTGGACATTTAGGGATGGTGTGGCAACTTATGCTTGTTACTTGCATTGTGTCTTTTTCAAAATAAACTTCCATTTTCACAGGAAATGTACATTCTTCTCTCGCTGCATTCAGTCTCATTTCAAAATTAGCTTAAAATGTAGGTAAAAAACTTTGTAATTGGGTGTATTTCCTTAGGTTTAGAGTAAAAAACATCACGGGTTGACTCCAAATAACTACATCTGTTACTAACGTCATTTGCTACATACGTCATGTGACATACGTGACATGACATATGTCACTAGCATGGTACGCTAAACATAATAGCACACTACCTTTCATTAAAATAACTCGACTGACTCATACCGCCTGAAAAGGGTGTGTTGGTGTGTCTGTATCTGATACTGAGGGTCACTAACCAAGCGTTGACATTTGACAACATTTGAAGTTGGTAATAAGGGTGCTTTCACACCTGCCGTTTGGTTCGGTTCAATCGAACTCAAGTTCGTTTTCCCCCTAAGTGCGTTTCATTTGGGCAGGTGTGAACACAGCAATCGCACTCGAGACCTTCTTGAAGAGGTGGTCTCGGTCCAGTTACAAATGAACTCTGGTGCGGGTAATTTGTGGTGAGAACGTGTTCTGACCTGGATCTGAACCAACTGCAGTCACATGACACATTGTTTGGGTTAAACATGAGCATGTTACAGTCCTGGAGGATTATTAATGTGCGCCTCCTCCTGTACTGCCTTAATATGCACATTCAGCACATCCAATGCATCAAAACATTGTTTTCTAGTTGGAGCCACGCCTCGTTTTCAAACTGTATGCTTTGACTCAAATGAACAATGACAGCAATATAGTCCACGATGAGCAACGCTAAAATCAACCTGCGTAGTTGTCCCTCCATTGTGACATTAGAAAGTGTCACATTTATCTTGCAAGTGTACTCTTCTTCAACGTTTTGTTTACTTCCTGGATTTTTCCCACATGGAAATTCTGACCAATCAAGAGCAGCTTTCTCGCACAAGGCATTTGATCTGGTCCACTTGTAAATGCTGCCGTGAGAACACCAACCAACTCTAGGCAGTTATGCAACTTTATAACAATATTAGTCCCTGATTCAGATCACAGCAAGACAACTCTAGGTCTGAAAGCACCCTCAGACTGGGCTGGACAAGTAAAAGCATCAAATTCTAACATTTAAAAAGTATGAAACCAGCAAATTTTCAATGTTAAAAAAAAAAGACCAAAACAATTTTTTGACTACCAATGAGTTGACAATAAAAAAAACGATTGCTGCAGCTCTACTACAGGCAACACAATATTCAAGTCTTTCCAGATGGCTTCTTAACCCGCTGTGAGACGTGTCAGACTACACTGAACCTTAACTGATATTAGCATCACAACCTGCTTGACGTTCAAAGGTTTTAAAACAAGGAGGGCCAGACAAGAACGTCACAGGACCAGCATTGTCAAACAAACACAGCAAAGGGAAACACTGTAGTTGTCTCCTTGAGGAGGAATATAATTTGTGGTGAATGCAAGTTGTCTAATTTACATGGTATTTCTTTTGAGCTGTCTAGCTAGCAGTTGCATGAGCATGTAACTGAGCTCATAAACGCCTACAGATGTATGGATGACATCTCGCACGACTTCAGAGCAGCCTGAGCTCAGCAAAGGTTGCTGCTTGTGAGGGCGGGGAGAATTACAACAGACGACCGAGGATATGAAATGTTGACAGATGGGAAATAAGCCCGATGTCAATAAGAAAACCGCACGAGGAAGAGGGGAGGGGAGGTGGGATCACCTCATATCAGTGATTACTTCCGTAAACTCAGTGCCACGACACTTGAGATAAAAGCCCTTAAGTGGAGCTATTTCAGAGGCTTAGATGAGACCACCTTCCAAAGAACACTCTATTCTACCTTGTGTAAACTCTATTCTTTTCTATTTTCTTTTATCTTCCATGTAACCACAACACTAGTGGAGATAAATTGCTCTTCCATGGACAACTTGGCGCAGGTTCACACACACATCAAGGGTCATTACAGCAGCTGACAAAAGCTTTCTTTTAATGAATTTGTGTATAAGAGTTCAGCCTCTTCTGGTTGAGACAGCGTGTGTGTGTGAGTGTGAGTGTGTGTATGCGGAGGAGCCTGGTCTCATTTCTTCTTGTAACACCCTAATGACTTTATTGTTTCATTCTTATCCAGCCTCCTGAAGGTATTACCATATAAACACCTGTGTTATCAAAGCACCGCAAACAATTTCCTGGATAATTTAACAAAGATGCGATTGTTGATTCGGTATGAGGTGTTGTGACTTACGAGAGTGTGTGTGTATGTGTGTGTGCATATATTGAGATATCTGTTTTCTCTGTGTGTTAGTCTGCGTTTGAGATATCTATTTTCAGTGCGGGTGTTTTCAGAGTGCATTTTGTGATATCCGTTTCGTGTGTGTGTGCACGGAGCTTAAACCTGTCGGAACCTGGCTACAGCCGGCCACTTTGCAGCTCCAGTTATGGAGGAAAATATGTCTGAGCTGCCTTAAATGGAGGCTGTTTTGGTGAAGAGGGGACAGACTGAATGTTCTGCATTACCATCATGCTTCATGCAATCTGTATCAAAACCCCGGGTGAGGCAAGCAAAAAGGGAACACTTGCATAACGTAGGAGCCTGATGTTACCCTGCAGAATTGGACCTCTCTACTCTTTTTTTAACCCCCCCCTCCCCTCCTCTGCCGCCTCCTCCTCCTCCTCTCTGGTCCTCCCTCTTTCTGTCTTTGACTCTCTCTCCCTTCCTCCCTCTTAGTCACAGGGGCTGGATTGTTCTGCTGAGGCTTGGCAGAGGCCGCGGATGGGAAAAGTGCAGGGGAGGCAGCTAACACTTCCTGCCTCCCTGAATCAGAGAGTTAACCTTCACCGAGGGCACAATGGCTTCTCGTTAGCGAAACCACCCCACATGCAGGCCGCCTGTCACCGCCCGTGTTCCCGTTCGCTGAACCCTTTTTGTGTGACTCTGTCCTCTCTTGGACTTCACGCCCAAAACCAGGCTGCACCTCAGATCCAAACAACAGAGGAGATTACTGCGTCGCACAGTGTGTCTACAGGAATAACTTGTGGTGTTTTAAAAGAAAGCTTTTGTCCATATTTCCATATTTCATATCCAGAAGCTAGGGATCTTTAGTTGAACATTTAAGAGCTGCGATTCGTCCTCTAGCTATTGAGGTTGGCGGATTCAAAGACATTCAGGAGGAAAAGAGACCTGGGAGAAGTGGATTGTGGGTCCCACTTTCATCTGTACTGTACAAACTGATGTCTGAGCTACATGTAGCCTTATTAAACTCCTAGCTTGACTACATTTTGTAGTGGTTTGCTAGTAGTTCAACTACAGTCCTATTTGCAAAGTGATTCAAGTAGTTAAATTACTTTTTTTTTTGCCATTGTTTGGGTAGTTACTAAGGGCAGTACAAACACTTGAAGGGAAGTGAAGTGAAGGGACATGGAGGGGAAAAATTATGGAAAAAAAGATGTATATGACTGATATGACGTGACTTCTGTTTTTTATTTTCCTAAAATTTCATATTGAATGTACAATTATCAGTTTGATAATTTTCTTTACAGAGTAATTTGAATAACCCAACTAAATTTCTCCCGAGGGTCGCTTTGCTGTAGCTCAACTTCCTCCAGTGTGAAGTAACTGCTAGCTTGCCAAGCTACGCTTTCAAAGTAGCTTCCCCAACTAGAGTGTGACTCGGGCCGCATTTTCCTGACCGAATCCAACCCGAGTTCGAGACAGTTATAACCGAGCCCAGCCTGACCCCAACACACTTTCTGAATTTTAAGTCCAAACCCGACCCGGGCCCGACGCAGTTTGTTACCTGACATAGTTATTGTTACCATGGTTACAGCTTGTCTGTTTACCGTGATCACACATGGACAGGGTGTAATTGACCATCAAAACGCACAGTCAAACACACTGCACGCACAGCAGTGCAGCAGAGGGGACACACTCAGTTGGAGTGAAGCCTGTGTTGCGTTCAGGTGTTGTCATGTAAATAGCTAATTCCAGCACTTGAATAAGCCATAGCACAACACAGCAGCATGTCGAGTGGGCCCAACCGAAAATATCTTAATTGTTATCCGAATCCAGATCCCGACGGGTCCCAACTCGGGTCAGGTATCCACACTCTGTCCCCAACACTGCCATTATTAAGGAAATGGACATATTCATAAAATATTTCGGTGTACAACTACTCAAGTTTGAAATGTAGATGGATTTAAATGTCTTTACGTGAGCGACCTTTTTTCTTAAAAGTTGGGGGAAAAAGAAAATATGGACTTGCCAGTTCAAATTACATTTGCTAGTATACATATAACATTTTTTATTATGTTAAATTTCTCATTTTTAGATTTTGCTGAAGACATGAAGGTCTGAAAATCTGATCACTTAAACTGTGTGAGTTAGTGTTCAGGACATATGTATATAAAGCTGCAACGATTAGTCATTTAATCAATTAGCCAATCAAACAATCAAAAAAATAAATAAATAAAAAACATGAAATGAAATGAAATGAAATAAATTCAATTCAATTCAATTAAAAATCGTCAACTATCTTGATAATTTTAAACCTTTTTTAAGCAAAAATGCAAAAACTTTTCTGGTTCAAACTTTTCCAGTGTAAAAATTTTCTAGTTTTCTGTGTTTAATATTGCTGTAAACTGAATGTCCTCAGGTTTTGGACTGCTGGTTGGACAAAATTAGACACCAGGTAATGTCAACAAGAACTACTTTTTGCTAATTTCTTACAGTTCATGGACCACATCATTAATCAATAATGAAACTAATCCCCAGTTGCAGCTGTATTTTTATACCTGACGCAATAGTGAAATCCCCATTCCTGTCATCATGAACAGACACACACGATAACAGCCAGACACAACCTTTAACAAGCCAGGATTAACACACACTCCATTTACCAGGGTGGCAAAGTGACAGACATAACCTCACAATAAAACCACTGCAAAAACAAGCATGACATCACCCGCCACTATAAAGAGGTGGATTCATGCTCGTGAATGGGGACGGCGATAAGGAGTGAAAAAGTACGTGGGCCAAAGAGATGACAGCGTACAAGGCTGAATTTGCCAAAATGAGTCACTACAGTAAAAGGAAAGGATGAAATACAGTGGAAGTAAATGGTTTCTCTCTTGTTTTCCTCTCATTTTCACTGACAAAAAAAACAAGCATGAGCAAGGCTAGCCTAGGAGAAAATAAAGCATTGATTTTGCACACTGCCCTCTCCACTGCAGAGGACTCCGATCAATAGGCTCAAGTAATACTCTGCACAAGTTTAATGCTTGAGCTGTACAGAGGCAGACAAGTGCTTTGTCTGGAAATTATTCCTTTTTTTTATTGCGGCAGCATCAGGGTTTGAAAGCAAAACAAAAGCAGCTAGATCTGTTTGAAAGAACAGCGCCGCGCAGGGGGATGACCGAAGCTCTGCAGCTGTCGGAGGGATGGGTGCGGGCAGATCGCGCCGCGGTCAGGGGTTCATTTAAATCAATGGAGGAAGTTACACGTGTTAGCCACTTTGTGGGGTCATCAGGGAAGGGAGGCGAGACGGAGAGAGAGGGAAGGAGGTCAGTCCGTCAGGAGAGAGGGTCATATTGCCAACCAGAGAGATGACCTCCAGCTGAGGTTGTGACCTTTGACACAAAACGTTACCAAGGCTCAAGACACAGACAGCCACTCTATAAACTGAATCAAGATAAGCATCAGATGAAGCAGTGACTGAAATCCACACACTGACTGTGCAGGTGATCCGATGCCTTCTGACACGGTGAGAGCAGACGGAGGAAATCTGTGAATGACTCCACTAATGAGGCAATGACTGAGCATGAGGGGGAATCTGAGGAACCAAAAAAAAAAAGTATAAAACTGTTCCTCCTCTTTACCCCGCAAAACTTTCATTTCCTGACTGCTCACTTTTCCTTTTAAGGTTCCTCCAAAGTCAGCGAGAAAAACTCCTGCGTCACCTGTAAAACATTAAAAAGCGTTGACCCAGAGATTTGAACACTCATTAAGCTTTTTAAAGTGGAGAATTCTCTGAGATCCCCTCTCTCAGATGTTTCCCTCCGTGTCGACCAAATGGTATATCAAGTTCAGGAAATTAGCCAGTTCCTGTTGGGGGAAGAGAGAAAGAGCTGAGAGAGGCCGGCGTCAGTGCAGCACAGTCTCTACTACAGCGCCTTTCAGGCCTCTATGACAGAATCACACCAGCTCTGAGAAACCATATCACTAAAAAACCCTTGTAAATAAGGAAGATATCCAGCTCGTTGAAATCCAATGACTACATTACCCACGTGTCTGCTTGACTGCAGAATATATACACTTATTGCGTCACCGAATAGAACAGTGATTCGACATCTAAACACCTTACAAACACACAGATTCCTTCAGGTTAGTTCTGTGCGAATAATACGGCCATTAGGTCATTTAATATCCTCTAGATAAATTGCTGTGGACCCTTGAGACACGACTGCTGTCCACACACATCAGGAACCAATCAAAGGTCCCTCCTGGTCACGGCGAAGACTCTGCCAGGCTTGAAGCAGCAGCATTTCCCCAGGGAAATAGAGAAAGGCCAAATAATCAAAGACACTCCGCCACTTCCTGCCCTTAATCGGCGCAGAGCATCTCAACAGGCCCAGCTCTGGGCTGTGATGAGGTTAAGACGGCTTTCCTCGCTTTAACCGAATTAAACCAAGTGAGATTACGCCACGGATGACGGTACAAGTCGACCCGCTGAGTGGTCGGATGAGTGACAGCACCACCGCCACCGCCGCTACCACCAGACTGGGTTTGGCATGTCACACAACTGTGACCCCTGTCTCGCACACAAACACACACACACACATGCACACACACATGCACACGCAGTGTGGTTGAGGCATAGGTTGAAACCCTAACCCTGCTGTTTCCATTGCACTCTTCAAACAGACAACTGGCCCTGCAGCATGTGGTGCAAAAAAGCTTCCTCATGCATGAATAAGCGAGCGCACACATGGACAGAAATAAAAAAAAACAAGTTAATGTGAGAAAATGTAAGTTGTTTACTGAATTTTCCACGGAAAATCCTCTCAAAGTCAGAAGTCAGGAGGGTACGAGACGAGCCGACTGGGCTCCAGAGCGGCTTGAATCTGCTCAGTGTCTACTCAAACTCTATTGACCGGCAGGCGTCGAGGCAGACCCTTGCATGCTGCAAGTGAAATTAGGTTAGGAGAAGTCATTTGTCTTTTGTGGAGGGAGAGCGAGGGAAAAAAAAAAAAAACGGAGGCTAAAGAGGCCAGATTGAGCAGGAAGGCTGTAAAGGGGAAGGGGTTCATGCAGACTAACATCTGTGATATTTCTTCACTTCATACTCCTTCTCCCATCCCCCTCGCCTTGGGTGTGCCAAATGCTAAGGTGGGGCTTACAAAAACAGCAAAGAGTGAGGGTATTTTTTGGGTTAGCACAAGTGTTGTGCATGCTGCTCCCACTGATGGCCATGTGGTCCCTCAACTTTTCTTGGAATAGAAGTCGAGCAACATTAGTTACGATGCTGTTATTAAAGTCTGTCAGACACTGTGTACAAGACCAAGATTCCCGGTCATAAGCTGAACAGTAACAAACTGTAGATTAGCTAAAATGACAAATGGAAATGAGAGAGGCAGCAGAAGCCAATACTGACTGTAGCTCACAAGTTTTCCACTCATTTATATTCAAAAATATATAAACCATGTCTTGTTTTATGGCCAACAAGCTGTGAAAATAAGACTCTTGGGTCTTGGCAAAGATAGCAAGGCACCTGTATTAGTTAATCAGTTTTCCAACAGTAAAACACATTACATAACATGCAAGTATTTTCCAAGTCAGGATATGGAGAAGAGAGTCTTCTTTTAAGGCTTATGCCGGATTTATACTTCTGCGTTGAAGAGCCGGCGCCATATCTACAGCTTAGGCACTACGTCGATGTAGAGCCTGTGCCGTGCACCTACCCAGAAATGTAACTACACGCCACAGTGACGCAGACCTCCTGTCTGTTTTTGTGAGCTGAAACCATTTCCCTCAGTGGAAACAAAGCTTTTATTTACTTTAATTCCACAGATAAACAATAAATTGTGAAGACAATAAAGCCTCCACAAAAATAGCATTTTAAGTCTTGTGTGTGATTTATCCTGGCTTCATATGAGCAGAGGAAATCTTCGCGCTAGGCTAATTTATACAATGTAAAATGCCATAGTCTTGTGCTAATAACTTTAGCATATTATATTTGTTTGGAAAACGTGTTTAGTAGAAGACAATTGTTTTGTCAATGAACCTTGTGAGTTGTAATGGAGCTGAATTTTGTAATGTTACCTTTGTTAAATGTTGCTGTTGTCCCTGGCTTCATGTGAGAAGAGTAAAAGTCTGCCAGCCACTAGGCTAATTTATACAATGTAAAATGCCAAAGGCTTGTGCTAATAAAGTTAGCATGTTGTATCTGTGGGGAAAATGTGTCCAGATAAAGACAAATACTTTGTCTGTGAATGTTGCGAGTTATAGTGAAGCTGATTTGTGTACTTGTGTTTGAAACTGTCTCTATTAAGCCATGTTTAATGTGTGTTTTGTTGTTGAATCAACTAAACTTTACAGCACTTCACAGAAACCCCGCCGCCGACTAGTGTTTTGGAGGTGTAACTGGCACAAACACACCACGCACAAGTATAAATGCTCACAACAGCGTAGGACATGCGCGAAAGCTCTGTCACACAAGTATAAATCCCCCTTTAGATGCTACTAAAAGCGGTCGGCTGCTGGTCAATGAGTGTCTGTCACCCTACCTTTTCAGTGTGTCCGCACCGTTGACACTGGTGAGTGAAGTCACTTTGATTAGCAGTTCAGCTCAGTGCACAAAAACAGGGAAGGAAGTGTGGAAAGCAAACAAACAACTAAGGTCAAGAGGGCATGAGATCAAAACAAACTTGTTTCTTTGAGTAAGGTTATCATTTTTTAGAGCTCTTTAGTAGAAACACTTCTTAAGTGTTTGTGTTATTGTTTATACCCCTTGCTTCAGCATCAGGTTCTGCTGTTAACATGCTAACTGGCTAACTAGCATCTTGAGTCCCAGCACTCGGCCTTCATCACCATTAGTTCTTTAAGTCAGTTTAGTGTGCCTGGGCCGTAAGATGTAGTTGTGAATATGTGTGTTGAAATGGCAGTGTGATATGTGATATAACAAATAGAAGAAGTGTTTACATTCTTGTTGAGGCTTTCATGTTTGGTGTCTTGACACTGAACCCTCACGTTTTAAATGCTTAAGGTATGTATGTCTTCTGCACCCATAAATCCTAGTCATAAAATACATTTAAAAAAATAAGGAAAATGCATATGACTATTCAAAATAGTCACAAAATTCTGTTTTGTAATTAAATATCTTTAATACTCATGAATATTTGAATTAGGAAATGTGACTAGGAGTAAATATGTCTGTTTCCTGCCTGTTTGTCAAGAGGAGGCGGACAAACACGCTAATTTTAAAATCACTAAGAACACTACTGCTACCAAAAGGCAAGAGGCGGAGGGCTATCGCTGATAATTGCTAATGGATAACCTGTAATTTTGGCTCATTAGGGGAGCTAACGGGCTAACTAGCGTAGCGTGCTAACAGCTCATCCCTCTCTGGCAGGGGAAAAGCCTCACTTCACCGCATTGGTTCATTATCTCAGCCTCTTCCCAGGTACAGCACGAGCACAAGCTGCCTCGGCTTGCTTCAACAGATACTTACAGCTTGTTGGGCTTGCCCCACTTCACCTCAGATACGTTACACACACACACACACACACACACACACACGCAGGAATACACAAACACAAAGCATCTCTGTGCTCTTATCAAATCACTTGCTTCTTGTTTTCTTACAGTGAGGGTAACAAGAAGTGCAGGCTTTGCTAATAGGCTGCTAGCAGGGTGCCTGCAATTTTCATCAAGGTGCACTCAAGATTTTTGTGACCTTTTAAGCGCTAAAATCAAACACGAAGCCAGTTTCAACACTGAAATAAATGTGACAGTGAAAACAGCTGTAGACCTCTGCAATGTACAGTTGTTTGCTCACAGAGGGGCTGATTTTTCTTATCATAAGACAACTACATTTTTGAGTGTTTCATAAACATTTATGATCATTAAGACATTTAGAGTGGGCTAAAGCACCACCTAATATTAGTCTTTAGTGTTTTGTTTTGTCAAACACCAAAATATATTCAATTTATAAAGATTAAAAGAGGAAGAAGAGTAAGAAGAAAAGCTGTGATCATTTTTTTGGCATTTTTGCTTAGAGAAATACTTCACCTCCAAAATGCCCTCGTATATTAATAACTCATCCCATGTAACATTGAATTCGGGAAGAAAACTCTGTTTGCCTTCTTGCGTGCCTGCGGTGAATGAAGAATCAAAAATGGAGAAAATGCTTGATGACTTTAGGTCAGAGGCAGCCACGTTCAACAACAGCAAAACTATATCGAAACATCCATTTACAAACTCTCACACAACTCAACATGCACATGCACAAGTTTCAGAGCCACCATTTTAGATGCGTGCATACGCAAGCTCCTGAGGGCGAGGTATACGTCAGTCACTTTTTAATGTGGCCAAAAAGAGGCTCACAATCCCCTGTCACTCAAAAACTTGTCGATTTTTAATTCAGCCAATCACTTCACGGTGGTGAAAGTAGTCAACATTTCATCTAGCTACCTATGGTAGCACTAGCTAGTGTCTGCGTATCAACTCCCCAAACATAATGGACTATAGTAAATTCAACCAAAATAATAAAGAAATAATGGAAAAAGACAACTTTTCAGCTAGTTTACGCTGGCAGCCAGAAACAAGTATCTATGATCCATTGTCCGTTTGATAATTTAAACAAAGAACATGTTTCCTTGGCGATGTCCTCCTAAAACGACCTGTACTGTAAGTTGCTATACTCTCTATCAACTTCAATTTAATAAGCTTTATTGGCATGACTGTAGATTAACAATATTGCCAAAGCCATTACAAATTTACAAATAAGGTACAATAATAAACGTAAGTTTGGAAAGAAAAAAATATATATCTATTGATCCATGATTAAGGAGCTGATAAGCAAACAGCGTTAGCTAGTGAGCTAGCACGCTAAGTGGTTGAAAAGTTTTCTATTTCTGCTTTAAGCAGGCCATTGTGAACGCAAGGCTTATGTTATTTTTACAACAGCTAACTAAAATATGTATTTAGCAATCTCCGTCCGTACAACATACAACTGACAGTCTGGTACTCGCGCATGTGCACGTCTAATACGGTGGCTGTCCAGCTCTGCAGGGGGATGTTTCTCCCAAAAATTACTGTTTCTGTCAATGGAGTCTGGCTTTTAAGAGCACGTGGAAGTGAAACCACTTCCAGTTCAGTTTCAAATAGTAGGGTTTTAGCGGTTTTGTGCGTGGGCAGTGGCGAGCATATGGCGGGCTAAGTGAGAGTTGATTATGCTGCAGGAAATGTGTGAGAGTTTGTTAATGAATGTTTTGATATAGCTTTACTGTCGTTAAACCCCCTTTTACTCCAATTCATTAACAATTTCCTCTGTTTTTGGATTCTTCTTTCAGCGCAGGCATGCAAGAAAAGAAAGTTTTCTTCTTCAGTTCACTGTAACACGAGGTGGGTTACTGATATACAAATGGTATTTGGGGGGTAAAGTGTTCCTTTAATAAATGACTTAGATGATTAACTGATTATCAGCAGTGCTGATGAATTTTCTATCTAATTGGTTTATCAGCTAATCATTTCAGCACCACTAATTTGAGCCTAAGGAGACCCTCTTCTTCGGGCTAATGTTTGCTTCTGGATGTGTTCCCCCGACAGTGTTCCCCCGCCCTCCTCCATGACCAGACAGCAGCACTGCTCTGCTGAAAAGCACTTTGCCGTTGCTGCCACCTTGTTCTCGTGTCAGGAAACATTGTTTGTCTGCTGGCTCAGATGGTGCCTCCTGTCTCCAAGATGAGACCACCCCTCCTTTCCCTCCATCTCAGACCCCTGTGCCCCTCCCCCTCATGGTTGGGCCCACCCCAAAGAGGGAAGGGAGGGGGGGTTGAATTTAATAAAGGCTCCCTCAGCCACATGCTAAAAAGGTATGCAAATGTGCAGGTCCTTCTGTTTTCTGATGTCCCCCCCACCCTCCATCCAACTGACTGCTCTTCTCTCCGAGCCAAAGCCAAACACAGAGGGAGGCAGAGGGAGAGGGTGTGTGTGTGAGACAGAGAGTTTGGGTGTTTGTTTTTCAGAGGAATGGATTATTTTGTTAGGACCGCTCTTGGGTATTTGATCTGAAAAGCTATTACGATGATTGCGATTAGAATTAATTACATTGTGAGCTACAGGAACTGAGAAAGAGGTACTTGACGTGCTTCCTTGTGGAGAGACGAATCACAAACGCACACACACGCGCAGCCAATAATTCCTCGAGAGCGAAAAAAGATGAAATTAATAGCGCCACAAAATTGGTAACCTCGGGGCCAATGCTGACAAATAAAATAATAAAAATTAAACACCCTTACATATATGTGCTGTAAAAACCAAAACAGTATTGACTTCTCCAGCTGTCTGCAGCACCTCCTCCTCCTCCTCCCAGATATCAGTGATCCCTATCTAATACAAAGGGCCCAGCCTTTGCATGGCTACCATGATGACCCGTGTTCATGAGGAGGTGAGAGCTGATCATTTTGTTCCGATGTAGTGAGCCGTGACAGGCAGCAGTGCGGGAAGAAGGAGGACGGGAAGGAGGAGGGAGGGAGGAGGGGGAGAGGGAGGAGAGGAAGGCCGCAGAGGGACCCACCAGAAGCAGCAGAGAGCCAGGCCAGACTGAGGGGACCAGCCTTTCCTGCTGCTTCCTTCCCGTGCTCTTGGCCAGCTGAGCAATCAGGTCACCTCTCTTTCCCGTGTCGCTTCTGGTCAATTGTTCTCCTCCCTCTGCCTCTCTCTCTCTCTCTTTTCTCTCTTCTCTTCTCTTTCTCTCCTCTCCTCCCAGTGCCACAGCCTGCAGCTGTTGCGGCTGATGTCATTTTTTGATAGGATTTTGTCTGTGCCTGCTTGTTGGTTTCTGCCTCTCTGCCTAAACAAATGCAAACATGGCGAGGGCTCATTTAAACAGGCGCACGCTGAGGATCTTTCATGTGGGACACACGGAGGAGGGGGAGGAGGAGGAGTGATTGCAACGCTGCTCTCATGCAAACCCGAGATGATATGCAAACTCAGATTTGGAGTTCTTCCTGGTGTCATTATGAAAAGACGCAACAACACAGGAGCACACCGGGGGGAACGCAGCCACTTTAAAAATAAGAGCTCTCCATTCATGCTAGCACGCTCCCAATGTTTATTCTTGACCCGCACTTGCCAAGACTCGGGAAGAGAACAGGAAGTACACAAACATACCCTTTTGACCCCCTACTACCACCATTCAGAGCACAACTAGTTCTTCAAGCTAAATATCAGCGCATACTGTAAGCAGAGCTGAATCTATACCGAGATACATTTACAAAACAATATCAAGCCTTCATCCTGCGGGCGTCTCAGGAAAATCCACTGCGGAGTCTAATACAGCGCTCGCTTGGAGCTATGAAGAGAGACAGAGAGAGGGAGTTGTGATGATGCTAGCTGACAGTTAATTCCCAGCTTTGAGCGCAAGATTTACTCCAACATGGTCATGATGAAAACTCCCTTTTTACACGTGTTGCAGGAGAGTTTTCTGGAGACTCCGTGTCAGAGACAGATTAGATCACGTCTCGGCTTGTTCAAAGACCAGGCATATTTACATTATTGGCTCAAATGGCATCCGAACGAGTGCATCAAACCCCCATCGAGGACAGAACAGGGCATGCCTGCAGATTTGGCACATTCTGGTCTCTGTAAACAGAGATGAACATGATATTCAGTTTGGGTTTTTTTCTCCGCGGTGGTAATGTATCCTAAAATGAGCAATCTCACAAGATTGAACAGATTCTAGAAACAGCAATCTGTTGAAACTGAGAAAGAGATAAATAAAGTCTGCATGCGTGTGTCGCAACGAGACACAACTGTTGTCCCGACCTTGAAATAACTGCCACTTATGAAAAGCTGTTTTGGTATGAGAGACACCGATTATAGCCCATTTCTAGGCCAGCACATAATCAGTGTCCAAGTTCCGAATCAATGACCTACTTCCGAGCACATACACATATCCACCGCACATACGCTGCGAGGCAAACTCTCTTTTAACAGCTTAATGTGGAGAAATCAAATCGCGCCGACACTTTGTTTTGATCTGACAATTTGAGTGTAGATGTTTAGGAACCCAAACGGGGGCAGCGTGATTTCATAACAGCAGGCGGAGCAGCGGAGGCCCTCCGCAGAGCTGCTTGTGTTATTTTGACACTGGCTGGCAGCGAGAGGGGCGCCGGGGTCATGAGCGTCAGTGCTTTACTAGTGAGAGTAGATCAGATCTGACCTGGATAAAGTGGAGAAACAGTCAGCACCGACTTCCACAGCCTCCCGCGCTGTGAGGAAATGTGAGCGGCGGCTTGGTTGGTGAGGTCAGGACTGCACAGAGCGCAGCCCCAGCATGCCGGTTCTTAATGCAGGGTGGGCTATTTACAGAAACACACCCCCCTCCGCCCCCCCACCGCCTCTCCTGCTCCCCCCAACTTGCCTCTACAACCCCCTCGAGCGGATCCACCACCACACAGCTCCATGTACCGTGCAGTCATGCAGACAGATGGAGGGAGACTTTTTTTCAGAGCATCCAGCTCCGTCCTCTATAAACGGGAAATACATACTTCCCCCCCGACACAGCCTTCTGACTTTATTTTTTAAATGAGATGTTATTTGACCCGTGGGTGCAAACATTCAAGATGAGACAGAGAAGACAGAGAGGCTAAATGTGCTGTCCGTACGTACACATGCTGCTGTCATGTGGAACCGCCACAGACAGGCTGCAGGCTGATGACAAAGACAGACCGGCAGACATGAATTAATGAATGGAGGACACCAGAGTACATGCGCTTTCATTTCCTGATGTGAGGCTTCCCTGTTTTAAAGGGTCGCTTCCCTCACATTACAAAAAACGCACCTCCAGTGGCAGCGATGGAGGACAAAATCCACAGTCGTCTTTCTCTGCGAAAATAAATTCAAAAGTTAAGCCGAAGCTAATATGAGGCTTCTGAGTTAGGCAAATCAAGTGGGTATTATCGAAAGTTAGTCTTTTTTAAGTTTAATATTCCCCCTTTGTGTTTCCCCAGACTGTGTTTCCTGGCTGAGCTGCTGCAGAGGGACACCAAAACAAAGGGAATTTTAAACTAAAAAGACAGTGGCTTTGGAAGATATCCACTTGATTTATCTAACTCAGACTGCTGAAGCATCATATCAAGTCCAGCTGAAGTTAAAAGAATCCTCCACCGATTTAGCATTGTACTCGTATAGTACTGTCAGACTCTTGAAGGACAGTCTGAGATAAAAAGGGTCAAAATCAATGCACTACAACCACAGATATCTTTTCTTTAATCCCATGTATAGTTCTTCCTTGTCAAAACCTGGTGCCTACATTACCCAAAATGCAACTTGACTGGTAAGGACAGAGATTTGGGTGTGTAATGCTAGTAGTAAAGGCTAATTTATAGTTGTGGGTACGCAGAACCTTCACTATAGCCTATGTGAGTGGCCTACGGCGCTGTGAGCATTTCTACCTAGGTGGTTACAGTGCAGTGAAGTGCAGTTAACTTTGATTTATTCGACTATCAGACCTAAAATAAACATAAAACATGACTTCGTAGCTACAATGTTAAACAAAAGTACAAAATTTGGCTCAATTTTAACTCACAAGGCTCACAGACAAAACACTTGTCTTTTGCTTAACACCTTTTCCCCTACAAATACTCCATGCTAAAATTGTTAGCATAAGCTTATGACATTTTACATTGCATAAATTAGCCTAGCAGCTAGCAGAGTTTTCCTCTACTCATATGAAGCTGGGAGCAACATTTAACAAAGATAATGTTTCAAAATTCGGCCTCATTATAACTCACAAGGTTAGAGACAAACCAGCTAGCTAAAACTAGACACGTTCTACCCACATATACTAACGTAACAACACGCTAACGATATTTGCATAAGCCCATGAAATTAGCAGTTGCATAAATGAGCCTATCAGCTACGTTTTCCCCCACTCAAATGAAGCTGGGAGCAACATTTAACAAAGATAACATTTCAAAATTCAGCCTCATTATAACTCACAAGGTTAGAAACAAAACAGTTAGCGAAAACTAGACATGTTTTACCCACATATGCTAACGCAACAAGGGGCTAAAATTATCTGCATAAGCCCATGACATTTCCTGTTGCATAAATTAGCCTAGCAGCTAGCAGACTTTCCTGTTTTATATGAAGCCAGGGGAAATCGCAAACAAGACTTAAAACGCTAATTTGGGAGGGCTTTGCCTGTATTGTTTGTTTGTTTTTTTTTCACAATTAATTGTTTATCTGTGAAATGAAAGTAAACAAAAGCTTCGTTTCCACTGAGACAAATGCTTTTTAACTTACAAAAATATACAGGAGGTCTGTGTTGCTGCCATGTGTAGTTACGTTTCTTGGGAGGTCTCGTCAAGCTACAGTAGGGCAGTGGTTCCCAACTGGTGGGTCACGGTCCAAGAGTGGGTCGTGGGTCCATTCTGAATGGACTGCAAGTGACTTTCACACATGTCAAGTTTGTAAGAAACACTTTATTTTGAAGTACGGTGAATTTCTGGCACAGAGCTTTTACTTTGAGGTGCTGTTTCCTGCTGTAGAGTGAGTGACTAACAGACAGCTACTTGACGGAGCTCGACATGGTCAAACCCAGGTATGATGCTGAATATATTAAACTGTGTGGACCTTGAACTAATGACTATGGAGAAATCTGGACCCCGTGGCTGTATAAGTTGGGCACCAGTGGTGCAGGGTATGCATCTACGCAGAGGCTAGAGACGTAGGTATGGCATTGATTTAATCCATAAGTATAAACCTTGCTTAATGTAGCTTCAAGCCACAGGTGAGGAGATGGTTACAGAGGTCAGATAAGCTCTGTTCTGTCTAAAGATATCTTGCTGTTGATTTTCTAAACTTTATTTTTTTACGAACACTTTGAGGCAGATATCTCAAAACCTGGGTAAAAACACAACAACCCGAGACTATCTGCATGTCTACCAGAGGTAAGTGGTAAAATATGTTGTGTGTAAACCACTCCCTTTAAAGCAATTTGTCTTTTTAATGTTTTTTTCGCTCTTATTTTCAGAAAGGTATGACAGACATTAGATGAATTCTGCGAGCTGAACACATCCACATAATTGCAGGTATGTGGTATGTACCTTGGCCTGCTGAACCATCAAAAAGAAGCCTCGGGCTGTTACATATTTTGACGCGCTCCTCCATCTCTGTGTGTGGCGTTTGAGCCTGCTGTTTCTCTGGGGAGCACTGATTCAGTACAATGACTTTTGTGGGGAGGAAAAAAAATCCCTCTCCACAATGGACAGCCTTGTCTCGTGCCATACTTGTTATCAGGTTTAGACAACACAGGAGCAGAATATGAACATCCTCCTTTTTCTCCTACAAGGTACATCAGGTGTTGTCACTGAATCAGGCCCCCCAAAAAAAGAAAACCCATTATACTGAAATGATATATAAACAAATCAATTTTTCATGTTCATGCATGGTTTCACAAAACTATTCCTCCAGCTCGGAGAGCAGGCACGAAATTAGTTTGGCTGAGTGCAAATTAGTGGAGCCATTTGGGGAAAGCGATGATGTTTTTTTTATCAATGGAAAGGCAGACAGAGTTAACGGTTCAACCGCGCTTTATTACTCAAGACTAAATGAATGACTTCCTCTCTCTGAGCCGTGCAGGTCTCTCCAGCAAGGTTAAATGGGTGTATCCTGCTGACCCCGTTCCCCACTTCTACCGACAACATGACCTGCTTTGGTTGTTGCTCTGCAGCGGAGCAGAGTGGACTGCTCCAGGAGCAAAAGTTCAAGCTGAGAGCAGAGGAAACAAGAGGCTGTGTTTTCCAGTATTTGGTCCAAACTGTGGGAGCTACAGTAAAGCAAAGGATTAAAAAAAATATTTGGAAATAACAAAAAGCAAACACAAGTAGAGAGAAATCATCTGGAGACAAGACAACAGCATTACGAGCCAGTGTCCTGCCCAGGGCATTGTCGTCTGACAAAGACCTCAAAGCTGTTTCTGGTGAAAAAAGCAGAACAAATGGGGATTACAATATTTGAGGAAAAAGAGCCTTTCAGTTGACCTACATCCCCCACAGAGACTCCAAATTATAATCCCAGCATACATGCTCAGCTATTGAATTTTTAGATTCTGTATCAGCACCATGAAATTGTGTTAGATGGCAACTAAATGGGTAAAAAAGTAGATTAGCGGCGAGAGATACAGACAGCTCTTAACGCATCTGGAGGTTGAAATGTGAATTTGCGGCTCGTGATTTCAGCTTTTTTAATTGTACTCCAACTTGACAGCTTCAGATCCAAACATTTGTATTTACAGTTTGTGGGTTACTGCCTCCGCAGACTACGACACGGAGCTAAAACACACACACAAGAATCCACTTAAAGCTGTGAGCTTAAAAAAAGGCCTGAGACACATTAAATCATTCTTTACCATTTAGCAGCAGCCTCTAAGGTTTTGATTAGAGGATTCATTGAACCCTGCACTTTAACACTCCAAATCAATTAGATGAACCAGTACGCACACACACACACGCATTTCAACTGGTTAAATCGAATAATGATTTAATGCATGGCCATCCTCTGGCAAAGTCCAGCGCAATAATCATACTCGCACACAAACAACATCCATTAATGGCTTTAGTGATGCTGGTGTACTTGCTTAAAAAAAAACATGCTTTTTAGTGAGCTAAATGCACAACGAGTGGAGTCCATGGATGTAGTCGCAGCTTTTTTTCTACTGCGTGTACAGTTTGGGGCTTTAATCTGCCTTCAGTTTATTTACTGTAAATATGTTTCTGGATCTGAGCGAGGAGATAAAAAAGGAGAAGTGCAAAATAAAGTCACACTTCCTTCTGTTTTTCTTTTCTATTCTCAGTCATGAGTAACAACAACATGGAGTCACATTCACACATTTGTTCCACTTACAATGACAACAACATATTTAATAAATCATTAATGAGTTGTATTTTGAAAAAGGCTCATAATTCATAACTGTTTGTTTGTGACAAGATTCACTGAGGGTTTGACCTTATGAACTCAAATGTTTTACTCCCTACAGGCAAACATGGAGGCCCATTTAAGTCAGTGTGATGGAAAAAAATCCTGTAAGTCATTACAAAGAGAAGATTTCTCAACATGATCAGTTAGTATCTCAAAATAATGAGAATCTTTCTCTAAACAATGACTTAGTATCAAAACATAATAAGACGATTTCTCAAAATATTACTAATAATAAACTTAATATATCAAAGTAATGGGAAGTGCTACTAAGTCATTATTTTGAAATACCAAGTCATTATTTTACCAACATTTTTTATTCTTTTGAAAAAGTTTCTCATTATTTTGAACATTTTTCATTATCAAGTGAAAGTTTTCTTATTTTGAAAAAGTTTGTCATCATTCTGAACCACTTCGTCATTATAACAGGAAAGCTTCTCATTTTTTTGCTCAAGTTTTGCATTATTTGGAAAAAGTTTGTCATTGATTAGAAAAAATATGAAATGCTCTGAAGTCACTCTTTTGCGATAAAAAGTGTTAATGATGAGAAAGCATCTCATTGTTTTGGGGATGTTTCTGATTATTTTGAAAAAAAAGTTTTTCATTATTTAAAAAAACGAATCCATTACTTTGAGAGTTTTCATTATTTTTTAAGTTTCATTATTTTCAAAAACTTTGTCACTTTTTAAGACCTGAGTCATTATTTTCAGTTTCTCCTTATTTTGCGAAAGTCTTTTATTATTTTGAGAAGGTTTCTCATTATTTTGAGAGAGCTTCTCATTTTGGGGGGAAATTTTCTGATTATTTTGACAGGGTTTATCGATTGTTTTGAGACAGTAAGTCATTATTTTAAGGAAAATTTTCATTATTTTAAAACACTAATTTATTATTTTTGATGTTTCTTATTGTTTTGTGAAAGTTTTTCATTATTTTTTAACGTTTGTCATGATTATAAAGAAGTTTCTTATTATTTTGAGACACTAAGTCACTTTTTAAGAAAGATTTCCATTATTATTTTAAAAGTTTTTCATTGTTTTTTGAAAGTTTCTCATTATTTTGAGAGAGCTTCTCATTTTGGGGGGGAAATTTTCTGATTATTTTGAAAGGGTTTATCGAAAAAGTTTTTTATTATTTTGAAACACTAATTCATTATTTTCAGAGTTTCTCATTATTTTGAAAAAGTTTCTCATTATTCTAGAACATATTTCTTATTGTTTTGAGACACTAAGTCAATATTTTAAGGAAACTTAAAGAAAAATTTTCATTATTTTGAAACACTAATTTATTATTTTTAGAGTTTCTTATTATTTTGTGAAAGTTTTTCATTATTTTTAAGAAGTTTCTCATGATTTTAAAGAAGTTTCTTATTATTTTGAGACACTAAGTCACTTTTTAAGAAATATTTTCATTATTATTTTTTTTTAAGGTTTTTCATAGTTTTTTGAAAGTTTCTCATTATTTTGAGAATGTTTCTTATTATTTTAGAAAAAGGTTCCCATAACTTTCAGATACTAAGTCATTATTTTGAGAAAGTCTGTTTGTTGAAAAGTTTTCTCATTATTTTGACTTATTTTTTTGAGAAAGTTGTTCATTACAATCACTGACAGAATCTTTTTTTCATCACAAAAGCAGAAATCAGCTTCCATAGCAAAGCCTACATGAGATTAAAGATCTCTTTATCAAGATTCCTTGTCAAAGACAGGCAACAATAACACAGAGTTACAGATGAACAGAGGCTGTATTATCATGTCTTCTTGTGTCATCTGGTTTTATGTTTTATAGAAACAGGTTTTACTCACTTCCTGTGAATCACTTGCCTTGCTCTACGAATAAAGATGATCATTATATATTAGACTGTTTGTTTGAATAAAACCTCCTGCGTGTGTGTCACAGAGAGAGAAAGACAGAGACAGAGTGTGTATGTATGTTTACGAAGCCTCAGGAAATACCAGGACAGACACGCTGACTCTCCAGCACTTCGGGCCCATGTGACTGGAAACACACAGGCCAGATTGTTTGCATGTTTGCTCGAGGTCGCGATAAGAACATTTGGTTAGGGAGAAATATCAAAACGCAGCTCCACATCTGAATCGGACCTGCCACTGGAGGTGTGCGGTCCTGTTCGGCTGCTTATCTCTCATTAAACTTTTTTTTTGTTTTTTTGAGAGATCAGCCATCCTGCTAATTTGCATGATGACTCTTGCGTTTGTGTCCCCGTAGCGATCCGGCGCAACTAGCCTCCATTGGCTTCCTGCTCTCATTACATTAGCATAATGCAGATGCAACCAGAGTCAGTAACCTTGCTGTTGCTAAGCACTATTTACAGCAAATACACACGAAAGCTGGGAGAGCTGCAGTGCTTGACAGTTTTTCTTTACTAACCTACTTTCTTGCTACGTACTTCTTCTATACCAACACATCAATGCGTCTATTTATACACTGGGTGTATATTATTATTCTAAAAATCTGAAACAGAGACAGATTTACCCTATACATAAGAGTCAGTGCAGCACAAGTGCATGTAAAGCTTGGTTTTGACTTTTTAAGATACTACTTGCCTTTAAATTGAGATTGTATCGGCATATCTAACCCTAGCTTTTTTTATTTTAAAGTAAAACTGTCAGCATGTCTGGATCATTAACACTGACTCAAGTTTCCAACCTCTTTTGACTTCTTGGCTTTGTACTTCAACTCCTTTTCTCCACAGATTAAGACAAGAAGAGTGCCTGAAACTGACTGAAACTCTCTTCTCTTGGGTTTCTTTGCTCTAGTTGATCATTAGACAAATAATTTAAAGGATGCAAAGTGCTTAAGTTGTCTTCCAGGATCAAGAGGACACCAAGGGGGAAAAAAATAGCCCTGTTTTCCTGTTTCCTAACTAGCTCGAAAACATTTTCAGTCCATGGAAGTGCTCTCCTGTCTCGTAAAAGGTCAGTGGAAACCCGACTACTGATCATTATAAAACTCAGCCTTTCCCTCGAGCCGTAGAAGCTAAACAGCGGTGGCAGAGATGTAAATATTGTGAGGAAAGGCTCTAATCTTTTACCTCTTCATTTCCTTGTATAATAAATATTTAAGCAAATCTCATTACCATAGGTTCATGCACGTCAGTTTGAAACAAAATGTACCAGACTGCACAGAACGCGTGACGAGGTGAGATGTGTAAGATCCTAGGTGATGAATTTAGAGAGGAAAAAAGGAGGAAAAAAAAAATCTGGATGCTGCCATAAAATGCTCGCATCCATCGTTCCCTTTGTGTTTGTACCTGGCACGCAGAGAGCTGTCTGGCTGGACTTTTGTGCATTTTCTGCTTTGATAGTCTCACATCACCATTAATCTCTCACAAAGATGCCATTATAGATGTCATTAAATGTGGTGTCCAGCAAAACGTGCGAGCAGCCAGTCTGAATAATTAATTCCTCCTGTTCGTGCTGCGGGGACTCTTCTGATCACAGCTCAACCCGGTAACACGCTCTGTTATGATTGGCTAAAGCAAGGTCAGTATCTTAGGAGACCTCGCTCTAATATCCAGCAGCAATTAGTGGCTGCTGTGCGGATGTTGCACGTGTTATTATGTGATAGGGGAGCGAGAGTGACCGCAGGTAGAGATTTAATGTTGTGTCTCTGAATGCTGTCGCCAAGCAGAAAGAAAGGTTTATTGAAGAGTACAAAGACGACTGGTTACTCAGAGGAGATCACGTGGCTCAACAGTTTCAAAAGACAAACCGCAGAAAGAGCACACACTTCTATCACTATCTTATTACTTACAAATATTGATATTACAAACCAAAGACTCTTCATTCATTTCAATGAACCCACTGCACTGACAGACATTAATAATATGACTTAAAATGCTGTTTTTTCAAACACACTATCTTGCACACTCTTGGCCTATCCTTAAATGGATAGTTCAGATTACTGACATGAGGTTGTATGAGGTACTTATCCAGAGTCAGTGTATTACCTACAGTAGATGGCGGTCAGCACGCCCCCAGTTTGGACAAACAAGCAGGAGTGTCACCATAGAAGCTGCTCTGGAGGGCTAGCAGCAGCAAAACATATTTTAGCCACCTTAAAAAAAATCCGTATCAGCTTGAGTGTTGGCTTTATTTCAACACATTCTCACTCTGACCTCGTCACATATTGAAGTTTGGTTTCCACGTCCACATATGGCGTGAAAGGTACCCTGGGTGCGTTGGTTGTTGACACTCTGGGACGCCGTGTCAAGTTCTGCCTGTTACATGCATTGTCTTCTTTCAAGATACACGTCCGTTTCAAAAGTCTCTTTCAAAATAAATGCAGAGGGTTGGATTTAGGCAGCAAAAACATGTGGTTTGGTTTAGGAAAAAAGAACAGGGTTTGGCTTTAGAATCTTACGGGACACAAACACCGCTCTCTCAGTTGAAAGTCAGTGTTTGTTGGACCCATCCACCAACCCTCCTGCCAGCCCCACTTGGACTTTTGCCGCCTTAACTTTCATCCTTGTCCTGCCGCGTTTCCCCAACTCCGCCAGGCATCATTAAACTATAATGGCAATCAGCCGTGTATCATGCCCACATTAAAGGATGGCGTTTTTGTTGGATTCTGACACCGCAAGTCACTGCCTAAGCGCCGGATTTCGACATCAGACAGTCCTTTCTGACAGGGAGCTGAGGCTGTTGCTCTCTTCAAAGCCACCAGACTACATTGACAAAAGTCTAATTTTACTTCACAGAACACAGGAGTTTCTGGCCTACCGCTTCCGCAATTGTTTAGTTTGTTTGTAATATTGTGTGACTTCGGTGAATCCAAACTAACCTTTTCAAACACCAAAGTCACACAACAACACAAACTGCTTCATCGAATCAGTGGTAGACCAACAACTCCTTTGTTCTGTGAGGTAAAATTACTGTTTTTGTCAGTGGAGTCTGGCTTTAAGAGAGAGCATACATGGATATCAGGGCTTCAGTTCCCTGTTGGAAATGGCTGTCTGACGGCAAGGTAAAGTGGTGAAAATATCTAAAATATAACAAACACTTTAACTGATACTGATTGTTTTTAGGGGGCTAAAATATGTTTTGCTGCTGATGTCCACATCAGTACATTGCTTTGCTTCTGTAGAGGTACTCCTGCCCTCTTCTCCAAACTTGGTGCGTGCCGACCGCCAACTACTGTAGATGATACACTGACTCCGGATAAGTACCTCACACAACCCCACTCCAAGAAATCTGAACTCACCCTGGGAGCGTAGGGTGCCACTGGAACCACTCTGGGAACCACTGCTGTACAGTATTACCCTGTCGATTGTTTGAGCATGTGTGGACGTGTTATTCGAACTGGACTGGTATGAATTTTGTTTCCTTAAAGCTTTACACAACTGGCAGGGTTCCCCGAGAAGCCAGTGAGGGATCATCAGTCAACCCTACAAGTTGAAGAGGGTAACTGTGTTGAGTGGGGGTGAAATGTGGGGGCACATCAGGTGAAAAGAAGCCGCTAGCGACCGACTGACAGTCCTCTTCCTACCAAGACAGCAGTGTGAGAGTTTACAGCTACAAGAAAACACAGACTGAGTATGGGAGGGAAACTGACCGTTCCCACTGGAATGAAAAAAAGGGGGGGAACAATACAGAAAAATACACAGCAATAAGAAAAGACCACTGTCTCCATCAAAACACAGAGGCAACAAAGGAGTCAAACAGAAAGTTCCAGTAAAACGGCTGAGAGATGGACACTGAACAAGCCCGGCGTCGACTCCCTCATGAGTCAGTCCATTGTGAGGCACAAAACGCACGAGTCGAGTTCCCAGTGAATCAGAGCAGTCAGCTGCCATCCACCACCTCAAGGCACAGGGCCAGTCTAGCACAGGACCGCAGACATGTGACCAGTGCACAACCACCGTTACTGTACTGCGTCTCGCCAGTCAAGACTGAGAACAGAGACATTGACAGTGACCTCTCGGATAGGTTAAAGGAGAAACTTGTTTGAACAAGTTTTACTCAGTCCAGATAATATACTGCCATATGTAGCAGGTGTTTGTAAATCTATGGACGACTGCGACTTGTGATTTACAGTCTGCTGTCAGGAGGGCGCAGTGACATCAATACTGCAGCGGGAGTTTGTCTGAGGCCTAGCTGAGGACACCAAAATATCCCTCCCCCCTCCTCCTCTGACAGCGATACACGTGCAGCTGTCTAAATATTGCTTCTCCCTTCTTCTGCTCTTCATCTTGCCATTCCTCTGCTCCTCTCTCTCGCCTTTTCTGTCCCTGCGCGAGCTCGCAGCCGCTGGGCGGGATGAGTTTAGGACGGACAACTGTTCCACCGGCACAACTGGGGACGGCCGCATTTGGTGCTCCGTTGTCATGTCAACAGTCCGGGGCAGAGGGGCCGAGGGCTGGGAATAACTCACCTTCTGCCGTCCGGCTCTGAGCTATAACCAGCCGCACACCTGTGGTACCAATTATCTTGCAGCTAACCACAATTAGATTATTCCAAATGTAAGTAATATTTTCTACGAGGCACTGCGGCGGGCAGTGCCTTTTTTTCCACTAAATCACTGTATGCAATTAGGCTTTTAATGCAATTTATATAAGAAGCCAGACCAAAGCTAATCTCATAAAAAGGACAAACAGAGCCATTAAAAGTCCTCTGCTCTTTACTTCATTACTGGCTCAGCTTGCTCTCCTTACGCAAAGAGTCCCCAGGTGCATGAATGTTTCATGGCCACCCTGCTGCCTGCTTCCCTCTGCTCAGATTCAGCCTTTCTCCCTCCTCCCCAAGGAAGCTCCAACTCCGCTGTCAATTGCACTCACTTACACTCTGCTACCGTCATCATCAGCCATTAGTGGGGGTGGGGGGTGCAGAGGGTGTAGAGGCGGCACATAAGACAGCTGTTTTGCCTTGATGACTCAATCATCCCCTTCAGTGGGATTAGCATCAGTATCATCATCCTCATCATCGCCTTTGATCCCAAAAATTACCAAACAAGTCTCAAATTGATGACTATCAGCCTGTCTGCCACGAATTCCTGAGCTTTCAAAAAGATCCGACTTCATTGTGTGACACTCAATCACGCTACAGAGCCTGAAGAGATAAATATCTACCATATTTTATATCAAAGCCTTCGAAATTAATTTCACCGTTTTTTAAGGTCACAAAGTGTTGTATATCATATCTGTAAATACTAGAACATGTTTTTATTCTCAGAGGATGAATATCTAAGAGCTGTGGATCACTTTTAGATCCTCTTACTGAAGTAAATATAATTATATCAGTTATTTGTAAATGTTTGAATTTGTAAGTGCTTGTAGCTGGTAGAGGTGGAGAGAAGTTTAAAGGAATAGTTTGACATTTTGGGAAATGCACTTTCTTACTAAGAGTTAGATGAGAAGATTGACACTACTCTCATATCATCATATTGTCACTTGACACATTGTTATTAGAAAAGTATTGATTATAGTCACTTTAAAGGAGCAGTGTGTACGATTTAGTGGCATCTAGCAGTGAGGATTGCAGACTGCAACCAGCCGAAATTTCTCCACTGTATCAAGGCATGAGCTCCCGGTTAGAATTCCTTCAGTGTTGATCATTTTAAAGGTTTTTACCGGGAGCCAAACTAATCGCAAAGGTCTCTTCCTCTCCAAAACAAACGTACCACATGATTAAAACCTGTGATAATGTTGAATAAAGCAGTCTCATTTCACAAATTTGTGTTTCTCTTATGCTCTTCAGTTCATTGCAGATGGGCCACTAGCCCAAAATCTCACATTTTTTCTCTAATAACTTTAGGTCTAGACGTTCAGGAGGTTTTTACCAGGAGCCAAATTGCCAACAGAGGTCTCTTCCTCTCTAAAATAAATAGACCCAGTTATTTAAACCAGTAAAAATGCTGAATAAAGCGCTTCTCCTATGCTGTTCAGTTCATCTACCCCAAAATCTGCTAATGTATGCTCACCTTTTTTCTCTGATAACTTAAGATCTAGACGTTCAGGAGGTTTTTACCAGGAGCCGAATTATCCACAGAGGTCTCTTGCTCTCCAAAACAAACAGACCCAGTTATTTAAACCAGTAAAAACTCTGAATAGAGCCGTTTCATGTTAAAAATCAGTGTTTTTCGAAAGCTGTTCGGCTTGTTGCAAGGGGGCTGCTTACTATAGTTACCAATGTGAAAATGCATATAGCCCCATCTAGAGCTAGGGTTCGGTTTTTCCATTTGTTTTCTCTGATAACTTAAGATCCAGATAATCAGCAGGTTTTGACCAGGATGCGAATTATCCGCAGAGGTCTGTTCCTCTCCAAAACAAACAGACCCGGTGGTTTAAGCTAGTGAAAACAGTGTTTTAAATGTTTAAATGTTAAAATGTTTTAGGTTAAAAAAATTTGTGTATTTCCAATGCTGTTTGCCATCTGCTAACTTCAATGGACCTATCTTGAGCCAATGTTTGGCTTGTCCTATCTGGGCTACTGTAGAAAAAATGGCAGTGCAACATGGCAGATCCTGTAGACGAGGACCCGCTCCCTATGTAGATATAACCAGCTCATTCCAAGGTAACAAAAACACAATGACTATTATTTTCAGGTGATTATACACTAAAGAAAACATAGCTAATATATTACACACCAATTCTGACAATTTCGCCCCCTAAATCCTTCACACTGGACCTTTAACTATTTTATATACCGTTCAATAGTTCTGTTAAAAAGGCTGAAATCTGTATAGCAACCAGTAACTTCACCTGTCAAATAAATCAAGTGAAGACAAACAATATCTCCGTCTGAAATATACAAGAGAAGAAGTATAAAGTTAAACAAAAACTTCATGAACTTAAACAAGGATCTGAGCTTCAACTGTATTTATCCTCCTGCTGTAAATAAATGTTTAAAGTGGGCCACTTGAATGGCAGTCGGATCAGCTGATGGACTAATTCAGGGCCCTGCAGCTCTGCCACTATCATCATTTCATTAACTTTTACGCAGACATATTACAAATAGAACATTTAGCCGAAGCTGAGCGGAGTCAAGTCAAGCTTGTTGGGTCTTGGTTATATTCTACAACAAGAGTGTAGCAGAGCTAATGAGACCACAGTAACTGCTTTCACTGACAGAGAGAAATAATATGGCAGCATCAGGCAGGAAAAAAAGGCTTGTTAATGTGGTCGTATTTCAAGGAGCAGCATCGAGGTAGACCGTTCACAAGCCAACAGCATCTCAATGCCAAGTGTTCTTTAAACAATTTACACCATGCCATTAATTAATATGTTGGCTTATGAAGCGTGGCATATTCAGGCTATTCATCACGAGGAGGAAATTGACAAGTTATCCGTGGACGGCATGTCAAAGGGATATCGGCTTTAATTTTGCATCAAAAGGAAGCGAGCGCTACTCCGTTTGTTAAATACTGTTCTTTACAGCGCCTTTGTCTGACTGGAGCCAGGCTGGTGGCGGATACAAAGACACATGAGATGTAAAGGAGGCTCAGAGATTCAACAGGGTCACAAAGCAGTGGGGAAGTTCATCTCGGAGCCAAGTGTTGCTTAATGGCTTCCTCCTGCTGTACATCAACTCAGACCATCAGAGCGGGCTGCGGAGAACATCTGTCCCGAGTACACAGACACTTTGTACCACCGCAGTCACCCTGTCAATCAAACACGTTCTGGCACGTCACTGACTATCACCAGCGGTTGCGATTGCCTCTGAAGGCCTGCGCCCACGCTGGTTCGGGGTGCGCGTACGAGCACGAGCGCGTCCGTCTACGCTTGTGTGTGACTACGGGAAAGAGGGGGTGACGCCACGGCTATTTTTAGTTCAGTACACTGAGTTCTGCCTCTGTGTTATGCTGCTCTGTTCCTAGGACAGGCGGCCGGGTCATCAGCAGCAGCAGAGCACCGGGAGAGCTCCGGCTCTGCTCTCTGACCCCGGCCCTCCAGCTCCTACATCAGTGGGAGAGGCTTACAAGATTCCTGGGCGGCAGTTAGGGGAGGCTATCTGCAAAAAAGAGGCACTTTCTTGACGGATGCCATGTTCGTCCACCTCCTTCTCTCTCCGGTGACTAATGGGCTAATAATTCAGCTGTCACCCTGGCACGTTATCTCCCATTCTCTCATGGGAAGGATACCACCCCAGAACATCTCCGCCACAGTCTCAGCCCTGAAAAAGATACGCCTCAGATTCCCAGAGTTGCTTTTCAGCTTAAGGTACTGTGTAGAGGTTGGAAATTCCACAGGAACGTTAAGTACTGAGGAAAAACCCAGACAGATAAGATAATCGATGGATCTCAAAGAGGTTGTGAAAAAGCGACCTGGCTCGAGTGCTATCTTGTCATGCCTGGTTACTCAGACAGTATTTTACTGGAAAATCATCCTTCCTTTCATCTGCTACACGTCAATGATGAACCACTGAGTTAATAGTCTGCTCCACCATCTTGTTCATGGCGACACAAAAGCTTCAAGGTCAAAACCCATAGATAATTGTTCACTGTTAACACACCACCGATGTAAGTTTTTTGATTCATTCCACAGGGTATTTACTGCGATGGAGGGGTTTGTATTTACTTTTTATTGCTGCCACTTTTACACAACCTGTGCGGTTATTAGAGTTAAGTGACTTCCTGCATTTCTCAGAATGTTTCTGGGCACTTAAATAATATCTACAGGAATACTGTGCACTAGAAATGCAAGGATGTGCTAACCTTTCTAATGGTTGATTGTCTAGTTTTCAGGCTACACCCACACTGATACTATTTCATTTTAAAACGCATAACCATTGTTACATTTACACCTACCTTCCACAGTACTCAGGCGTTTTGGAACCCTATAACAGAAACCTTTGAAAACACTGCTAACCACATCTTAGTCTAAAAAACTAAATTGCGTTTGGCAAAAATGGAGACTTTCTCAAACGATGAAGCAGAGACCCGTCTTTACTTCGTGACTAGGGCCTTATCACTCATGACGTGTCAAGCTGGAACATTACAGCTTGTGATTTCATCTTTGCTATGGCTTCCTTTGCCAATGGATAATGCTCTTGGTGTTGTATCAAAATGTGTTCGCCCATCGAATAGTGTGTCCATCCTGTTAACCGCGTAGCAACCCCCTTGGTGGTTAAGGTTTAGGGCTTCAAGTTTGGTTCAGGTTTAGGTCGGGGATACACATATCAACAGGGAAAACAGTCTTCAACACAACACCAGTGCTGCTCTGATATGTCACTGTATGTGCCTAGCACTGATGACAGTCAAGGACTGAAACGTTCGCTGCTGTTTATAGGACTTTTTACTGTTTTTTAGCTCAGCAGAATTGGTGTGCGGGTATTTCTTCTGCCATCGTCTTGTGATCGTGTTTTGGCACAGACGCAACCGAGGTTAAGTTTTTTTGTTGCTCCAAGTAGGCGCAGTTTCACAGTAGCCTTAAGACTTTGCAGCTACACTCAATCTGTTTTCGGCTGCCTTTACTCCTTTTACTTTCTGTAAAGGTTCTACCCCACTATCGGTCCAAGCAAAGAAATCTCTGGTCTTACTTTTCACCATCTTCATAGTATTTTCAGTGACTAATCAACCAATTGCAGAGTAGACAATCCGCTTCCTGTTTACACCTGCCATATGCGTGTCAAGTGTATATGAATTGTCATGTGATATACGTTTTAGGCTGTGTTAGTATGGACGGAGATTATTTCTGAAATGGTGCTAACACGCTTGTGTGTACTGAGATCGTTTTCAGTTTAAATTAGCATTTTAAAGTGAAAATGTACTTCTGTGAATGTGACCTTAGATTGCGATTTAAAAGCTCAAGACCATGTTAACATGGCGTGGAGTGAACACAACAACATATATGACTTATTACTATGACATTTTCAAGAAGGCACCTAGTTTATATATAACTTTTGACTTACGTGACTGTGATAGCAATATTAACATAGATAGATGGTTTGAATGATACTTTGGTGAAACTTTTTTAAAACTACAATCAGATTTTACATATGAAAAAATCATGGTGCCCTAGAAGAGCATCATTACAAAGATTACAGATCTTCTTTTTCCTTTCCTGACGCTTTGATCTCCCACTAACTTTGGGGAATCTGTTGTTTATCGCCCCAAAGTTACAGATAGCCTGTCTGATTTTTAAGCAGTAAATACTTAACAAATGTTGTCTTGTCTCTCCTGTTTGCACGACAAGCTCCAAGTAGTTCCTCATAACTTTTTGTTCTAACGGCAACTCAGCACTCAGAGCTCACAAAGCGGATCTTTCAACCTTTTTACAACAGCTTATTCCAACAAATGTGACATTTTGAGTGTGAAACTTAAAGCACCTGCTTCAGGAGACGTCTATGTTTAGACACTACAACGGCCCCATCACAGTTATCAGTTTAACAGCTTGTCATTTAGACCTCTGGGTGTTCGGGCTGAATGTTAAACTCTCACCGCTCTGCCATGTGCTTGTTTAATAAAGTACTTCCACTTGACTCAACACTGGTCAGTGGAACAAGGGAGTTGTGATTGCACCGGGGTGTGAAGCCGCTGCAAAGCATTCATTTACCCGAGGTCTATTTTATCAAAATGCCTCTCTGTTATTATATTCAACAGAAATCTCTTCAGCACAAGAGTTCACTACAGCAAGTGATAATAATCCGTCTAATAGGCTTGAATGTTTTGCAACCTGAAGTTAAGTGGCAGGCTGTGCTCTCTTTGTTTGCCTGTGCAGGGGAGGTGGACATGTGTGCAGAGGCAGGGGCTCGGAGGCCAGGCCCTCTATCCTTCCTGTTCAGTTACCAGAGGCCTCACACTTATCAGTTCCAGATCTCACAAGAACAGAGAGAAAGAGAGACCACTGACAGGAAGGGGATTTTTTTTTCCTTTAGCGAGGTTAACAGAATGTCTGCACCCCTTACATTTCACAGAGGAAAGCAATTATTCATTACACTGGCGCAACAGACAGAAAGACCAACCTGGCAACCTTCAGACAGCAACTAACTGAAATGTTGGTGCCAAAACTAGTTAGGGCTGAAAGACGGAAGGAATAGATTAGGTGACTGTTGCAAACAATTTCAACAGCCTTTTAAGTCGTTTATCTGGCAAATAATGCTTTTTATTATGATCATTGTTTCACATATTGGAAACAATCTGAAGCTGTCACCTTGTTCTTCTGGCATTTTATAAAGAAACACACAAAAGTAACAAAGATTAACCAATGAAGACAAATAATCATTAGTTACAGTCCTACACACATTTCATTTCTGGAGATTAAGGCTGCAACTGACTAACTTCTTTCCATTATACACTAATCTGCCCATTATTTTCTCAATTAATGGATTAATCGTTTTGTCAATACAGTGTTAGGAAATGGTGAAACATAGCCTGTGTCTTCAAATGCTATGTTTTATCCAACCAACAGTCCAAATATCCAAAGCTTATTATCATGTATGACAAGATTAAACATTAAAGTCTCACATTTAAGCAGAGGTGGAACAAAGTCTGAAGTCCTAAACTTTGAGTTTCAAGTCCTAAACTCGTCACCACTTGACACAGACAAATCTTAAAACGTACATGTTTTCAATGGCCCTTGGTTGTTTGTAGTGGTTTTAATATTTTTGTATTTTATAATCTTTTTGCGTATGTAATTGTTCTTACCAGTTTTTTTCTGTTTTATATTTGCATAGATTTTATATTGATATATATTTGTGTGCCATTCTTTTATTTTGTACAGCACTTTGGTCAACTGTGGCTGTTTTTAAATGTGCTATATAAACTTGATTCATTATTATAAATTGCTGATCACCAAATGTAATGCCACTTTAACAACAGAGAAATTTTATAATAATTAACAAAAATTCTGATTGTTTTTAAAATGTATATTTATTTGTTAAAACAAGTTTGTTGGAAGTTGTTGAGTCATAACTGTCTATAATTTTCAACTAGCACATTTTGCATACTGCCATTTTATTTTTGTTAACGGCCACATAGTTGTTGTTGTTTTTTTTGTTTTTTTTTTACATAAACCAAATTATCTTTGGTATCATTTTTTTCCAACTGGTGCTCAGTAACATAACCTTACTTCTCCTTCACCGACTTGACTGGATGCTGTTGGATTGGATCAAACAAAATGGATCTGGGGAATGAATCGCCGACTTGTTGGGAATAGTATTAATGTTAGTTGATTAAAGAAACGAAAGGAAATGATTTAATCTGTTTAAGCTTTGCATTTGGGAGGGTATTTTCAAGGAAAAGTCGAGTTACAAGTCTTTTTTTATTTCCTCAAGTTTAGTCTGAAGTCCATTTTCAAGGTCAGGTCTGGGTTTTCTCCGGGGGCTCCGGCTTCCTCCCACAGTCCAAAGACATGCAGGTTAATTGGTGACTCTAAATTGTCCGTAGGTGTGAATATGAGTGTGAATGGTTGTCTGTCTCTATGTGTCAGCCCTGTGATAGTCTGGTGACCTGTCCAGGGTGTACCCTGCCTCTCACCCAATGTCAGCTGAGATAGGTTTCAGCCTCCCCGCGACCCCTAATGGGATAAGCGGTTACAGAAAATGAATAAATGAATCAACATCTAAAATCATGAAATCTGTGACTAAAGTCTGTCTCAAGTCCAAGTCCTGTGACTCGAGTTCACACCTCTACATTTAAGAAGCATGAAACCAGCAAATATTTGACGTTTCTGTTTAATAAAATACTAAAACGATTATTTGATTAGCAAAATAGTTGCCAATAATTTTCTGTCAATTGACTAATCCACTAATTGTTGCGACTGTACTAGAAATCATTTTTGGCTATCAACCTCAGAGCTCACACTTCTCTACTTGAGACTGTTGCTATTTTTTTTCCACTGCAGCCTCTCCATCAATCCACAGCTACATTTCCCCTCCGCAAAGGCAACCTCACATCGACAGTGAGCGGGGAAAATCTGTCATTGAGAGTGAGAGAGAGAAGAGAACTGACTGTGAAGCACTCGTGTCATGTCCCTGTTTGTGTCGTATCCCCCCCTCGTTCCACTCGCTCTGACTGTCTACCTCGCCTGACATTTCCACAATAATCACTTTGGTTTATCCCACTCAGCTGTGTGGCGGGCAGATGTTTGTCAGGGCACCGTATTTCTCAGCATTCACACTGCTCTAATCAAGATTAACCACTCTTATCTATTCAGTGTGTGTGTGTGTATGTGTGTGTGTGTGCTGGATGTCCCAATTCCTAATCCATGAAGCCATAGCTGTATTGTATAATACAGTGGACGAACCAATTACATTCCCTTTCCACCACATAATTCTCTCTTTCAGTGGAACGTACACTGAGCCACACATTGCATAAGGATGAACTGGTGGCTCGCTGGTGAGCAGGACAGCCTTGACCTTATGTGTGAGTGTGTGTGTTTGTGTGTACACATTCATCATACTGCATATGGACTTAGATGCAGGCAAAAAGAAAACCTATAAACACACGCAACATCACAGCACTTTGTTACTCAGAGCCCCCCCAGGAGCTCCTAATGAAATCAACATGCTGTGCGAGGTAAGCCGACGCTGGCCACACACAAACTGCTGCCATCAAATGTTTACCAAAGACACCCGAGCACAGTGGAGGACAGAGCATGTCCGAGCAAACAAAGTTGTAGTCTTTAAATCAACTGTAGCGACAGGGGAGGCAGATATCTGTTTCCAGTAACAAGCTTGGTTTAATTCCAGGGAAGGCAACATCACCGGTAATTAAGACAGTCGTTACAGAGCCGGAAAGTAGAGGAGAGGTAAAAAGGATGAATTAGTGCTCTCAAATTATTTAATTCTTTCACAGAAATTAGTAATTCTTGCTCTCAAATTCACAGATCATAAAGATAAATACATTTAAAATGTTGAAAATATTACAAAACACGCATTCAAACGACACTGTGACACATCTACAAGTCTACCCACAACATTTTTTATAAAAACATAAAAAACAGTTCAGCCTGTACGATAAGCTAATTTAATAAATAACTGAACTTACTGGTGCATTCAAAACAACTCAGCTGGAACAGCATACCTTTCAAGCTCCAGAATGACAACCATGCTCACAAGTCAAGTTCATCATAGCGTACACGTAACATGACTGGCTAAAAGGAAGTCTGTGAAAAGAGATACGTAAGCACAGACATAGCGTCCATATTTTGCCCATCCTGATCATGTCGGAAATGACTTTAAGTGAGCAACCTGCAGATCAAAACCAACTACTAATTGTAACTGCCACAAAATGGTCAAATTATATTACATTATGGCACTTTTTAGTATCACTGTTCGTACATCATATGGCAAAATTTTCGTACAAATACAATAATTATCATACATCAGGCAACGTTGGCCGCAACAGCTTTCCAAGATTCTTTTTATTTCTACTCTACTGTGCCGTTCAATCCGCCTTTGCTTTTTATTTTCAGGACTGTACATCAAAACACAGTTATTGATATTGATGCCCTCTCAGCTAGCTAGCTTGCTAACTTAGCTTGGTCGCTAATGAAACAACAAAGTTTGTCACCACAGCGATATTAAGGCCCGTCTTAAGCCTGTCTACAAATTATTCTCCTCTCATAGAGACGTTTACACGTCGACAAAGGGGGGGTTGAATAAAGTGGATGAGTGCAACACAGCTCAAATTTTAAAATGGCTCCCTCCATTTTGGCAAGGCTGTCAAATGAAAGCTTGGACACCCTCTTTAACCCCATGGGGTATTACACAAACACACTGTAAGTGGAGCTGCAATGTTAAAGGGTTACAGCAGATGGCGCTAGAAATACAGGGATTTTGTCTGCTCCGGTGCTCTTTGGGTGCGTTTCTTTTTAGCCTCTTTGGGTGCGCTTGACGGGACACAACTTTTGGATACCCTCAAATGGGTGACAATAGAAGGTCCTTATACAGAAAGAATTTGTTTATGGTCTTTTATTGAGGACCTTTTCATAATTGCAGAATTGTTAGTCTCAACATAAAAAATCAACACTTGCTCCCACACTCACTTGAAGCTCTTTTTATTGGGTCAATGTTTCGGTCTATTGACCTTCTTCAGGATTGGGCCTGTTTTGGCCTCATTCTTTAAAAAGCTCTGCACTTTTGAAGGTTGCTACTGATCAATGGAGCAAATTTACATGTCAAAGTTCATCACGTTTGAAGCTGATGTAGAAGATTTGCCCCCTTTTGAAATGCTAATGTAACATGTACAGTGGTTATCTACACACACAAGTGATAGAAGCCACATGTTGCATCACAACTGTATTAGAGAGTAGAAGACAAACTAAATGAATGTGACAACCTAACATTAGCAATATTAGCAACAAATTCACCTCATCACCAAAACACAGCTGCCCACCTGCCTCTAACAACCTGTGCCTCCAGTTTCTACACTGACGTTAATTTAAGAGCATACATTTCTAATCCGTACACACGCCAAATTTACCTGACACCTGCTGGGCTCTGCAGATCCCACCATGTAAGAAATAAAAAGACTCACCTGTGTTGACTTCAATCCTTGATCCTTGATTCTCACCACGAAGGACCCCCCCACCCATTCACACACCAGGAGGAGAAACACTTCAGCGCCTCACGTCTTCTGCCCCTGAGAGAAATCAGAGGAGGGAAAAAAAAGAAAATACATCAATCACCGCTGCATTATCCACCAATCTCCAAACACTGAATTATTACATTTGCATTTTATTTTTCCTGAAAATCAAGCCCTCTCTGTGATTTCGCATCTCACAGATTCCTCTGGGCTCTGAGTGGCTTCCATCTGCGCTTAACGTGATACATTTCTCCCCTGCACGGATAAGCTCCTTCACGCTCTCGTGCCCATGAAGGACGAATCAAAAGAGCAACCGATGATCAGTATGGTATCATAAACATCCACTGCAGAGTAAGTTCACTGCCATGGCACGTTCACAATTCACTCCCGATTGACAGATAAGCCTATTAAGAGGGGCCTTCATTTCAGCTTTGCACTCAGCCTGCTCTAAGCATCTTCACCCAGTGACACTCAGACCCTTAAAAATGACCACATTAGTTACTGCTGAAGTTCAAAAGGTGATAACCAAAGTGTGGGAAACCATTACATATAAGCCAGTTAAGGACTTAATACAATAACCCAGAATATAAAGAGGAAATTTTACTTAGGGGCCACACAGTTTATAATCTTGTCTTATCTATGTTCGCCGAAGCACGTAAGTACACAGACTTAATTTTCCTTAGTGAATTAATCATTGTGAGTGTATGTAATTATGAGCATAATAAGAACAGGCTGGATTCAAGCATGTTATCGTTCCACAAATCATGCGTGCTTCTGAGAGCGAAGATGCAAACATATTCTCTCTTTAAATGTTTATATTTGCAATAATTCCATCACTGATCCCCGTCTGACACCGTCCATGTTGTAACTTTATTTTGAAGTTCAACAAGACCCAAAGGATCAAGTCAAATTTGGACGATGGAAAATATTATTCAGGTCTTCATAAGAGGGTACAGTGTCGGATAAATTAAAGTCCTTGACCCCTCTCTGAATGAAGGTTAAGGTAGCACTTAGAGATAGTCTGCTTTTGAGGTAGTATGACTCTTAGCAGGTGAAAGAGTAACAACAACAGGCCTTTTTCTTTGCTCATGTCCTGCACCCAATTTTTCCTTAAACCCTCTCCTTCATTCAAAGAGCATGACACTCATTTTCACAGAGGCGAAGAAGAAGTTCACTCTTCAAATGTTGAACTACGAAAATTTCAAGGAGCTGACCAGGATGGTTAGAGGAAGGAAAGAATAAAGGCGTCTTGAAGGAGTACTGGGGAAGATTTAGTAGCATCAAGTACTGAAATGAAACTTCTCCCATGTGCCAAGTGTGAAGTCCCAGTTAGAATTCCTTCAGTTTCATAGCTGAGGAGGTTTTTACCAGGAGCCGAATTATCTGCAGTGGTCTAGACCTGGTGATTTTAACCAGTGAAAACACTGAATAAAACTGTCCACATTACAAATAAATGTTTCTCCTACACTGTTTGGCACACCTGAGACAAGCGGCTAGCCCAGCAACTGCTCGTATGTGCTCACCTTTTTCTCTGATAACTTAAGATTCTGACGTTTAGGAGGTTTTGACCGGGAGCCGAATTATCCGCAGAGGTCTCTTCCTCTCCAAAACAAATAGACCCTGTGGTTTAAGCCAGTAAAAACACTGCATTAAAAAAATTTATGTTAAAAATCAATGTATTTCCAATGCTGTTTGGTGTGTGCTAACTACAGTGGCTGACAGGAAAATGCGAATGCTGCTATCTTGAGCCAGTGTTTTGTTTGTCTGTTCTGGGCTACTGTAGAAACATGGCAAGTGCAACATGACAGACTCCGTAGATGAGGACCCAGTCACTACACAAATATAAACAGCTCATTCTAAGGTATTCTCATTTTCAGGTGATTACACACTTAAGAAAACATATTTAATAAATGATCTTCCATTTCTGTAAATATATCCCCCTGAATCCTACACACTGGATCTTAAAGAGTGTTTGCTCTGCTTTGTGAATTTATGTGTGGAGTGTGTTAGTGTGGGACAAATGCCAGTTTTTCCCACCCCTCCCCTCCTTTAACCCCCCCTACCTTTAAGTCTATAGCTGTATCCTGTTAGTGTATCGTTTTCACAAGGCGTCTGCTTAGTGACACACAGCATGCGAGCCATTTCTATTCCCAACCAGAGCTTCTCCTGAGCTCATGCTTTGGTTGACAGGACAAGGCTAATGCTCCAAATATAAAAACCGTCTACCCACAAGGTGTATTTTCACATTCAGCAGGAGAAGGCGGTCCCTTGTGCCTTGCACTTTTTTTTTTAATCCTCTTTTTTTTAATCATTGGAAGATTTTTCAGGCAGCATTTTTCCCCTGTTGGAAGTGCCGCTCTCTGAAAAGAGAAAGTGGAGGAGCGCTGGGGGCTCAATGGGTCGAGAGAGAGGAGGAGGAGGAGGGGTGGATGCTGGGTGCCTCCTTTTTAAAGCCAGATTCTCCCCAGATACCTCTGTGCTATTCATCAACAGCTTTTCCAGAGCTGTGAAAAATCAATGTGCTCTGCACTGCAAACAGTTCATAATGACGGGGGATGGAGGAAAAAAAAGCTCAACTGCAACAGAATTGATTTGTTTAAGTACAATAACACGGCTCTGCAGCGCGATGAGGAGGAGGCTCGAGCGCCCAGACAAAGACTGACTGGCAGTATGAAACCACAAGCAGTAATTGACAAACTGCTGGCAAAGTGCAAATCTGAAATACAGACGCCTGTTATCTAATTAAAGGAGTTTTTCTCTGAATTGCCACCTGACAGAGGAAAATATACTTTGAGTCTCAAGTGACTACAAATCTTCTCTAAGAGACTAAACCCCAAACAAAAAGTAAACATGAAATTAAACAAGGTTCCACAATGACGATTGTCCGATTGGCCAAGGCAAGTAAAATACCACATCGGACCAGTGTATCTAGCGACTCACGTGCCCAATTACGCACATTGTTTTGTCTGGAGCTGATGATGGAAGTAGCTAAGGAGTGAGCCATCTCGCTTCCTTATCATTTCCGCTGAGAGCTGCACATGCGCAGTACTTATCAGCCATTCGTGGGAAAATGGCAGCAGGTAAAGACAAAGTTTATGAGCCGAAGCGCAAGCGAGCATTTCAAATATTCTGGAAACATTTAAGTGGCTGACATTGTAGGATATCCTTTCCATGACAATTATCTTCAGTCTTCAGTCAATATCCACTATTAAATACAACAGTTCGTATAGGGGCAAGTGAAAATTGACTTTGGGCAAGTAGATGTCTAACCCACTTGCCTCAGCCGTCAAGAAAAAAAAAAATTAACGTTCAAACTTGTTAAATATTTTCTGTCATAATGATTTGAAAATATAACACTTGTATGCACAAGCTTTTTTAAGATTAAAATACATATGTTTTCCCAATATTGATCAATAATACTTTTTAAATTCAACTGTCAAATAAAATAATTTATAGAAAAATCCCAAATTGCTCAAATTGCTTGTTTTGTCTGTTTAGATATTTAATTTGCAAACATGTATATCTACTAGGGCTTTGTATCTGCAAAAATCTGGCAATACGATACAAATCACGATACAGGGGTTACAATTCAATATATTATGATATTGCGATACTTCAAGCAAGGCAATGTATCGCGATTTTTTACTAATCTAATTTTAGGAAAACTGTAAATGGTAGTAGTTTGCCCTTGTTACATTGGAGTGGAAGTGTCAAATGGCTGAAGATAAACTCCAAGTATGCAGGATCTCGTAGCGACTACTATGAAATACTACTATGACTACCATGAATGAAAAAAAAAAGCCGCTACGAGGCTGAGTAGGCTCTTAACTGTGACTCGCTAAAAGAAATCCAAAGTCCAACATTGTCTTTTTATGATGTTTATTAAACAAACAACTAAAGCAAAATGAGATGTGATATTACGTTACTGCGGTAACGTTATGTGATTACTATCAACAGAAAACATCGCAGCCAACACTCACCGTCTTTGTCTAAAAGCCACCACGCCAGTGAATGAACAGAAACCACACCCACACCTGTGCCAATTACTACCGAAAGTGAAAGTGACCAAAGGAATGTTTGCTGCCTAAACAAATAATAAACAACAGAGGTGAAATACATACTCTGGCTCCGAGAGATCTAATAGTCAGGAGTTTAAACACAACAGTAAATCAACCACTGCCACGATTATTTGCATGTAAGCTATTAATTTAGAATCAATACAGTGTTTCTGAGACTCAAAACAGTATCACAAAACATAACATCACAATACTAAAGTGTATAAAGATTTTCTTACACCCCTAAAGTCACATTTAAGAAGCTGGAACCAGCGAATATTTGGCAGTTATGCTTGATAGATGGCCAGAATTGACACATTTTCTTTAAATCGACTAAAATCTATTCCGCATCGTTTGCACACACACATCTGCTTTTATCATATATGCAACTCAACCACACACAGACAAACACACACACATTATTTATACTTTTGGCAGGAAGTCACAACATCCAGAGCCAATTTGAAGCTCACGCAGAGAGGGTTTGATGTTGCATAAAGCAAAGTCATCAGAATGTTTAAAATATGACAACCGGCTTCACCTAGACAGAAAAAAAACATCCACAAGGTGAGATTTTAAACCTCCTGATACTGCAAAAAAACAGGAGCTCGGAGTAAATTGTGTCAAGACGGGTCAGCACAATAAAACATTTCTCCCTGCCTCTCTTAAGCTGGCCACAGAGGTGCATTTATCATTGTTATTATTCCTTCAGAGAGGCCCTCCCAGGTTTAATTGGGTCCTCATGGAGTCAAAATCCCCACTGTCGCCTGCAGCCACCGGAGCTGGACAGACTCATTCCTCCCCCGTCAGCGGCGGGTTTTACTGGCTGCATGAAGAACAGTCATTCTGCGCAAAGTGGCCATGAAACCCGCTGACGGGTGGTGGGAGCTGGACGCCACCCGCTAAGCCTGGACAATGGCAGGAGAGGGACACCTGGGGAGGAACTCTCACCTGGCTCTGCTCTCAACGCTGCGGGACAAGCTCTTGAGAGCCACAGGCTGTCCGTCCACTCGGCCAGCTCTTTGGAGCTATTATTCCCAGTGGGCCACATTTGCATTTTAACTGGTAAATACAGTAGGTTTTGAATGCACATGGACACGAAAGCATGCGAACAAATGGAACAGGAAAAGGATTAAAGAGGTTTTTTCAGCCTCAATTTAAAAAAGGGAAACAACGAGTTAAGGTGATAAAATGGCTCTGAAACATAAACATGCAGAGCTGCTGTGCATCAGCAGTGTTTAATATGCTGTTTGCTGAGTGACATTAATAATAGCAGGGTGATACTTCCTCAAACACATCAAATGACCTTCTTTTTTTGCCAAAAAACGTTGCAAAATTTTCCTTTTTAACCACACACTGTTTGGCACATTTGCAGCAATGATCAGCAGTTTTAACAAGCAGACAAAAACAGAGCAAAGTGTGAAAAGGAACCATTTTAATCACACCATCATGTTCTCAGCGAACACCATCTCTAAAACTTTTGACCTCCCATTCACCTCCCTCAACAGCGCTCCACTTCCACATGGTGATACATTGGCACAGAAATCACGACGCCTCCTTCAGGGCTGCTTCCTGTTGTTGATATGCTCAAGACATGCAAGATCAACCAAGATACGCATCTCTGCTTTTCAAAAAGACACCCGACAAAGACACTTGAAGTCAAAGGAGGAACGCTGGAACAGCAAATGTAGGAATGACAACCTCGTCGTTTGTAATGATTTTCTGCAGAGAGGCAGGTTTTTCATTTTAAGAAGATAAAAACAGGGACGTGTAGAAACACGATGGCAATCATTTCCCCTTGCAGTCAGCGTGTTTACATACACAGTAATAGCGCGACCCCTGCAGCTGTCAAGCAACACGTTAATTGGTTTAGTTTATTGGAATTTAGGTTAAAACTCATCAATCTTTGAAATAACAGGTTTTATACAGACCGGCTGCAACTAATAATCAATTTCACTGCACATGAACGTGTTGATTACTATTTCTATTAGGGGTAGGAATCACCAGAGGATCCACGATACGATATTATCACGATACTTCAGTCACGATTCCATGTTTTAGCGATTGATATTCTGAGTACAGGGATAAAATATACTGTGATATAGTACCTTTTTTCAACTATAAATTATGTCCCCACTGGAAAACTTTGTCAACATCTGTTTAATCTAACAAGATTTTCAGTCTGTTCATCTCACTTAGCTATTTTTTTTGCAGCAGAAAAATGTATCTAGTGCACTGAAAAAGTAATTGATGCTATGATTCTAGTGTGCTACCTTAAGTTAATTTGTATTTGTCACATTAACAATTTGTATAATAAAAAACTGCCACTTTGAACCGTGTAATGATGCGATACTGCCACACAAAAATACCGTGATAATATCGATTTGACTGTAAATTTCAATGTGAATCAGGTCATAACCACACATGTAAATACTGTCATTGAAATACAGTTGAATTAGCAGTCATATGTAACCTAGACGTCTGAAAAAAGTTTACTATTTAACTAAATTTTTGCCTGGTTTAAAGCAAAATGTCTAGATGTCTTCTGACTTGCAAATCACCGAATTGATGCTTACTGGACAGTCAATAATGGTGGGAAAAAAATTCTGACGTAGCTGATAACAGAGTATATCAATAAGTGTAAAAAGATTCTGTGTTTTGTGGCACTATTAGTACACACGCTTTATTTTTTTGCGCCCTCAAATCCATTGTTTTTGGAGTAGATGCTCAGAAGGTGCACTAAAAGCAATGGCAGCACGCGCCTGCAACAGCTGTGCCCCGAGATGTACTAAGTACAACTTGTGGAATGCAGCAACGTGCAACTGCACCACAGGAACAATGCTCCACGACACTTTTTTTTTTCTCTTAGTGAGGATTAGAATATATGCAGTTCACATAGTCCTGTTGAAATAAATACATATTTTCAAAAGCTTGAAGATCCACTCATTACTAAAAGTGTTTGTCATATAAAAACTAAAGTGATGGTCAAAGTTGTCACAGTGAAATTTAAGGTGTTCTGATGGATTCATGTCGTCAACTCATGCATTAAGTAACATTACAACAACCAGTGAATTAAGAGGCAGCATAACATCCTTTCATGTTATAGTTACAGTTTACTAGTATATGTAAATCTCTCCACAGTATGAACAGTGGTTACATGAGCCTCAAAACCAGACACAACTCAGCCCTGAGCAGAGTGAGCGTCCTCTACTGACCAGTCAGACTGCAGTGTTCACAGCTCCACCTTTTAGCACCAGATCTGTGTGCTAGGTACCCCAACAGAGGGGGGACCAAACATGGGGAACAGTTCCATTGGTACCATCCACAACTTTTCACAGAAAAGTGTACCAAACTGAACTGAACTCTACTGCTTGGTGGAAACAGGGCTTTGACAGTTTCAGATACAACCTGCTTTTGCGCCCTTAAAAGTTGTCATAGAGACACACGAGCGGCAGAGTAGCAAAGAGACAGCATGTGTCACAACAATTCCACATTAAACAAGTGTGTGTGTGTGTGGGGGGGGTTATTGCAATCCAACATAAAGCCCTTCATCGAGCATTCCCCTAATCTCGTAATTTACAGCTGTAAGGTTTTAATGCCTGCATGTACTGTATGTACTGTACTGTACTGACACCCAAATCCAGGTTAGCAGAGGAGGGACGGAACATGTTCCCGACAAACATGCTGCTGGTCTCGCAGGACATCCACATGAAGTGATCACATTAGACAGAGTCACATGGAGTCGTGGGGCAGAGCCATAAACATCAACGTAAGCTATGCGCTGCAGTGAATGAGTGCTGTTGTGATGATTACAGGTTTAGAGATAATGGTTTTTAGCGTGATACATTTAGAGGGCATGAGACACCAGCTCGGTTAGCTCCCCGGTCTTCACTCTCTACTGATTAACACAAATGCCGGCGCCTTGTTAACCACCGCTACTGTAATTATGTGGAGCCTCACACACACACACACACTCACACTCACACACACATACACATAACCTTTAACAGCACACACAGGCAAACACACTCCAGTGCAGTTGTATACATGTTGTGCGTCACCGGATCAGCATCACAGCAACTTCCAATTATGTGTCTTATTCATGCAAATGCAGGTAATTTACTTCCTGCTGTGCACAACTTCCCAATGTGTTTGCCCTCTAGCTTCAGCTGTTTGTATTGTGGATCGCCTAAACAAGTGAAACAATTAAAGGACGTGAATCTCAAAAGGGCCTCTCTTTTCAAATGAGAATAATTTCAAAGGCTAATTTAAAGGTTTATTACAACTTGAGTTTACTTTGCGGAGTTTTTAAAGTCGTTTCCAACTCTGAGAACACATGAATCTGTGAATGAAGCAACATTGCAGTCAGATGACCAGACAGCTTGTAAACCAGTCAACAGTTTAACCAGAATATATAAACTACTAAAACTCAGTGGGGTTTTTTTTGCTCACGTGACGTAGATCTGGTTTTCATAACAATGTAAATGGCACAAATTACTTTTCTAATCTGATTTGCGGCGATTTTATGGTCCTAAATCTGATACAGGTCATATTGGAGTTACTGTGACGTTGACTTCACTTCCTAGGAGTCAAAGATTCGTCTCGTCAAGAGGCGCTGACAGATGCAGTAAAAAGTAGCCACTGACGTTCTAAATTTTTTGATGAAATCTGTTTCAGTGAGGCCATTCACATCACAAGTCCACCACACACACCTTGGCACAGACGTAGCAGCCAGTGCTCCACAAAAACCCCTGAGTAAAAATTTGGCTCTCTTTCCCCTCATCTTTGTTTTCATCTGCTACGAAATCGCTAGCTTCCCCTGCACATCAACTTATAAATGAAATCGTAAGCACAGGCTTCGGTAGCTTAACTTCCGTACGACAGCGTGCTACGTGTGATGCCTTTGTTGTCGTTCTTTTGCGAATGCAGGGCAGTTCAGGACCTTGACCAGTTCGTACTGGAGTCTGATTTTGGCCACATTTAAAGAAGAATGTGAGCAGCCAAACAAAAACAAATCAGATCAGAGTAATAAAACGAATTCAGCACTAAGGCTTGCAGTGTCAACGTTGCCAAAATGTCGGTATTAATCACTCTTTGCATCGGAAAGCCACAAGCACAACACTACGGCAAGTATAAGAGGCCAAAGTTAACCAAGAAGGTCAGTCTGTAAACAGGACTGTCACACAAGGGCTCTCATAGCTAACTAGCTAACTCGCCATCATCACTGAACGCAATGATATGATGACCAAAACTACGATAATAAGACCAGCGTTGTATGAAACCAGAATTTCTTTTCTATACATCTGTTTTTATATTTCAAAGGCTGAGCTGATCTTATATGAGCCTTACATGAATTGATGTCTTCAATATTATTTCTCCTCCTCCTCCTCCTCTCTCTACAGTATATCTTGTTTCAAAAGCGAGAGCAGCCCAAGAGGGCGCCTGTATTTTTATTCCTTTGTTTCCAGTCTTTCCCTATCAGAGCGAGAAGGTGGTAGCAACTCCCACGAGGGAGATAGAGATAGAGGTGTAGGCTGCTGGCAGAGCGCTAAAGCAAAGAAATGCTGCACCGTCTGACCACGGACATAAAAATGATGCCCCCCCTACCTCCCCTACTTCCCCTACTCCGTCCTGCTTCATCTGCAAAGCAAATCTCGTGCCCTGCAGCCAGAGATTCCTCTTTGGTCACCTGGCTGTTCTCACCGTTTCACCGCCCCCCCCGAAGCAGAGGAGGGTTTACGAGAGGTGAAAGACTTCATAATGTAATGGAGACAAGCAACGGAGAGGGAGAGAAATAGAGGGGAGATCGTCCTGAGCCAATTGCAAAAGGAGAGGTGGGTGTAATGAGGCCTGATCTGTCACAAGAAAGAACCACGGCCCTGTATTTGCATTTTCAGCCCCTTTCTTCGACTCCCTCCCTCGTCTTTTCTTCCTCCTTCTTGTAATAAGGAAAAAGAAAAAGCAATGAGAGAGAAGAAAGGTGGGGAGCGGACATATACACAGAGGAATCCAGGGAGAGGAGAGAGATCACATTACTATTGGGAGGGAAAAAATGATTAAAGGCTGAGATGAACACAATCTGCTGGTTCCAGAGGAAAGAGGAAGGAATTTCCAGAGCCAATAAGCAAAGCATCACAGGGAGACCTGCCTCTCCCTGCTATTCAACCGTGACCATGTCGGCACAAGCACATTTTCTCCATCCGCCTTTTTACACTAGCCCATGGCATGTGTGTTTCATGCACATCCAGTCATTAGCAGGTCCAGGATATTGATTTTTAAAACATTGCTACCTTCTAATTATAGGAAATACTTCAGATTTGACACCGAATTATCCACGTGGTGTTCCTCGGGATTGTGATTGTTGCAGCTAACCAGGTATAACAGTGTTAAGATGACTGCGTTGCAGAAGACTCTCGAGGCAAAAGGGAGAAGAGAAAGAAAAACAGCAACATCAATAATGAAGTGAAGGAGACGGGGGAAGAAAACAAAGCCGTTCATAACAAATGAGAAAACAGGCAGAGCGTCTCATTGCGAGAGCGCTAACGACAATCAATTAGCAATTGCTCATGATCTTGGGTGCGTCGGAGTATAAGGTGTCTTAATGAGTCCCATTTCCATTAGCTGCTCGACTCGAGAGGCATAAGGAGGAGGCTGCTCCCACCAGCTCCTCCATCTCAATGCCTAATGACTACGAGAGTGGATTACTCCATCAATTCCTCGCTTCTCTTTGTTTATCCCCTGCGTAAATAATGGTCAACCATTACAATGCATTAAGCGGGCCACTCTACGCAGAGCGAACGAGAGGGAGAAAGAGGAGCACAAGTGCTCCAACGGCATCCTCCAGTGATCTCTAGGAAATCAGCTAATACCGGCCATGTGGCGGCAAAGAGGGGGCAGAGAGGGGGCGCAAGCATCTGATGCTCCACGAATATCTTTGCTGGTTTTTACTGGGAGGTGTTGTTGGAGGGTAAATGTGGGAGGAGAAGGAAATTTGAAGACGTGTCTTACCTTATAAACACCTCATCTAGCTAATCATATTGCCTTAAAGACTCAATTCACCCAAATTACCCCCCAAAAACCTGTCTTTTTCAATTGCAGGAACCTTTCTAGGAACCTAGGAACATTTTTAGTGAGGAACATTAGAAACAAAACGGCTAAATTCACTTAATATTTTACCAATATTTTGCTAAAATCAGTATTATCAGTCATACACTCAGCAGATCATTGTTTTCAGTGCCTCTCCACCTATGCAGGTCTCCTTCACAAAATCCAATTAAACATCACAGTTGTGCATTGTTATTTTGTCCTGTGCAAAAATGCCTGTCAGGGTGTTTTTATATTAGGTACAATTAAATCGTATTGTGCCTGTGTATAACTGCCCCCCCTCCCCACTCCCCTGCCGCTCAGCTTTCACATTAGATATATTGTTCTGTCCCGCAGTACACCTGCATCATCATCTACGTGACATTCGTCTATGTTTTGTTGCTACGGTGCAAAAAAGAGCGCCAATTACAAGATCCCAAACCCATATATTGTTGGAGGACCATATCGTCAACCTTCCTACTGCCTACTAACCTGTGGCCGTGCAGCTCAGAGGATGATATTGCCGCATGCTGTGCGCATATGCAGATTCTGGACTGGCGGTGCTGAGAAATGCCTTTGAAACTCTACTCATCGACTGCTTGCTTCTTGCGTTAAAAGCAGTCCACTTCTGTATTTTGGTGCAGTTGGTTTTCAAACCTAATGCTAATCGTACCTGAGTACACATGAACTGTGCTCAAGACCACCTTTTCAAGTTGGCGAATCAAGGTACCATGCATGGGTATGGTACAGAGTCATTCATTTCTGTAACTGCTTATCCTGCTAGGGGTCGCAGGGGTGCTGGAGCCTATCCCAGCTGACACTGGGCGAGAGGCGGGTACACCCTTGACAGGTCGCCAGACTATCACAGAGACAGACAACCATTCACACTCACATTCACACCTACGGACAATTTAGAGTCACCAATTAACCTGCATGTCTTTAGACTGTGGGAGTAAACCAGAGCACCCGGAGAAAACCCCGATGACACGGGGAGAACATGCAGAATTGGCTCCCGCACCCTGGGTTTGAACCGGGAACCCTCTTGCTGTCAGGTGACAGTGCTAACCACTCACCGATATGACCGGTAATACAAGTGTTTGCACTGATCAAACTAACAGGACTAAGTGGTAAAGTGTACTTGGATCTGGGCTGCTGATTTCAAACGAAGCCATCATTTTAAGATCTGGAATAATGTGCTAATCTTTATCGTTGTTGAGTTGCAAACAGGACAATAAAAAGGGACCAATAGGAACTATTTCTTCAGTAGAAAGTAGTTCTGGTGAAAAGGTGTATGATTATATTAAGTAACCGAGGACAGTGCTCATATAATTTGCCTTGAACAAGACCATCAGCCTTTAACAAGAAACTATCAGTGACAACAAAAGACTAGATTACAGTTGCATGCAATCAACACCACAGAGAGGACTTTATCTGTGTCATATGAGAGAATATAATGTACCTCTGTTGTTGCAGTGCTTTCACCCTGGATTGTACCAATCAATATTTCACCCAAGGCTCCATCACTCCCTTTCTATTTTCCTCTCTCTTTCTGGCACTCTCTGGTTTCCCTCTTGTGTCACAGCACTGGACAGGATAAAAATTAAACGCATCAGCAGAAAAACACACAAGTGGAAATGATCTCGCCGCTCCAGCCGCTCGGGTCATGAATTCAGCTAACTGTGCTTATCACAGGCTGCCACTATTAGTCTTAATAGCCGCGGTGACAACCCGCCTTGAGAGGAGATGGGCTCTGCTTCCCGGGGCTCACTGCAGACAGGTGATTCTCATCTGCGGTCTCTTCATGTGTCATAGCAGAGGCAACGCCGGCTGAAAAATGTCTGGCGGCTTATTGGAGCAAAACATCAGAACCCGGCAGGCCATTACAGACACCAGAGCCATATGTTCTTACACACTCAGCATCAATCAAGGACAAATTAAGAATTCAATCAAATGGTGATCACATTCAAGCTGTTCGTCGCAGTTATCTTGAATTATGAGGATGCAAAGACCCAAAATAAACGCATTAAGCCAAATTCCATACACACTAATACACCTTACGGAACATGGTTACATCCAATATATTACTGTTTTTGGAATTAGTATACAAATAAATTAATGTATTTACCTTTTTTTTATACAAACAGGAAGTGAAACAAAATGCACGGCCAACAGATGTCAATCAGTGTGCGACTTTGGACTGCTATTGCCAATATAAAGCTGCACAAATCTATGTTTTTTATTTCATTTCAACAATGGAAAAATGACTAGTGTATAAAATGTTAAGGGGGTCAAACCAGCTGAGAATTATCACCCAGCTCTGCTGTTCCCTTCAGGTACACAGACTTGATTTAGCTTCTTTCAGCTCACTGAACCACAGCAGTAATGTTAACTAAAACAGCCTCCCCGCTCTCTTGCAGCTTTCATTCAGCGTAAAAAGCCCTGATAAACTGACTGTGTGCTACCTGCCCAGCTGGATGTGTAAATAAGCAGCTGTTCGCTAACACATTACTCATAAAAACTTTATAGGGCGCTTCCCAACAAGTTCCCGAAGCAGTGTCCAAACGGTGTCGGAGATGATTCAACATCACTACACATGTAGGTCTTTGTCATGATCGGCAAATTAAATGATTTCAATGTGTGACTCAGAAGCCATCATGTGGTCAGCTGCTGTTGCTGTGGAGATGAAACCAGTTAGAGATACACATCAGAGCTGTGAGAACGCCTTGTTGTTGTGTTGGGAACCAAACAATGTGCAACAAATGTTAAATTAATCCAACATTGAACAGCTTCAGCTAGCTTCTGCTTGCCTTTTAAACTCTGTAATAAATGAATTGTTCCTTAGGAGTCATAAGACCCTTTTATACTGCCTGGTCAAGGCGGGAATGTCGCGCCATTATTCCGCATCGTTGTTCTTTATAAAAGGTACGATCACAGAATGGGAGAACAAAGTTGTTACACCTCTAAGCCAACAAGGAGGTCGTAAATGCGCTGACTGGAAAAGAGACAGCTGTTAGGATTGAACCTGGACACTGGATTGGTGTGATGTTTAGACAACGCTGGGAGATTTAAAAAGCATCTAGCAGCAGTTAGCAGCTAACTCAAGAAGAACATCAGCCAAAAATGTTCGCAAATTGGTGAGACAATGAGGTTCAGGAGTTTAGATGATTCAAAACACACCCAAAACACACATTAAACACACATTAAACACACATTAAACATGGCTTAAAAGAGACGATTTCAAACACAAGTACACAAATCAGCTTCACTATAACTCGCAGCATTCACAGACAAACACTTGTCTTTATCTGGACACATTTTCCCCACAAATACAACATGCTAACGTTATTAGCACAAGCCTATGGCATTTTACATTGTATAAACTAGCCTAGCGGCTAGCAGACTTTTTCTCTACTCATATGAAGCCAGGGACAACAGCAACATTTAACAAAGGTAATGTTACAAAATTCAGCTCCATTACAACTCACAAGGTTCACTGACAAAACAACTGTCTTATACTAAGCATGTTTCCAAACAAATACAACATACTAACATTATTAGCACAGGCCTATGGCATTTTACACTGTATAAATTAGCCTAGCGATGAGTGGAGATTTCCTCTGCTCATGTGACGCCAGGATAAATCACACACAAGACTTAAAATGCTATTTTTGTGGAGGCTTTATTGTCTTCACAATTTATTGTTTCTTATCTGTGAAATTAAAGTAAATAAAAGCTTTGTTTCCACTGAGGGAAATGGTTTCAGCTTACAAACATAGACAAGAGGTCTGTGTCAGTGCAAAGCATAGTTACATTTCTGGGGAGGTGCAGGTCAGGCTACAGCGTAGGTAAAAATTCAGCATTATTCTCTAAGCGGGGGCAACGAGCTGCCATATAACAGGGACAATAAAGAAAGCGCTGCCGATATGTGTATGTCACACTACAGGCTGATAACGTTTGCTTACACATCACATTTTTCACACCTCTTTTGCTTCCAGGTCACCTACATGCTATCTCAAATCACACACTGGGACGGCATGATGTCGCAGTTGTTTATTTCAGTGTAAAAAAGCAAAGGCGGTGTAATGACGGCTCATCGTAGCAGCTTTATTGAGCGATCTCTCTGTAAAAAGGGCTATAGTTGACTTCTCTGAAACTCTGACTCTTTCTGTACGCAGGCTTGACTTGTTGTCAAGAACAAGATGTTTGCTAACAAGTTACTCATCTCTTGTGCTGATGATTCAACTGGGAAAGTTTCGTGCCCATCCAAGCCTCAGACGTGCTCCAACTGCCAGTCACATTTTTTCTTTCAGAGGGCATCCAAATAACAAATGCAGCATGTATTCAACTGCACTTCTCTTCTAGCCGAGTTAGTAGCATCAAGCACAGCTCTGCAGGGCTTAATGCAACCACAATCATTTATTTTGCTCAATGCGAGAGCGCTTCATGACTGTAAGAGAGAATATTGCCAGGGCCAAGAAGCGCATGTGGCATAATGTCTTACTGAGAAAAACGATTTTTCCCTCTGAACTAAAGGTTACTTGCTGTAGCCTGTCGAGGAGCCGTGCTGCTCTGCCATTGAATGCGACACACAGCCTGGCCAGGCTGAAGAGACAGGGTGGCAAAGTGGAAAGTGTTAAGTTAGGTACCTCACACAGTAAAAACCACATGAAAGAAGCACATACAATCAGCTCCCATCGGTGGAGTCAGCCTGCATCAACACCAGCGTACATCAGAAAACCCCACTGAAAGCTCTGAGATCCTTGCTGCCCCTTAACATGACGCCAGACAAACACTGTTTGGAAAACAAACGTCAGGACGTCTTTTCAGCCGGAATGCTTTCCCACGAGCCGGAGCAATCCTCAGTCACCCTCCTCCTCCACAAACGACGGAGCTTGTGACTGGGACCATGTCAACATTTTGCTCCGTTTAGACAGGGGGAGGGAGGAATTACTTTGATCCACTTTGAGGCATGTCTTCCTTTACTGTCAAGAGCCGGTTAGGATTTATGGAGGGAGGGAGAAGAGACGCTCGTGCATCCACTCTGCGGCAACGCTCAGGCTAATTTTTCTGCCCCGGTGGCACTTGAAGCCCAAATAAGATTAAGTGTTAACTAATTATGGCAAGTTTGAATGATTCAATGTTGTTTTAACTTCCAAACCGCAAAGAGACAGCGAAGCTAGCAGAGCCCGTCGCGACCTCTTATCATAGCCGAGATGACACTCTATTTTACAAACATGACAGAGTGCAGAGATACTGGGCAGAACAGCCTGTAGCTGCAGATTTGTGCGTAGAACAATGGGAGTCTGTGCTGATTTCTGGCCTGAACAATGGCAGGATGACATGGAGCCTGACAGACACACACAGAGCAGCAGGATCTACGCCGCAGACAGGAGAGGCAGCTTCACAGAGCAACAACACTGCCAAAAACATATCCTCATCTTCCTTTTTCCTCTTCCAAAATCTTTTATGTGTTTTGGCACCTCTGGCACTCATAACTCAAAAGTGAACAGTCAAACTTTTGAGCACCACCATGAGCACAAGCTTGTGGAGCGAAATGAGCCAGTCGCTGCTTAACAACTGAGCAGGAGCTAAATAAATCTTTACCGCAAGGTATCAATGGTTTGCATCCAAATCTAGTGCAAAAATATAACCTGCTTGCCAGAAAATTGGCAGAAGAAAATGTGAATAAAAGTGCATTTTCATGCGCTGAAAATGCGTGGATGGAAGAGCGCTTAATGATGTAGTTTATGTGTCTCAGACTCACTGCTCACTGCTGGGAGCTTTTTTTGTTTTTTCAACAATAAATTTTAACAACTCGCTAAAATAAAAGTCTGGGGGGGAAATTCAAATGGGTATAAATAAAAAATATAATTTGTAGTCCAGATTTTTTTTCCTCCTAAACAGGTGGGGGGCCTTATGCAAGTGTCATCCAGACCAGACTGGCCCCTAAATCAGCAATTTGGGACCCCTGATGCAGATTGTGTCAATACTAGAAACAGCATGTATTTCCAAAATTGAAACACTTGTTTATATAATGTCACTGCTCGCTGTTTTTGGAGAAAACCAACCAATTCAGTGGATTTATTTAGAATTAAAATTTTTTTTTTTTAATTACAGAGAATTTAAATATTTTTAAAAAATCAATTAAAATCTAACTAAATATAAATAATACGATCAGTAAAATAGGTAAATAAATAAAATAAATAAATAAATTAAAAAAAAAAAAAAATTCACTTACTTCCTGTAAGTGAACAAGACCAACTAGACAGTGGATTTTACTTACAATAAAATAGAATTAAAAAAGAAAATGAAACAGATTTTAAATATAAAAAATTCTACTAAAATCTCAATTAAGTATGAATAACATTCTAAGTAAATTTGGTAAATAAATAAAATACAAATAAATAAAATAGTGTAATGTCATCACTCACTGTAATTGAAGAAGACCAGCTACTCATTGGATTTTATTTACAGTAAAATAAAATAAAAACTAAAGAACAAAATTAAACAGTATTTCAATATCACAATTATATTAAAATTACAATTAAATCTAAATTAAAAAAAAATAGTAAAAAACAAAAAGCTACAAAAACAAAATGGTAGTGCTACATGCAGGAGGTGATGAAATCTGAGGCGCTCACAGTGTCTTCATTATTAATGTCCTCGGAGCAGGATTTGAAGCAGCTTTTGCTTCTCTTATCAATCATTCATCTGCTTTCCATTGAACACACTCCGATCCTCCAGTGTCAAATCAGGCTTGAAGTGGCTAAAGAACCACCAATCTGCCGTCTTTCCCTAATTAAACGAGTCTAACATGAACCTCAAACACCTGCTCTCAAAGCAGATCAACAATGCTACACTAATGTGGCGATCCCAAGCAATCCGTAACCTGTCAATCATTTAATACACAACACTCAGGTCTCATAAATTAAGAATAGGATGCCAGAACCCATTTGTGCTGTCTGCTGTGCGTGTCCTTGTGTTTTGAAAACACCTCAACAGTGAAAACTTGAGATTGAATCAAACTGAAATAATAATGTTGATGCTACTTTCATACTAAAACAGCCCAAGCTGCCGCCTTCTCACTTTCCCCATCTCGCACCCGGTCTGAGCAGGATCCCATTTCGCTCGGCTACAGCAGGCGTTTGGTTAACAGCAAACATAATCAAACTTTGTGGTCTGTCTATCTGTGGCGCAGAATTGAAAGCAGTTCTTTGGTGGCAATCTCCAATTACCTTCTGCGTGCAAGTGTTCACTGCGCTGGAACTTTTCCATTTCATCATTACACTCAAGCTGCCCCCATCCAAAGCCAACCAGCAGCAGCGGCGGCGAAGGCAGCGGCAGCAGCACAGCAGACCGTGTCATCCATGCACCACGGGGGGATCTTTCCAAGCTGCAGTGAATTCCTGGTTTTGTCTGGGAAAAGATTCATGTCTATACAAACCGCAGGTGCAGTGAGGTTTTGTTTTTTTTAAACCACCACAGTGAAAAGGGGGCAGGGCGACGCTCGGCTCCCCCTTGGCTATGTTTGTCACAATTACTCGGTAGGTCAACTTTCCCCCAGTCTCATTAAGAGGTAAAACACAGAGGCTAGAAAAGCCGTCTTTTTCTGACCCCCGCAGGAAATGTTTCAGCTTGCTGCCGCGCGCTCGGAAAGCCACTGATGCAATCGTTCTCCAGCCCTCACAGTGGATTTGGGAAACAAGAATGAGGGATTATTTGATCCAGCTTCCATTCAAGAGGCCAATTCAGCCCGACCAATCAATACTAATCAACGGGGAGATGACAGGAGATGAAATTCCCTCTGCCGTGGCCAAACAGTCATGTATCAGGTCTTAAGAGGCTGCACTCACTTTCTCTGCTCCTCCTCTCACAAATCCAGAGCTGGAAAGTAACTAAGTACATTTAGCCAAGTACTGTACTACAGTACAGTTTTAATGTACTTTAATTGAGTATATACTGCTTTTTAATCCACTACATTTCAAAGGGAAAAGTGTATGTTTTACTCAACACAAGCTACAGTTTCTAGTCTCTTTTCAGACTAGTACAAAAAGGTTAAGTTATCATTGTTGTAGGGCAAATTATGCAGTAATGTTAGCCAAAATTGGCTCCACCTTGACCTTCTATAACATTAACACGCTAGGTGCCACTTTCGAATATACATACTCTATGTAGGTTGTAACTAATACATAATAAATTATTTAATAATTTTCAATACACCAGTAATAATCCATCAACATGGACAACTTTTGGATTGCCCCACAACTTGCTTTGATCGTTAAGCTAACATTAGCCCCATTGACAGTTTGACCATTTACTCGACCAAAATGAATTAATTAATTGCAGAATTGATGGTTTATTAGAAAACAAGCAACCTATAAACACAATTAAAGAGTATATATGAACTTTTGAAAAAGCTGTGCGCACTTCCTGCCCCGCACCAAACTGCTACATTAGCAAGAAACCTAGCTAGAGAGCGTAGTGTAGCATATATGCTAGCAGCGGTTTATGTACGCTTTAACAGACTAAAAAGGACACAGAATAATGGACTTACATACACCAGGCAGACAGAAGCTTGACTCCAAGTAAGTGCTAATTTAGAAATGCTAGCCGTGCCTCGTCTTTGTCTTCAGGCGACTGTTAGCTAACATAGCTGCTATGCAACCAAATAACAGTAGCCTTTAAGTAGCTTGTCCATTACCAGCTATAACATTAACATACTAGGTACCACTTTATATTAAGGAATACTTCATGTAATGCTGCAAACAGTAACTGATACATTTTCAATAGAGCAGTAAAAAATCATTAATAAGGACAACTTTTGGACTGAAACATCCTTGTAAAGCACAACTCGCTTTGAGTTTTTAGCTAGCTCTTTATTTCATCGACAGTTTGACCATTTACTTGACCCAATATAATTTATTGTTACTTACTGTTCTTTCTAGCTGCAGACTTGATGGTTTACTAGAAAACTAGAAACCCTGTGAACAAAATTTAACGGTATACATGACTGTGCTCTTCCTGAACTACAGTTAGCGACTAGCTAGCAAACATAGTGAACATTAATGTTAGCAGCTAAAGAGACATTTCCTGCAGGAGACACAGAGCTAAAAGGAGAGAGAATATTAGACTTACATTCATCAGGTAGGCACCAGCATGACCCTAAATAATTTTAATTTATTAATGTTAATGTTGCTCCAAGTCAGGTGACTGTTAACTAACATACACGCTGCAGACTATTTAAAACCCTGCAACATAAACACTTTAAATGGGTCCCAGTTTATTTCCTTCAGGAATGTTTGTTAATGTGGTAATGCTGCGTTCACATGGGGTCGGGTTTACCATGTTCAAAAGAAGAGACCATATGTACAGTACATTTGTGGTGAACGTGTCTGAGAGCTACGAGTTCATGACTTTGCGCACGTGACTTCCCATGTCATACACAAGAGCTCACGAGTTCAATTTCAACGCAGCATTATGTAGTGTTCACACCAGGCGCAAGCAAAACAATTTGTGCAAGTGAATTACATGTAAAATCAATGTAAAGATGCAATAAGACGCAAATTCTAGCACGGCGTGAAATAAGTGAATTAAGCGCCGTGAATGAAGCGAGTAGCATGATTTTGCGTGACGGCCTTATTCGCGAGAGTTGAACTTCAGCGACCGCGATAGCCAATCAGCATTGACATCCTTTGGGGATGTGACGCAGAGGACGTACCAGCAGAAGTTCACTCATCGATTCAGCGATTTCACACACGTATGACAAGAGCCAACACAAAATATTCTGGTATTCAAACTCGAGTAACATGTTTGTGAGTAACATGACGCAAAAATTTGCTTAGCTTGGTGTGAACACAACCATAGTTGTTATACAAAATATATACTGAATAGCAATGAAAAGGTCTGTAACAACTTGCAATATTTATATGTCAGTGTGGTGTCCCCAAGTGGCCAAAAAGTGCTTATGTTGCCCAACACAACAACAACAAAAAACAAAAACAGAAATCCCTATAATTATCAAAATTATTACACGGAAATTCCTCACATCCGACAAGCTAGAACCATGAAAGTTGCATGAAAAACTACTTAACCGATCGAATATAATGTTGGATATTTTAACAAAGCTTTTTTTTTTAAAGTTCTTGACGTTTGTATGTAAAATATGATTTTTCAAAGTAACCAGTAGCTGTAGCTGTCAGTATAAAGTGACACGAAAAGATGATACCCAAGTTCAAGAACCTTAAAGTTGTACATAGTTACATTCCACCACAGGGCTTCAGTAAAGTTTTGAATGCAGGCCTTGTAATGGAGTATTTTGCCACAGTGCTATTGTGTCTTTCACTTAAGTAAGACTTCACTCTTCTCCCAGCACTGCCCAAATCTTGTTGCAACACCCTGCAAATTATTAATCCACAGCATTAACCATGCTGACAGTGTCACGCTCTGAAAGAGTACAGCCTGTAGAGGGTGTCTTTCATCTGAGGCAAGAAACAACAAAGAGCATGAGCTTTTCATGTTAACACAGGAAACATATATTTAATGAGACAACCACTGCAATCTCCGCTGCCATGTTAAGTGAGTCTGACCCCACACCGCAGCTCCGCCGTGCTGCCAAACAACAGTCACGGCAGTCTAGACGAGGCCGAGCGGCGACGAGGGCCTCCTGAAAGCTCTTGTAATGCACAAGGAATTTGGTGTGGTTTCCTCGGAGCAGAGAGGAAACGCATGAGTGAGAGTAAAGAGGGAGCGAGATCCCTGCAGAGGTCAGAGCGTGTCCCCGGAGGTGTCAGGGGGAGTAAATGGGCATGACTGCAGAACACAGGGTTATACCCGCTCTCCTCCTCACGCCTTCCTTCTTTTCTTAGCAGGGGTGCGTTCACTGACTCGTCCCTGAGCGCCTCAGAGCGAGAATCAGCACAGCTTCCCTTGCACGCCACGCAAATTGGAACAGGAAGCCATTGTCAGCTTTGGGCGAAATCACCTCCTTATTAGAAAACAAACGTAAATGTGACGTGAAAGAGGATCGCTGGGAAGCAGTTGCGTGTCGACAGATCGAGCTTGTTTGATGACGGTGGAGGCTGCTGCTGGTTCTCTGCACGGCTGGCTGAAGGCTGACACCAGCATCGAGGCCCATGAATATTCAGTGACCAAGTAAATAAGGCAGATAGCACTTGACATGTTTAACACCCACCTTTGGCACCTTCCCTCTACAAAGCCAACAAGGTGAAGCAGCGGAACAAATATGTTGGTTGTTTGTGGGCGGCAACAATCCCCGCTGATGAATTGGATGGTTTTTGAACAAAGAGAATGAGTTTCAGTGGGCGAGTTACATCAAAATAAGCCGGACTCGCTCGGAAAAACAATCTGATTTCCCTCTGTGGGATTTGAGTTGCTAAACTGCTGTTTTTTGGAAACTGGCATTAAGATGAAAATATGTAGCATTATGCCTTGCAATATGCTGACATTTACATTCTTAGAAAAACATGTTTCCCTCAACTATAATCCCTGCTGGTATCAAAATGTTTGCTCTCTAAATATTTACCAACCCAGAGTCACATCTAAAGCCTAACACAGGCACCTTGAGACTTCCTTTTTTTTCCAAGTGTTGTGTCCCAAAGGAAATGCAGTGAAAGCACTACAGACTATCTTGCAAGTGAGTAAACTCTCTGAGCACACAGCGCATTCCTCCAACACCTCAAACAGCTCTGAGAAAGAAAATATATCTGCCACCAACAAAATGCGCTGCTTACAATCTGAGAGTCTGAGAGACGAACGGGGGATTCATTTGGTTTCCCGTACGCAGTTTTTATACAAAAAAGGCAGACAGTAGTAAATGTATTACTGTGACAAGAAAAGTAATGTAAATATTGACACTGATATTTATCGCCAGGCTTATCCACTGGACCTGTCCCAGTAGAGCTATTTAACATCTGCTCAGGATTATAACAGGTGAGGGGGTTAAAGGAGAACCCCGCTAAAAATCTCTTTTCAGTGTCAAATCCTCACAGAAAGAAAACTCTGGAAATACTTTCTTCCTTCAAGGACATCAGCAGTTACAGTGGATTCTAATTCTGTCAAGCCATTTGACATTATAACGCAAAACTTCTCACTACTAACACTTATTCTCATTATCGTTTATCTGATCATTTTCTTGATTAATGGTTTGGTCTAGTGCACTGGTTCCCAACTGGTCCAGCCACAGGGTCCAGATTTCTCCTTAGTCATTAGTTCAAGGTCCACACAGTTTAATATATTCAGCATCATACTTGTTTTCGGCCATGTCATCGTACTAGTTTGCTGTCTCTGTCAAGTAGAAACTTGACAACTTCCTGAGTCACTTGCGGTCCATTCAGACTGGACCTGCGACCCACTTCTGGACCGTGACCCACCAGCTGGGAACCACTGGTCTAGAGCCCAGCTGGCCACCCACATCGTTTGATAATATTTGGTTGAGTTTACATTGTGACATTGAGTGATCAAATTAAATGTCAAGACGATGTCTAATGCCAACGTCAATTTGACATAGAATACCAATGACAGATGACAATTTGTTGGTTTAAAGTTGTAGTGTTGAGTAACCAAAATCCAACACCTTCGAAATACCTCACCCCAATGTCATCTTGACATTGAACATTTGGTCATAAGGTATGGAGACCAAAACGTCATAATACTAACATCCACACAATGTGAATTTTGGCATTGTAACACATTTAAACTATTGTATCTCTATTTTCATTCCAACCAATATTTAACACGTGTCCGACATGGAAGTCCAACGTCTTTCTAGCGTAAATACCAGAAAACAAATTCCCATCATAATTCCTTTAGTCCAGTGGTTCCCAACTAGTGGGTCGCCAATCCATTCTGAATGGACTGCAAGTGACTCTCGAGGTGTTTGTAAAACACAAACTTTATTTTTAAGTACAGCGATTTTCTGGCACAGAGTTTTTATTTTGAAGTGCTATTTCCTGCTGAGGAGTGATTGTCTAACTGACAGCTACTTAACAGAGACAGCAAACTAGCTTGACGGCATGGTCAAAAGCAAGAGTGATGCCGAATATATTAAACTGTGTGGACCTTGAACTACTGACTAAGGAGAAATCTGGACCCTGTGGCTGGACCAGTTGGGATCCACTGGTTTAGCCCGAGGCAGTGTTAATTTTAATTTTAAGTATTCGTCATTTCCATTTTATTTCATGACTAAACTGTAACGACAACGTAAATTTAAAAAATATAGGCAGATAACCTAAGCCAGGTCATAGTAGCCATTTAAAAGCATCGGCTGTTTCTCTTCAACCAGAGGTGTTAGCATAGCCTCCCTTGCTCTGTTAACCTATTGATAGATTTAATGGAGCCGAGCTAACTTATGGTAAACATCTATGGGCGGATTATGTGACAAAATGCAAAAGGCCCCATTACCTCGCCCACATAGGAGCCAGATACACAGACTTTTTTAGCTGTTTCTGCCTCTTTTGGTGTTGTTTTGCGTCTTTTTGTGACACTGTGTCTCTTTACGTTAATTTTCTGTAGGGTTTTTTGGCTGTTTTGTGTCTCTTTGTGGTTGTGTTGCCCGTATTTGTAGTTATTTTGTGTCTCTTCACAGTTTATTTTCATCTCTCTGTGGTCATTTGCGTGTCTTCCTGGTCAGTATGTGTTAATACGAGTGATATTTTGCAAGTGAAGGCCAGAAGGGTCTCTGAGTGATTAGCCCAATAGGCTAATTTGCGTTTCCTAAGCTAGTGAAGGCATGACCCGCCTTACTGTCCCTCTGATTGGCTAGTACTCATTGCCTCCACTGCTTGGTTTATTTAGGTTTAGGCAATTGGTTAGAGTTAGGGTAAGAATGTTAGGGTAAGCCAGTCTGAGGCAGCGTAAGGCAGAGGGCGGGTCATGCCTTCAGCATCCTAGGAAACACAAATTCACACCCAGCAGTAATCCATCCAGTAATCCATCCTTGTAAACATCTACTCTCTCTAAGATCAATTATGATTTTAAGGACTTCTAAACAGACACTAACTCATTTGGCAATCATCTAACATATTTTGGTGTCAATTTCAGCTCCGCGTTAAGCAAATAAATGTGATGTTTCCCACATAATGCTCCATTCGTCTGCCTTAACGATGCATTTTACACATTTTTATAACTGCTGATTTATTAAATCAGAGTTCCACTGAGTGAAACATGATGCCACATTTAGCAGAAGACCTCAGTAATATCAGTAACATAAAGTGGTAGCAATAAAAAAACCTTTAGGCATTCATTTTTATACGAGTATCATGAAACTGTCTGAGAAAATTATGAATAAAACATTGACTAAATATTACACTAAAATTAAAACTGAGCTCCACCGACTAAATCTTGACTGAAACAAAGCAAAACAGACTAAAATGTGACTTTACAACGAGTGCAATTTTCAGTAAGTGACGAAGAGTAAAACTAAATTTATAAGTCTTGTAAAAATTCACACTGGCTTGATGTGATGTGTTCAAACATATGTCAAAGAGAAGAAGCGAATCCTTTCTTCTTATTGTGATATTAGTGTTCTTTTATGGTGTTGGTTTGCAGATCATACATGAAAACACACACTTGCAAACTCATATATTCCCAATCTGAGCTGTCAATAAAACGTGAACACAAAGGGGTCACGCGCGGAGCACCACCCAGCTGTGCTTCTGCAGCCTCAGCGAGCACACAGCTTCCAAATGAACTGAGAGGCTGTGTACCACTCAACGCCACACAAAGTCACACACACACATGCACTCTAACCTCCACTTACCGCTCCCCCCCTAACACACCCACCCACTGCTCAGTGCACCCTGCCTCCTGATAAGCTGGTTTGCCAGGCTTGCCAGCGTCGCTGATGGCTCCGTTTGCACAACCGCTCCATTGTTGCCGTGCAGAGTGGACAACTGCACTTTGGACCTTTCAGTGGGGGAAAGCCTTCTATTTTGTTTCCCTTAAGGGCATCCACTGTGGTTTATCTGCAAGCTGCCAACCACACACACTTTAAACACTGCATTAAGGATATCTAAGGATAGAAAACATAAACAGTAGCCGCTGCGTATCCGGCGCTGCCTGCTGCTGCTGTTAAGTACTGTACAGTCAGTTTGCCTGGCAGCCGATTTTTCCGGAGCTTAAAAAGACTCATAAAAAGGCAGCTGAATTATCTGGGTTGCTGGAACCTGATCCACTGCCGGCTGACCTTTTCCGCAAAGCAATATTAAACGTAATAGTTGGGCTGAGTTAAGTGATTGCAATTTATGAGTCCATTTAACTAGATTCAATATTGGATGACAAATGATTACCTCGGTGAAGTAAAGCTTACATACACGGAAAAAAAAAACCCTGCCACGCACAAACACAGAGCTTTATCAAACTTAACAATCAGCTCAGTGTCTGTCTGCTGCGAGTCTGGCTCGGCGGAGGGCTGAACAGAATTTTAAAAATGCATGACAAGACTAGAGGAAGAAGAAGACGAAGAAGAAGGAGAGGTTGCATATTAAATATCCACACATATCTTTGCTTTTTTGGCTCAAACTCCATTAAGCTAAAATTGATGTGCATTGAATAGATGTTGCCTCTGAATCTGGTCAACTGGCCAAATGGATTAAGTGTATCAAATCCATTTTCCTGAGTGCATTGAGGAAGTGTCAAAATGAAACATTTTCAATTTAGCCCCTTAAGGTCCAAGATTTCTTCATCCGGCTGTAGAACAAGCTGCTTACCCTGCAAAAACAGGCCGCAACACATCGCTTAAACGTGGCCCGGGCTTTAAATTAGCCCGACACAATCCACATATTTGATTCACTGTGCAGCCAGAAAGGAGCTACATGACTTTCAGGCATTCAGCTCAGACTATAAAGAAACAATGTAGCCTACTTTGCACACTCCTCACTGCTCTCTTTTCAGCCACATCCTCTTGGATTTTATGACTCTGGTTAAAATGCAACCATTAAATATTCATGTGCGAGGGCTTTCACCCGTGAAGCAGCCCCCCCCACCCCTCCTCTCTCACTCTCTCTCTTTCTCTCTCCGAGCTTCAGAGAAAGTGCGAAACTTTTTTGATTTTAACTGACAGGAGCTAAATATTAAAAAAGAAGCTTTGGGAGTTCAGCAAAGTGTAGACTACTCCTCTCCAATATCCGCTGATACGAGCCTCGCCTTCTTGGCTTTCATCCTCATTGTTCTTAAAATTTCAGACTGTAGTGAGACTCCTGTAAAGTAAATTAACATGACAATACAAACTGTGGAGATTAATGAAAACAAATACTCACTTGCTTAACAATGACACCATGAAAATTGATGGTTGACAATCACTCCAAAGAGAATAGTGTGTGTGGTGGCGTTTTTTTTTCCTCAAACATGCATCATAAACTATATATATTGCTCATTAATTTTTCACTTGTTGTCTTGGCTGTTTATTATGCAAAACATTTCCTATCAGCAGCAAAAGTAATGACACAAATAATTCATACTTTCCCTCTCAGAACTCCCGGCGTGCTAAAATCCATAATATATAGCAAGTTAGAGCGTCTATAAAAGATTAAGGATGAAATTATGTCTTCAGGTATAGACAGTAGCATAAATAAGGCTGAAATGTGATTTTGCTGCAGTGAACATTAGGGAAATTTTTGGAGGCTTTATTTGCGTTGATGTGATCCGCATACAAATCGAGGGATGCAACATTCGGGGCTTCTCCAAACAAGCGATTTTGTAGACAAATGAAGCAACTGCTCAGGAGTGCAACTCCAGTCTTTGGCCCTGTTTACACCTGCTATTAAAAGTATACTATGAAGGACTGTTTATAAAAATGCTCAGCCCGCAAAAGTGAAAGTAAACGCCAACTTCAGAGTGATTGGCATTTTGCCCCACTATATTTGCATTCCTTCAACACTGTGTCTCTTGGATGCTGCTTATAGTCTGACACCTGGCTGCTGCCATTTCCCAACCTCACCTGAGTGCTGTGAGCGTACACGCCCAACACAGAAAATAAGAAGACAAGAACATACAGGCAGCGGGCAGAGTCTCTGCGGAAAAATACACCACCCCACACTTCTAGAAGGTCATAAGTGATGATTGAGAGGGATGTATGAGTCCATACTGGGTCACATGTGGCCACAATGACGTATCGCCCGCTAAAATGACTTCCTTGCTTATGCGTAGGCTCTACACATGCGGCCTACGCTGTTATGAGTACTTATACTTCTACGGTGGTGTGTCTGTGCCGCTCTGCAGTTACACCTCCAAAATGCTAGCTGGAATGGGGTGTCTGTGAAGTGCTGTTAAGTGTAGTTGATTCAAAACACACCCAAAACACATATTCAACACACATTAAACATGGCTCAATAGCAACAGTTTCAAACACAAGTACACAAATCAGCTTCACTATAACTCGCAGCATTCACAGACAAACACTTGTCTTTATCTGGACACATTTTCCCCACAAATACAACATGCTAATGTTATTAGCACAAGCTTATGGCATTTTACATTGTATAAATTAGCCTTGTGGCTAGCAGACTTTTCCTCTTCAAATATGAAGCCAGGGACAACAGCAACATTTAACAAAAGTAACGTTACAAATTCGGCTCCATTACAACTCACAAGGTTCACTGACAAAACAACTGTCTTATACTAAAAACATTTTACAAACTAAAATAACATGCTAATGTTATTAGCACAGGCCTATGGCATTTTACATTGTATAAATTAGCCTAGCGACGATCAGAGATTTCCTCTGCTGATATGAAGCCAGGATAAATCACACACAAGACTTAAAATGCTATTTTTGTGGAGGCTTTATTGTCTTCACAATTTATTGTTTCTTATCTGTGAAATTTAAGTTAATAAAAGCTTTGTTTCCACTGAGGGAAATGGTTTCAGCTTACAATTATACATTGTTGATCTGACGCAGAAGAATAAATCCCGCATTAGAGCTGTCCACTTGTGATCGGATCATCCATGATACGCGTTCAAACCATGTGTAAACTGGGCCTTTGTATGCAAGGTGGTAGAACACATGTACGACAATTTGCCGCTGCAAGTTGGTTTAACTGCTGAAAATTTCAGGAGGGGAAAAATAAAATGAAGCCTGACAACAGGTGTTGTTGTGTGAGAGCAGCAGCACTGCGAGCGGCGTGGAAAGTTCATTCATTCTGAACTAATCTTTTTAGTGATTCAGGAGTGCCGATTCGTGCCACTCACTAATGAATGACTAAACTAATCATTAGGATTTTTGTGTATAATATCAGCTGCTACAAGCAAGTGTTCAGTCAATCACTATCTGAGTTTGGACAGTGAGTGTATGAGAAGCATGCAGAGGCGATTGCTCTTTCATCAGTCATCACAAGTCTGTCCTGTTTCAGCATTGAGCAGCTGATTGAGATGAATCCATATTTTTTTCACGCTGCACCAGTATGAAAGACGCCACTTGCCAGAAACAGTCAAACTTTCCATCGCTGCTCATCGCAGTCTTTGATCCCAGACAAGTAAGAAAACAAAAAGTGGAGGACGGCTTGTGAAACGGAGGCTTTCACAGGCATTCTTCCACTCTTGGAAAGCTGCCCGCTCTTTTGAAAAGGGGGTTTTTCTTCAAAGCAAACGCCGGTGACATTACCCATTCTCCTCCCAATTAAAATTTATTGAAAACATCCAGGAAACACTGTACTGCTAATATCATCACAACCAGCTTGTCAGAAACAAACAAATACAGCGATCACAGGGACAAAAAAGGAGCCCTTCCCTGGCCTTTTGAGTTCATAACCAGCATTTAATCCGCTGTAATGATTTACAATATGACAAGTCAGGCAAAATTTACTGTGACAGATAGAATGGGACCCAACATAAATATAATTACAGCTCACATGATCTTCTCCGCCTCCCTCCTCCAAAGGAAGTGCCTGCCGATGCCACACAAAGAGGATGCAGGATACGCAGCCTCGAGTGATTTGCTTTTTTTCTTTATTTGCTCCTCAACCAGCTGATGCCATGAAAGTAACAACAACAAAGTATTGTGGATTCATCAATGCTTCAAGTAGCAAGGTCCTGATGGCAGGTATGTGTTCTGAACGAAGGCGGTCTACTGGGGATAAATGTACCAAAACTAAGACGTGCCATTTGACCTCCACCTTCAAAGGTCAAGCGAAACCACAGAGCAACAGTGTGCGGCGTGTCTCACAGAAACAGCTGCAGCTAATTGAGAGTACATTCTAAGGATGGGTGCTTTCGAATGGGGCTGAAACAATTAGCATCTGAAAATCAATCTGCAACTGTTGTACTTTTTTTGTGCCAAAAAGATTTCCGGTTCTCGCTTGTCAAACATGAAAATTTGTTGGGTGCTATTACAGCAAATTAAATATAGTTTGGTTTTGGACTGTTGGTCAGATGAAAAAAAAAAATTCAAAGACATCACTATTTTTTAAATTGACAATTGACAATTTCATGTTACGATTATCCTCGCCAAAATAACTGCAATTCATAGTATCCCAATAATCATCAAAATACTCTTAAAACTCTTAAAATGGCACATAAACATACAGGTATCACTACACCTTACATTTTGTAGAGGAAAAAATATTTTTATTGCACCACGAACAGATTTTTTAAAATTAAAAAACAACCAATTAATCTTAAAAAGCCTGGTTTTTCAACTGTTTGAAATGGCATCATAACTTTTGATACGAAATACGCTGATGATGCTCAGTTAAGATATTTGTTTTTTGAGGTTGGTGTCTTTGCAGGGTCTCTTTAGTTGTTGGTTGCGTAGCAGTCTCTTTGGGTGCTGTTGGTTGGTGCCATGCCATTGCTCCGAAGAAACATCACCATTCGTCCTGCTGGGTCTAAAAGTTTGCATTCACTTGCAGCAGCTGCTCCTCTCACCCTTCGAAGCCCTATTAATCTGAAAAATCTCACGTCGGACTGAAAACCAATTTTTCTGACAGCCCCAAAAACAAGTCGTCATTACTCCACAATCCCATTTCTTTGAAAATTACACACTCACTGCAGATAGTTTCAGTATCCTGTCGACATCTAGCCACCAAACCAGGGTGTATTTCACCGACCTGCTGCTTTTTGAGCAATTTTTGTGCCACCAAACATGGGTGTTTTAAGCGAAAACATGATCTTTTCCTAATCACATGGTCACCACAACGCTGCTGCCGAATGTACTGTATCTGTGTTTTACAGAAACGTACGCTGCCAATATTCTGTATCTGTCAACTGGGTTGTCTAACTGCAGGGAGTGGGTATTTTAGGAGAAACAGGACTTTGTAGTAAGGTGCATTTGTTTTAGGGACAGTGGGCTGTCTAGAGAAACAGGTTTGTAGTCCAATAGGACATTTTTAAGACTGAATGGAGCTTCGAAAATTTTGACTGGACAAAATATTTACTGTTATCCTAATGATGGAAATTCACCACAATCAAGTTATTGCTGTGTTTTTTTATCGCAATCTGCCGTAAAATCGTATATCGTCCCATCTTTGGTGGCAGCCGTTCCTTTTTGTTTTGTTAAAAAAGAAAGAAAGGCAGCTCCCAGTGGCTTGGTGGCATAAACATCATCCCTACTCTCTTTCTGCCCCTTTCACACTTAATGTGTCCCGTCCAATAAAGGCAAAAAGCCAAAAAATAAAAATGAATAAAAAGAAAGAAAGAAAGAAACACGAAAACAGAAAAATAAATCTAATAAATCTGAGTCCTGGTTCTGACTGACACTTAAAACAAGTAAACAAATCTGCCAGCAGAGTCAGAATACTTCTACCTGAACTTGTTTCAAAAAATGTTGGGTTAGGAGTGTTTGTATCTTGAAAAAAAAGAAAACTAAAACAGGTTGCTGCTCTTGAATCAAGAAAAATCAAACTTTTTTTCTGATTGATTTTCCAAGAATACTTGAAATCAGTTGATTTGTATTAGAGACAGGCTGCAATAATGTTACAGCACTGGCAGGTTTTTGCACGAGGGACTTGAGAGGCAGACAAAAATGACTCGATAGGAGGATTATCTGCTCGCACCCTGTCGGAGAGATACATTGAAAGTACTGAATCATAAAGATAGGCATAAAAAGTCAATATAACACAAACAAAAGTGTCGATATGAAAGTCGTGTAGCAGCCAGATTTCTCTGCCCGAAAAAAAAGAGTCGTAAACTCCGTGAGAAGTGGCAACACATCAGCGTAATTCTCCAAAAGAAACCCACTGTGCTCAACCCCCCCGGCCAGCCCAGATTAGGTTTCACATTCCTACCTCACAAATAACACACACACACACACGCACACACACACACACACACACACGAGAGAGAGGAGACAGAGAGGTGAAATGAGACACAGACACTTTTGTTGAGACATTTCTGACCTCAGACTATTTCATCTCACTGACGATGTTTACACCATAAGTCAAGCACAGATATCTCCTCTCTTGTTCTTCGTCCAAGATGAGGAGGATCACCCCCCCTCCCTCCGCCTCCATCACTCCTCATGCTAATGTAACACACATTAGTGAAACCAGCCGCGCTCTGTGTACGTCCGTGGTGACACGAAGGATGCTGGGCCCTCGGGTGAGCCATCTCTCTCTCTTTCTGTTTCTCTCTCCACATGCCAGGCACATCACGGGCGCAGCCTCACACCACAGCGTCTGTGACTCAAACATGCCCTCCTTTTAGAGCAGATGGTCAAAAATAGCGTCCGCCGTCAACATTTTTGTAAGCCGTGGGACCCGTTGGGCCACACACCGTTTGCCAAGAAGGAGTAGGGGGTGCAATATATGTGTGTGTAAAAATAATCTGCTCGGTTACAGCTTCTCTCTCTGTTTGATACTGACAAAGTGAGAACGCCCTGTTGTTAGAAAAGAGCTTATGCAATCTGCACCTATAAATAGGAGTGTGAAGTGTGTCTGCATATGTGTCTCGCTGTGTGTTTACATCCAGAAAACACCTCACAATTAGGGCTGGGCATCAAGAAGCGGTTACAAATAACAGCCAGCTCCAAAACTCTGATTACAACATGAGTCATTGAGAAAATTAAATTTCTGTTGTGCTTATCGGCTCCTGAACAGGTAGACACTGGCGCTCACTTTGGTCTGGATGATGCTGTTTAAAGTGATACACTGGGTAGATCAATAGGAGTTGTGAGGATACGAGTCTGGGTAAGACCGTGTGCCGGACCACAGGTTTTCTTCTCTGCTCTGATCGCCAACACCTGCTGTTTGAATACACCTTCTCTTGCTTGACCACACACTCACTGCGCCAGTGAAAGTCAACCATTTTCTAATTCACAATGAAAATAAATGAATTCACACTGGGACTTTTTTGTACTTCAAATGTAAATAAGGTGCCAGAGTGCTTAAAAAAAGCATCAAAATTGAATGTGTTTATCAAAAAAGGTGCAAGAGGAGGATCTCTGGAACCCAAAACAGAGGTCCATGCTACACCCTGGATGCTGACAGATCCTAGAAACGCCCCTGCGTACACCTGACCTGTGCCGGGCTGCTGCGACTGGACGTACCTCTTGGTAAAGAGGAGTGAGGACAGCAAACGTCCATATGAAAAGGTGTTTGTTTGTCTGAGCATCCCTGCACTTCACACTTAGCTATACTCTTATAACACCAGTCAGTTCTCAACCCAGACGTACGGTTTTCTCCGAAACACAATGAATGTTCGTTTGCTATTTATCTTGTATGATTATGGTGATTTCATCAATAATATAAACAAGCAGTCCTGCATCTGCTCCACTCAGTTTGCTGAACCGTGAGTCAAGAATGACACAGGCAGAGCAAAGCGAAGTCTCAGAGAACATAGCAACCTTAGTAACTTAACTCGTAAAGCAAGCGGAGTTTGCATGTTCTCCCCGTGTCAGCGTGGGTTTACTCTGAGTACTCCAGCTTCCTCCCGCAGTCCAAAGACATGCAGGTTAACTGGTGACTCTAAATTGTCCGTAGGTGTGAATGTGAGTGTGAATGGTTGTCTGTCTCTATGTGTCAGCCTTGTGATAGTCTGGCGACCTGTCCAGGGTGTACCCTGCCTCTCACCCAATGTCAGCTGTCAAGCACCGGCCCTGATCAGGAAGCTTTGCTTGCTCGACTAGACCGGCAGCCAAATTAGAATATATGACATTAATCTGCATAAACTGTACAAAGTTAATTTTAAATATATATGAATATGTACACTGTTTTTTATATCAATTTTTTTTAGTGAAATAAGCACATGACCTGTTTTAATCCCGCCCCTAAAAAAGAATCCTTGAACTCCAAACATATCTTATACCCCATTGATTAGTACTCATCATCACTAGTAGTAGTTGTTAGGATACCTGTGATCACTATTAGTGTGTAAAACAATCTCTCGTCTCTGTTTATTTCTGGAAGCCGCCGCTGAGGACGGGACGACCCGCCAGCCACCGGACGAGGGAGCATAAGGAAACAGACAAGACGTGTTTACAGAAGAGTTATTTAAAGTCACCGCTGGGACGGCAGCGCACGTGGCTACCAGCCATATTTTTACACGCTGTGGCGATACACAAACACATGTTTCATATCCTGAAAACCCAGGTCATTCAGACACACTCACTAGTAGCTGTTAACCCTTTGAACCCTGTCATACATTACTATGTCCAGGATATATGACTACTCAGAAATACTCTTCCTTGACATGACAATTGTATTACACATGTTTTAGGACACTAACATTGTACACAATTTGAATTTAGACTAAGATTTAATCATCCCTTTTGTCTTTTTTTGTTCCTTATTTCCATTTTTGATGTATACGCTTTGCCACTACAGTTCCCATCATGCTTTGGGTGATGTAAACAGGAAGTATGATGTTGCCATGGAGATGCCAAGTTAGCTGTGGGCTACAACTGAGCCCATTTTTTATGTCTATGTCTGTTTACATTGTGGCATATTTACACCATGAAACGTAACGCTGCTGTTCACACTACAAACAACTATCATCAGCATCACTTTGACACTGACAGCAGGGTTTACATTTCAAGATTACGAGGCAAGATAAAGGTGCAAAGTTCAATTTATTCGTCCATAAAACATGGAAGCTTAAGTGCTCCAATCCCAATTAACCAACGCTGTTTATAAAACAAAACAAACACGTTAAAATCTAAAGTTTTCTTATGATTTTAAAGGCAGATTTATGGACAGAAATACTGCTGAGACGCAGAGCAGAAAAGGTGCGATTTTTGACCCTGTGATGCATCAATCAGATCATGCTAAAGGTTTAATGTATTCCAGCCCATCCAGCGTTGAGACTTCTGTCATGCTCTTCTTTCACTGCCCACAGCTGTCACGTTAGTGTATCAGCTCTGGTCTGTGATGCATGGCGTGCACCTGGGTAACCGACCGCACACAGACACCGTGTTAGACTGAAGGTGCAGTGTAAGCTGACACACAGTGTGCTGTGGGTGTGGTGTTACCGCTGTCTGCCCTTCATCATCAGTCAGACTGTTTTGTTTGAGCAGGTGAGAAAAGTGAGAAATCTGAACTTCAGTAAACAGATGTTGTCACCGCTGGGCACAGGGAACTTATGAGGGAAAATTTCCAAAGGTTTTATGGGTAAAAATACTAAACAAATAATAAAAAAATAGGTTATAGATTATGAAAATAACTGCTGTCATGTATTTCTCACACAGCTGCTGTACAAACTGAAGGAAAACTGCTGCTGTTGGTATCATACAGGTGATTGTATTTGTCAGGGAGGAGACCAAACCTGGAGCAAAAACTAATTTAAGCACATAAAGTAAATCTATGAGGTCTAAATGAGGGGACACTTGTCTCTGCTGTAGCTCTACTTACGCTGTGTTCACACTACGAGCGGCAACACAACAGCATGATTAGCTACAGTATCATAGACAGTAGCATAGTTACGTCATCACAGATTTGTGTGTTTGCAACTTGCAACAAAGCATCGCGACTGAACATCATCGTAAGTTGGTATTTGGTCACTCTGCCCCGGGTGCACGCTGCACTCTGTCAGTAGTCGCGTTTCCGTTACCCCTAGAAATGCGCAAAACCTAAATATCGCAATAAAAAACTGGTAATGGAAACAACTATATTTCGAAAATCCTCTCAAATATCGCTAAAACATTTTTACGCTCTCATGAGGTGGTTTTTCAGACGTGTCTATATGTAAGTGTATCGCAAAAGTGTAATGGAAACACTTTTTTCGCATTTACACGTCACCGGGGTCAACGGACATGACGTAGGCGGTCACGCGACCAGTTCATTTCGAGGAAGATGGCGCGGTATGTGTGGACAGAGGAGGAGACGGAGTTATTATTAACAGTTTTGTGATAAAAATGTCACAGTTATCTTGGATAGCAAACAACCAAGAAATTCGGAATGATCAGTGTCCCGAGACGCATAACGCTTTCGGCCATCTTCCTCAAAGTGAAGTCTCGCAGGACGGATGAGAATTTACGAGAATTACGGCTAGTTCTCAAAACATTAGCATTTGCTCTTTGTTGAAATTTCAGAAACATCGCTTTTATTTTGCAAACAACTGTAATGGAAACGCAGTTAAGTGAATGTATATACATTCCAATACTGCTCCTAATGAATGGTCCAATAGATGTTTTAATCATGGCGGGCTGCTACAAATAAGTGAATCTGTGAGAAACCCTTCTGTGTTTATGTTATGCACTAATACACCAAAGCAAATTCGTTGTATGTGAAAACCTTCTTGACCGTAAAACAGATTCTGGTTCTGACTAAAACAAAGGATTGCTCTTGTCACACACCAATAAGAATTTATCTGTTTGAGTCTGTGAAACATGGCAGGAAATAGTACAAAATGTCCATCTTTAATTCCCAGAGCCCAAGGTTACGTCCTCACATAACTTATTTGTTGCTCAACCAACAGCCCTGAACCCAAAGACACGCCGCGTTCAGAAATATAAAACAGAGAAAAGCAGCAAATCCTCACATTTAAGAGGCTGAGAGTGAACATGATGACAGTTGTTGGGTTGCTTTCTCACGCTGTGTCAATCAAATGCCATCAAATTGCATGCAAAGAGTCCCGACGCAGCAGATTTATGACTGTTTGAGTGTTTAACTGTTATTAAATCATAACTAGTGGCATACCGAGTTTCCAAAAGAACTGAGTGAACACAATCCATTTAAAGAGGAGCGCCGTCATTTAGAATTGAAAGGCCTGTGAGCTGTGAGCCCTCTTTACTCTGGGTCACCTCAAGTTTTTGTCACAGCGACTATGCAAAACAATATTTAAATAGGAGCCTCTCGTGTGTCGACATATGGCAACAGACGAACGAGAAACTGTGCAACATGTCGGGGATTTTATCTGCTTGTGTTTTACATCTTGATAGCAAACTTGAAAGCATTTGACATTTGTGTTTGGGGTGGAGCGGGGGGGGTAGGGGAGGTATCAGGAGGAGGAGGAGGAGGTGGAAGAGGAGGAGGAGGAGGAGGAGGAGGAGGGGGGTGTTGCTGGGGAAAGAGATTACCCTCAGACCTTTTCTTTGAGAGCGGGAGAGAATAGGGGGGAAGGACGTTCCCTGTGTATTAGTAAATCCCAGTTAATTTTCCCTGTCAGAGAACAATGAGATATGGACCCCCGCGGGCTCTGTTGAATGTAATTCCACCACTTGCTCAGAATCACCTTCATTACTCATCAGAGGTGTGGATCTCTCTCTAGCTCCTAAAAAAAAGAAAGACCTCCGGAGCACATACTAGACGTTGTGATGCTTCACCAGAGCCCCTCAGGAGTCTTCCCAGCACCCTTTTTTTCGTAGTGAGATTACACCTCTTGAGACATTTTCACATTTCCAGAGCAGCTGCTAGTTTCTCCGTAGACGCCGAAATTTCAAGGAGGGAAACATGTCTGTCGCACAGCACTATCCCATGCTGCAAGACTTGACAACCCTTCAAGGTTCCTGGGTTGGATCTTGTTTAATTTACAGAAGCCGAGACATTGGAGGAGCCGGATGTTATTCATGATTCAGAGCCTTTCATTTACACTTAACGCCGCGGTGCTGCTCTGTGACATCATCTGCGTATGTTTTTCACAGCATGTCACATTCAACATGCATGAGTCTGCAACTGCTGGGGGCCTCAAAAGCGCCAATTATATCCATCGTGGATTAAGACTCGCAGATTGGATCCCGTTTTTTTTTTTTTTCACAACTGTCATGTAGCTGTGGAACTCGCTTGTCCAAACTCTGCTGATGACAACAAACATAAAGCAGTATATTTATTTTATTTGCATTTTAATTTCTGATTTAACTTGTCGTCCAGATTATTTTTCAATTATTATTTAATCAATTATTTTGCTTGAGTCTAAACATTCACAGTGTCTCAGAGCACTCAGTAATGCCTTCATTTACAGTCTAAAATCCAGTGACATCCAATTCACAATGAAATAAAACAAAGAAAAACAGCAAATCTTTAATCAGACTGATAATTGGCCATTTAATTATTCGACTAATAGTTTCATGTCATCCACATCTTTCAGAACTCTGTCAGTCACTTTGAGCACCAACAACACATCCTGCTAGAGCTGCGATGATTAGTCAATAAGCAATCAGCAGATTAATATAAATTAATCAGCAACTATTTTGATAATAAAATAAACATTTTAATTTTTTTAAAGCTCCTATATTGTAAGAAGTCAGATGTCCATGTCTTGTTTTCATATTATAAAGTAGGCGTAGTGCTATATAAACAATCTGAAAGTCCTTGTTTAGAATCTGTGCCTTTAAACGAGTCGTCAGGACTTGTGATGTCACAACTATACTTTATAAAAGGTAAACAGTGCTACTACAGCGCTGTAACAATCATTCCCCAGCTGCAATGATGGCGCAGAGACACCAAGAGCGCAGATTTGAAAGACCCGGAAACGCTAACCTGTCAGAGCAGACTGGGCTTTTTCAGGAAAAGTTCTTAAAGAGACAGGCGCTAAAACAGAGCGTTTCAGACAGAGTGCGAATACAGGTATGTTTTGGTAAAGAGTATGAGAAAAATTATGTGTTTTTTGAGCATTAAAGCATGTAAACAAGTTATAGTAGAAACTCAAAATACAAGTATGAACTGAAAATGAGTATGACATGGGACCTTTAAGGCACAAATGTAAACATTTGCTGGTTCAAGCATCTTAAGCCAGAAGAAAATATTGGCTTTGTACATTTCTGCAAACCACAAATTTGTTATGTTTGTACATTTCATCAAATGAGTTTGTTATCAGGAGGTGGAGGGGATGTCAGTTGGGGTGTCACTACAGACCACTGTTCAAGACCAACAAACAACAAAACCTGTTGTGATTTTGCAAGTTATTGCTGTGTTTTCAGTAGCTTATCGGGCACCAAACTTGGGGATTATGTAGCAAACCGACGCTTTGTTTTCAGCTGTTTTCCCGCCATGAAAAATAGTTGTTTTTTGCCAAGACACTACTGCTTTTCCTGCGAGATAGCAGCATAAAACCAGTTGTTTTATGCCGAGACATTGCTGTAATTCCTGCTCAGATAGGGGCGTGAAAAGCTACTGTTTTGTACGGGGACACTGCTGTGTGCTCCCCAAACATGGTATTTTAACCCAAAACAAGATCTTTTCCTGACCATAACTAAGTCATTTTTTTTGCCTAAACCTAACCACACATTAACCACAGCATTATTGAAACATGAAGTTTTAAAATATCCGCTACATAAAAAAATGTACGTGTAAATAGAAACAGTCAATGCCAACATTTTCTTCTAGTGACTGAGTTGCAATCTGATGCTTTTTTTGTCACACACAATAGTAAACTGAACATATTTGGCTTTGTACTTTTGGTCAGCCAAAACAAAACATCAGAAAATGCCACCTTGGAATGTGGGAAATCATTAAAGCTATTTTTGATCTTACCTTTTATAGACAAAAGGATCGATTATGAAAATAACCATTAGCTGCAGCCCTAAATCCTGCACATAATTGATATTTTAAATAAAGAGGGAATTTTCCCAGAGTACCAAGCAGGCGTGGGATCAAGCCAAAAATACAGTATTTGGACCTATTAATCACAAGATGTGTGTTTTCTGTTCCGGCTAACTTCCCCTCCAGCATGGCTGCAGCTGTAAGAGGAGGCAGGCCTATTGTTCAGACTAACAAGGGGCGCAGAGGTCACTTGCATTTTCACAAGAGCTTTGCCAGAGGGGTTTGGGGAAGTAGCCGGCACACAAGTCTGTTTGGTATGGATCTACACTAAAGCTTTTTCTATAAAGTCACATCATTCCCAGTCTATTATAAAGGGGGATAGATTAGATTAAGTGAGATTATGCGCAGAGGGGCTCCCTAAAAAGAGCAAAAATAACACACTCAGTACTTAGCAGGCGAGTCAACAGTGGGATTAAGCCAAAAGGACACGTTCAAATCCAATGCTAATATGCACAATGGTCATCCTTCCACAGGCTCAACTTTTAAGTGGTCTCAAATGTTGTTGCTCCACATTTCTCAACACATCTCACAAGCTGCAGCAGCGACTACAATCTGACTTTTATTACCATATTTTGGTCGTAAAGCTGAAATTAATCTACAGTTTGACAAATCTCAAAACCTCAAATAAGGCCTATATTTCTTCTCCGCATCAAACCGTCCTCCCTCCTGTCAGGCCCTCTCCCTCAGCGCGTACAGTTTGTACAATAACAACTCCTATCACCAATGCAACCGAAAATATGCACAAAGTGGTTGCACACTCTAACATGATTAAATGATGTGTGGTCTGGCGTCACTCCCAGCACCTCTCCCATCCCTCGCCTCGCTCTGTATCTCCCTCCTGCACGAACGCAAACACACACACACACACAGACGCAGATTCCCTTTCCCTGAGCTGTGTTTTGAAAATAGAAGCTTCATATTAACAGTCAACAGTCAAGCTGACAGGTACAGTCTGGCCATTCTCTCCATCATAAAACCCCTCGGTGGATATCTCGCACGGTACACGTGTTACTGCGGCTCCGTGTCACCCAGGTGGAGCGTCACAAATCGTCACAATCACACACATGAGGAATGCAGAATAACTCATGTGGGAAGATTACGGGGGTATGATGTAAACGAAATGCTTGTTTTGTTATTCTGAGGGCTGGATGAAGTGTTCGGATCCCTTCGTGGAAAAAACCAGCAACACCACAGTGTACAGATACGAAGTCACATTACAGGTATATTACAGACACATCAGCAATGAATCCTGCCTAAAAGCAATACTCAAATGCTGCAAGTGGAGCTACTTTAAACTACTTTATACTGCTTACAGCTGGGGAGCTTATTCAGTGGTTCCCAACCTGAGGGTCAGGACCCCTCCAAGGACAGGCAAGATTATGGTGGGGTCACAAAATGAATAACAAGACCAGAAAGAAGGAAACACTTGCCTGACAAACATTAATCAGTAACTAACCGGTTAATTTTTAAGGAAAAAAAATTTAATGACCTGAAATATGGGAGGTCTTTCTCACAATTTTAAAGGCACTACCCATTTAGAGGTTGGTTAAATTTTAGTGTTTTGTGTTGTACATGTCTTACCTTTTATTTTAATTTCTGTTGGCTTTGCTGACAGAATAAGATAAGATAAGATACACCTTTATTAATCCCACAAATGAGAAATTCCAATTCTATGCTAGCACCACTTGCTAAGGTTGCTAAGGGTAGCACTGCTGAGTAAGCAGCTTCATTTTGAGCAACAAACCCCTTTGGCACTGTTGACTATGTTAGCACCACTAGCTGTGCTAACACTACTAAGGGTGCTAACAGAGCTAACAGTAGTTAACAATGCTAAAAGGGGTTTGCGGCTGAAAATTGAGCCGCGTACTCACAGGGGCGACCTTGAAAGGTGATTGGAAAGTGGGCACAACACTGTTCCTGTCGAGATAGCGACGCGAAAAACGGGTATTTTAACCCAAAACAAGATCTTTTCCTTACCATAGCCAAGTGTTTTTTGTGCCTAAACATATCCACACATTAACAACAGCACTGTTGGATCGAGATGGAATTACTAGCGGTAACCACTGTACGACTGTGCGAGGTAGTTCCCCCTAAACCCAGTTGGTGCTAGTAAAGTAAACTGAAGAGTAGCAACACTACCCCATAGACCAACATGTGTAACTAGTCGAAAATATTCTCAGTGGTCAACTGATTAATGGTTAACCGCTTACATCTCCAGTACTACACAGGCCTTTACTTAATTTTCTTGTAAAATATTTGATAGTCAGACTCAACAATCTGAATTCGGAGAGCAAAATCACTCTGTGAAACTCTTCAAGGTTGCAAGTACATACTGCATCATTGCAAAAGGTTGCAAGTTCTTGCACTCCTAGAAGTCTTCTGGACTCTAAGTACCAAGATCCCTCCAAAATCCTGCTCACAGTCAATCACTTGTAAGATTGTTCCCTCATAAGTGACCAATGACATACAGGATTGGTTCTTCCTCATGCGATCACAAGCCACAAATGTTGGCAAACAGTGGTTTAATCTACACAAATGCAACATATTTTAAATCACCAGCAGCTTTGCAAGTCAAATCTTCATCTGTAAAGTAACTCTACTTCTTAAACCCCACAGTATTTCCCACTGAAATGTGGTGCAGTTGCGGTACAGTGTTTGAGTAAACTCAGTTAGTTTCCAGCACTAATTATTCTAAACAATCTCACTGCCGGAGACATTACAGCATCAGAACACCCCTCCAAGATGTTGTGATTGCTGACGACTAACACACTCGCAGGATTATTAAAGACAACGTGCCGTTTGACACCAAACTGAACCTCATGATTAAGCTACTACAATTGCCCACTGACACACTTTCTGCACGGCGAGCGCCGCGCTTTGCCCTGCACTCTCCTCGCTCATTGAAAATAGCCACACAAGCACGGTGATTCATCCCAGGAGTTTATTCTCTCGAGCAAAGACAACACAAAAAAGGACCTTGAGCGAAACCTCCAAAAACCTCCCACGGGCTCTGACCGGGGAGGAAGAGCAGTCGGTCGCTTGTGCTCGCTCGCCTTTTTCCTGTTAGAGTGCTTAAGAGGGCACGCCGTACGCAGCGGAATTCCCAAGAAGAATCAATAACATTATGACACTATCCAGCACCTAACGGCCCTGTTTACCAGATACTTCAGCACACAGCGTTGGTGAGGACGCTGCTAACCACCGGCAGATATGATGCAGGGGTACTCCACAAAGCACTGTGCACTTTGTGTTGCAGGAGTGTCGTCAACTCAAAGGGAGCATGGGATGCAGCAGCGTGCAGATAATATTTCAGGAGGTGAGAGTGGCGAGCTGAGACCACGGGCTCTCCTCGCAGGCTGGCCGGCGTACTGCTGGAGGTAATGAGGCCTCTTGTGTGTCCTCTCTGATCTGAGAGTTGAATAATTTCCCATGTGGCACAGCCATTTCCAGCTTCCGCCTTTACTCTCACCTCGTCGGGGTGGGTGGAAAGGCGAGAGCGAAAAACTCCCACCCAAACGTGTTGCCATTGTCAATCCACAGAGCCACACACACACTCACACACACACACACACACAGGCTGGCTGCGGTCCAGACCGAAAGATCAGTATTTGAAAGATATATGATTTAAAAATAAAAAGCTTTGTTTTCTTTGTCTATTTTTAGGTTTCTGTTCAGTAAATCTGTGTCACAAGCAGCTCGGCGTCCTCTCACAGCCTCTCATTGGTCAGTAGGAAACTCGGGAGTTGATAAATGGTCTACTTCAGCGCCCAGACACACGTGCTGGGTTGCAGATCTCTGTTTCAATGTGTCTTTTGTTTGACGGCTGGTGTTTCAACATCCTCAACTTGAATAGAAGAAGGTCAGCCTGGTGGGGTCTGCCCCACGGTTATTCACAAGCCCAACCTGGGGGCCCCCATACTGGTGGGGTGACTGGGAGGGAGGAGACAGGACGGGACGGAGAAACCTCCCTCCTACCTCCTACCTCCTACGTCTGACACCAAACTAATCTGTGAAGGAAAGTTTCGCCGCGTTTAATCACACGTGCCATCCGGCGCTGGCGAATGAACTCATCTTGAGAGCGTGTCTGAAAGTTTTAGTGGACGTCACATGACGTGGAAACGTAAACAAGCGAGTGAAGTTTTAAGTGCTGGGGTCCAAACTGTGGGTGAATTGGGATGAAGGAGACTGGAGGAGGATGAACTTTCCAGCAACACAACAAAAACAGGAAGAGAAAAAGACAAATAACATCAGCACGTGTGTGTGTGTGCTCCTTGATGCTCCCCAAACTGATGCAGGATACACTCCCCTTCTCTTTCACTGACAAAGGCTGTACAGGAGGCAGATCAGGGGGTGGAGGGGGGCTTACTTTTTCCACTTGGCCATGCTTTTTGCTTCCTGGACAGACCCCCCTCCTCCTTTAACCCCAACTGGATCCATATTCAGCAGGAATTTGTTTGGGGGAGTCAGCTTGTGCAGCAGCAGGATAGCTCCGGGCTGTGACATAAATACTCTGATATTTAAGAGTATGCACACGTGCAAAGTTCAGAAATAAACATTTAGCATGACATTTAATGGGAGAGTCTGCAGTGACCGCTGCCTTGTAGTGTCCACAGTCATTCTGCAGGCTGCATGTAGCACCATGGACCCACATCACACACACCATGTGCACATCAGGAGCCAAAAGGTAAAATAAAAGCACCTCTACATCTTGCACACACACAGAGAGACACACACACACACGCATGATTCATTCAGCGAGCAAAACGCACACAGGCTGCTACAATGTAGCCTCCAAGCCCCAACGCTTTGGAGATCAACGCGGCATCTGTTACTAACGAAATGCACAACCTGCTTAACAGCCCGCCGGTTCAGTCCCGACGGCACCGGGCAGCGTGCTAGTAAACACAAAGCTGCGGTTTCTCGTCAGAGCCCGAGACGTGCGGCTCGGTGCCACTTCAAGTGGTCACTCTATTGTTGAGAAACAATCTGAGCCAAAGTGGAAACAAAACCCTTCTTTCCCCGAGACAAGAGGCTCCGCAGGCAGCGCGACACCGGCGGAACAAGCAGCGTTAAGTTTGCACTCACTCACCGGGTTATGAAGCGGAGAAAGTCCTCGGTAATTTTCGGGCTCTTGTTTTTAAATATCTTCCCCCTCACGGCCACTGAGAATGGGCTCAACGTCAGTGGCTGAGTAACTGAATAGACTCGGAGAGAGCGCAGTAAGTTGAAGTGTCAAATTACATTGGCTATTCTATTACCAAAGGGACCCTGGCTCGGTGGCTGCTGACAAAATGTGTCGCGGATTTGTTTTGAACGCGGAGAAGAAGCCGTGAGGAGGAGAGCCGGGAGCCGGAGCCGGAGCCGGACTGTCGCTCAGCTCAGCAGCCATCTGCTGCTCTGGATCTGCCGGAGCGACCCGCTCCCGGTGCGGTACCGACCCGGTCTGCTGCTCTGGGTGGACTTTGTTTACAACATGGAGGATTATAAAAGACTGTACACACACTGACATGGAGAGAGGGCATGCTGGGTGTTTTGTTTTGTATATCTTTATTGATTAAATTAACTTAACTACTTACTTATTAACTAAGCACCTGATGGTTGTTTATTGCTCATTAAAATAAATTTAAAAAATAAAATTGATATGAGCAAAGGGTTAATTACTACTTAATACTAGCAGTCAGTAATAATTCATTAAAAATAATAGAATTTTTTCTCAAAAGCCACAAAATATGTAAAAATTCAATATACAGTAAAATTATATTAATAACAATAAATAAATAAAAAGATAAATAACAATAAAAAAGGTACAATAAAGTATTTTAAAAAATTAACAATATTATAAAGATACTGACATCACTGTATAAATATAATAATAACAGCAGTCAATAAAAATAATAATTACAGAAGCCAATAATAATAATAATAATATCAGTTAATGATAGATGAAAAACTATATTTTTTCTCAAAAGCCACAAAAATGTAAAAAAAAAATGTATATACAGCAAAATAATAAAAACAACAAAAATTAGTTAAATCATAATAAAAAGTAAAATAAAATATTAAAAAATAATATTAAAAAATACTGATATTAATAAGAATATAAAATAATAATAATAATAATAAATATTATTTTCTCGAAAACCACAAAATGTAAAAATTCAATATACAGTAAAATAGTATTATTAATAATTACAAATAAATAAATAGAAAAAAGTGAAATAAAGTATAAAAATTTAACAATATTACAAAAATACTGACATTAATAAATATAATAAGAAAAATAATATTAATAAAATATAATAATAATAATTGTCAGTAATGATAGATTTTTTTCTCAAAAGCCACAAAAATGTTAAAATTCTATATACAGTAAAATTATATTAATAACAACAAATAGATAAAAAATAATTACAAGATAAAATAAAGTATACAAATAACAGTATTACACAAATACTGACATTAATATTAATAATAATAATAATTAGAATTATTAGAATCATAAATCTCTATTAAAATTAACTGTGTTTAAACAATCTGCCAAGCCATTGTCTGAATATATTCGATATAAATATTAATATCAGCTATAATACATATAATGACACATATAATAGCCTATTAGAGGACAACAAACACGCGCACGCCCTCTCACACCGGCGCGTTGGCGCATATGGCACACACACACGCGCTCCTCCGTCCCGTGATCCTCCTCGGAGCTGACGCCACCCTCCGTGTTTTGCAGGTCGCCGCTCTCTGATGGAAAGCTCTGAATAACAAAGACATGTTTGAGAGCAGCAGCGGCATCAGCAGCAGCAGCAGCAGCAGTCTGGGCTGAGCGCTGACGTCAAGGAGCCATGACTGTGCCAAGCAGCATCCAGACTCCAGTCCACACACACACGCACGCACGCACGCACACACACGCACATGAACACACTGACCTGCTGCTGCCACTGTGGCCTGTTTGGAAGCACCCCATGTCAGAAGTTAGGAACACACCACCCTGCAGTGCTGTGATTGACTCTTCAAAGTTGGGATGTGATTAGGGTCAGAGTGGAGTTTTTACTCTGATAGCACAAGTCACCACACCAGTGATCCGCTCTGCTGGTGAGCCCCTGCTTTCTGGCCTGTGTATCCACCCCAGCTGTCTAAGTTAGGGGGAGGGACAGGCTGGAACAATAGGCGCCATTTGTCCTGCTAAAAGGTGACAGGAAGCATTGATTTCAGCCTGCTCCATGCTTGTAAGCCATCCCCGAATTGGCTAATGTGAACATTTCCCTCTAACGGAGATTGGAAAATTTTAGGTAATTGTGATTCACAGTAGTAGCATTGGGATGCAGGAGGGAACGTTTGATTCCAGGATACCAAAGCCCCATCAATTTTATTGAGCTGTTCATTAAATAAAGCAATAAAGTCCTCTGGTGTTCAATAGGTGATTGCTGCGAGGTGCAACATAAACAGGCTACTATATTAAAAGATAGAAGGAAACAAAGAGCAAACTGGCAAACAGACAAAAACTAAAGTTACACCTAAATCACTAACGATTTGGTCTCATTAAAGTCCAACCAGCCAAGGTACTTTTTAGAGTCTGCAGCGGCTGAAGTGTACATGAGGTAAAAATCTGTTTTGGCTTCTAATTATTACAACTGTTCATTTTACAGCCAAAATCCTGTTTGAGGGCGAGCAGGGGTGTATTACTGGATAGAGGCACAGGGGCCTCTAGCCAGTAATGTCAGGGCCCCCCCTTGTCTTCACCTGCAAAATGGCACTCAAATTAATATGTACCAACCGTAATGAGACACAAAATGACTCAAACAGACACAAAATGAGGACAAAGACATGAAAAGTGACTTCAAAGAGACACAAATATACCTCAGACACAAAATTACTTTAAAGAGACAAAAACAACTACAAAGAGTTGCAAATGAGCGACAAAAAAAACACAAAACAACTACAAAAACACACTAAATGACTACAAAGAGACAAATATACCTTAAAGAGACACATACAGCCACAAAGAGACGCAAAGGTAGTACAAAGGTCAAACAAAGACAAATATACTTTAACGAGAAACCAAATGACTACAAAGAGAGACAAAAAAAAACTACAAAGAGACAACAAATGACTACAAAGAGAGAAAAAGAAACTTCCAGGAGACTCAAAAGAACCACAGAGAGACAAAACGACTACAAAGAGAGACAAAAAAACTACAGAGACACCAAGCGACTACAAAGAGCCTCAAAGTAACTACAAAATGACAAAACAACCACAAAGAAACACAAAATGACTACAAAGGGAGACAAAGAAACTACAAGGAGACACAAAAAACTACAAAGAGAAACCGAATGACTACAAAGAGATGCAAAACAACTACAAAGAGACAAAAAAGACAACAAAGAGAAAGCAAATGACTACAAAGAGAGACAAGGAAACTACAAGCAGACACCAAACAACAACAAAGAGACACAAAATATATACAAAGAGACACCAAGCAACCAAGAGACAAAAAACCCACAAAAAGGCACAAAATGACTACAAACAGAGACAAGGAAACTACAAGGAGACACAAAATAACTACAAACAGACAAAATGACTACAAAGAGACACTAAACGATTACAAAGAGACAAAATGACTATAAAGAGAGACAAAAAACTACAAAGAGACACTAAGTGACTACAAAGAGACTCAAAACAACTACAAAGACACAAAAAAACAACAGAGACACAAAATGACTACAAAGAGACACCAAGCAACCAAGAGACAAAAAACCCACAAAAAGACACAAAACGACCACAAAGAGAGACAAGGAAACTACAAGGAGACACAAAAGAACTACAGAGAGACAAAACGACTACAAAGAGACACAAAAAAACTACAGAGACACCAAAAAACTACAAAGAGACACCAAGCGTCTACAAAGAGACACAAAACAACTACAAAGAGACAAAAAATGACTACAAAGAAACACCAAACGACTACAAAGAGACACAAACAAACTACAGATACACCAAACAACTACAAAGAGACACCAAGCGTCTACAAAGAGACACAAAACAACTACAAAGAGACACCAAACGACTACAAAGAGACACCAAACGACTACATAGAGAGGCAAAGGAACTACAGAGAAACACAAAACAACCACAAAGAGACGCAAAACAACATAGCTTACCGGTACCTGGTGGTGTCTGGGGAGAACGCCGGGGGACAAGAACAAATGATGAGGCTGGGACAGTCCGAGTAGGATGGACGGGAGGGGTGGTGGATGGGTCCAACAAACCTTGACCTTCACCTGGAAGAGCTGTTCTCGCGTCCCGTAAGATCCTAAAGCCAAACCCTGTTCTTTTATCCTAAACCTAACCACATGTTTATAAACAGCTCATTCTATAGTAAAGTATGATACACACTGGACCTTTAGGTATGTATGGTTGAAAAAATTAAAATAAAATACATAATACAGGAAATTAAATGCTAAAATTTGACCAAATTTCCAGTTTAACACAAACTTCCTGCAGCTAGTGCGTTCACCATGGTTGGAAACCACTGATATAGATGATGGAGTAATTCAGATCTATATTTCATACCATACAGCTAATTCTAAATGCAGGCAGGCAGCCGTTTGGTGCTATTTCACTAATAGGAATTTCCTAAATTGTCCCCTATTAGGCAGCTTAAAATAGCTCCCATTCACCAATTTGTCTGAGGCCACTTAAGCTTGTCACACTCAGCTGGAAGAACTACAGGTATTCATGTATGTGTGAGTCACCAAAGTACTTTCCTTTTTCCTGGGCTGAGCTGCAACACTTAAAATTCAGAGTCAGTACAGACACACAATCCGAATTTAAGGATGTGGTGCATGTTTCACCCAATGACACAAAAAAAAAAACCTGACTTCATTCTAAAAACTTGAGAGTTTTCTGCGGGATAATCGACCATGATGATGTAAAATCTTCCCTGCAGTGTTCCACTGGGACGTGGTGAGAGGGATCACCCTGTCAGACCTGCGATCACAGTGTCGTGACACCTTCTCTCTCAACATGATGCGACGTCTGCGATGTACGTCAGCGCGAGACAGACACACTGATCCAAATATAGATGGGAATTTTCTTTATCACAACTGGGTCAAAGAGACTGAGTGAAATGTTTTTAAACGTCATACACAAAGTGATGTTTAACAGTGCAGACTCAGAGTGACATCAGATTTACCCAACATGCCTTACTGCCGATGGTTAACACCGTCACTGTCTCCTGATTGTGTCTTGGAAACAGAGTTGGATTAGACACCAAAGAGCTTTAGAGATAAATATTTCTTTGCTCATTCAAGGCTGCACGAATCAATATTTGATTTTACCAGACAAAAAACATAACTGTGTGCAAAGTAAAAGGAGTCGCTGGTAATAATGAACCAACAGAAAATGATCACCCTGCTCGTCTGAGGCAAATTAAGCATGATAACACAAGTCAAAGCATTCGTTAAAGACGGACAGATTGTCATCTTTATAAAAAAAAAAGAAATACCAACATGGTGTCATGAGACAGTCTTTAATTCAAAGGGGACCTATTATGGTTTTTTCTTGCATTCTGTCATATATAAAATGTTGCCATGTCAGATGTTAATATTGAACGTGGCCAAAGTTTCAGTGAATGAGGTAAACATAAAACCTCAGGCATCAGACTGCTCTGAATACTCTATTTATTCTATATATGGTCATCTGCTCCAGGCACGTTACTGCAGGTGTTTACATTACATACACTGCTACAAGTAGCTACATGCTAACATCAGGGAAACGTAATCTTGGTTGCCATTGTTGTTAATATCTGCCCGATTTTGGATCATATTCCTGCTGGAGCATGTCTGGTTGTGAAGATTTTGGTTTAGAAACTTTTACTGGTTATTTTTCAAGGAAAGAGCTGCTACACTTTTGTGTCATGGTCTCATTTTTTTTCCAATTTGGGAAGTCCTTCTTCTTCTGACTATGGTGTGTTCATTAGCTTTAAAGGGGGACTTCTGTATTTTTGAACCTGGACCCCATTTTCTCATGTTTTTATGTCAAAGCGATGAATGGCAACAACAGTTTTTGAAACAGGTATTTAGAGTATTTATTGAGGCAGCTGTCAGCAGCTAAAGACACTGCAATGTAACCACATGGGGCAATTGAGTATCATCAACTTACGTCCACTGAAGCCTTGTTCACATTACACGATTTTCACTCCGATTTTGAGGTCACAGCGGATCTTGAGAGCCATTGAGAAGTCCTGGGGTTGGAAGTGAGTCGGCAGATAGTCTGCCACGATGAGTCCTCGTGTGTGAACAAGCCTACGAGCAAGTCTGCGACTGGGACTGGATATCTGGCACGCTAGAAAACTGGAGGGGTCTGACACGACTGACAAAGAGCATCAGCCAATGAGAGGCGGGATATGGCGATGCAATGTACGGCTCTACCAGCCCCAGCAAGACGTACGCAGTTGGCGAGACTTCCGATGACAGAAACACACGTCGCCAAGTACGAACACTCAAAAGATTATGATAGTGTCCTCAACTCAAGACTGGTCGGCTTTAAAGTGCTTGTCACAGTGGTTAGCATTGTCGTCTCATTGCTATGGTGAGAGGGTTGACTACTCTGGCTACTCTGCAAAGACATGCAGGTTAATTGGTGACTCTAAATTGTCCATAGGCGTGAATGGTTGTCTGTCTCTATGTGTCAGCCCTGTGATAGTCTGCCAAGCTGTCCTCTCGCCCACTAACAGGCTGGATCCTTACAGAGGTAACCACTTATCCTGTTGGGCATCGCGGGGGGGCTGCAGCCTATCCCAGCTGACACTGGGCGAGAGGACAGGTTGGCAGACTATCACAGGGCGGACACATAGAGACAGACAACCAATCACACCTATGGACAATTTAGAGTCACCAATTAATCTGCAGGTCTTTGAAGAGTAGCCAGAGTACCTATGTACTCAGCAAAGGAAACATGTTGTCGCCGTAGCAATGAGACGACAATGCTAACCACTGCACCACTGTGCCGCCGTCTTAAGTCCCAAGTCAGGACAGCCAAGTCCAGAGTCAAGTCCTATGTCAACGCTGACAAGTCCCAAGTCTAAATCTTTGAGTTTGATTCCTAATCAAGACATAATTCACTCTTCACCAAATGTAATGCCATTTTAACATTTATTCATCCATTCAGCAACAAAATTGATGTTACATGTAAGAAAATAAAAGATTTATAACCATCAACCAAACATTTAATTTCATCCGCCATGTTTTTGCCCTTATGATGTCAGCTGCTGTTTGGTCTTGAGGGGGCGTTCAGGCAAATTAACCCAGTCTTGAACTCTTTATTCAGATTTTTCAGACACCACATGAGTACAGGGTTTGTTACAGTCATTGTCTGGCTTCAGTGACAGTGTGGAGACAACCTGCAAACACTGACCAATCAGAGCAGACTGGGCTTTTTTTGGGAAGGGGGCTTAAAGAGACAGGTGCTAAAATGAAGCGTTCGGACAGAGGGTGAATACAGGTGTTCCAACACAGACAACATGAGGAAAATAACGTGTTTTTTTGAGCATTAAAGCGTATACACATGTTCTGTTAGAAACCCAAATTACAAGTAGGAACCTGAAAAAAGCAGATTAGGTCACCTTTAGTGTAAACCACAACCTCTCCCCAGCCTTAACCACAATGTTTCTGTAACCTCGGGATGCAGGATATAACGTAATCTTTAGGAAGCAGGGTTGACTGATAACTCATCCTGAGTGTCTCCCTGACTTCATTCCTCAAAGCATGCTGGGTGATTGCATCATAATGAAACTTCCTTTCTGTCACTACCCATGGTTTGTTACATTTCAGTGTAACACTCTGTTAAAGCCAGTAATGGCTGATCGTCGAGGTCGTTGGCCAGATGACTGTCATGGAAATGAATGGACTGTACAAGTGGACGCAGAAACAATTATGCTTCCTGATTTTGATCTGAATAACTTTTGTTTAGGACCCAAAGTTGCATCTCGTCATCAGTCTTGGTCTTTTTTAAATGTTTGTCCTCAGATTTTATTTGCCACATGTAAACAAACCCTCTCAGAGCGTTAGAAAACACGTCGATCGATGCTGGACCCGCACCCCGCACGTCCTGCTGCTCCTTACATAAAACACAGCACAATGTGATCTTTGAAAGTGTAGGCAGGGAGGAGATGTCTGTGTTTTCATTTACAGTTCCCACCTGGTTTATGAATGAACAACCGACAGGCTCCGGAGAGCAGCCCACATCCTCCGCAACCAACCAACCGCTGGCTTGCTTCCAGTCCAAATGTGTTCACAGTGCACACACTTTACTCTGCTGTGGACACAGAGCTCATGCTGCTCGGTGGTATGTCCAAAAATATGGAGAGAGATAGTGTTGGAGTCGTGCATTCCCAAGAGTCTACTTACGACGACGTCCAAGAGCTGCGCTGGCATATTTTGCTTCACTTTCTTTCGCTGAAACATGAAAATGTGACTTAAATTATAGCTGCAGACGACAGCTTTTGTGCTTTCATTTTACCAAGCCCCTCAGGTTCATGCGCGTCCCTCCCCTAACAACTGTGTTATATTGGGGGCTGTGTTGTGTTATGGGATTGTGTGCGACCTGGTGACAGCACTGCAGACTGAGCAGGAGTCTGGTCAACAAATAGGATTGCAAAGGATGGAGGGAATCAGCAGGGCTCTGCAAACAGGAGACAACTATTGCACTCCATTTGACACAAAGACATGAGGGAAATGTGATAAACCCCATTGATTCTCATTACAGCAGGAGAGGCAGACAGAAAGAGAACAGACATACCTAGACAGGTTGTGCTGAAGCCTCCTGATGATTTCCTCCCCTTGTTTTTTTTTTATTTCTTCAGACTTTTTTTGAGCAGCACCAGCAGAAAGCTGGCTGCCGGCACCCCATGCTGCTCTGCTTTTGGGGGAGCGGAGAGCCAATCAATGTGTGCTCACAAAGGGGGAAGAGCATTCAGAAAGCCAACTGTTCCCTCAGGCCATGGGCAATGAAGAAGTGGGAGAGACAGAGGGAGACAGTGCAGAGAGAGAAAGAGGCGAGGGGGTTGACAACATGTTTCCTTTGCTGCGAGATACTGAGAGGAATAACGTGATCACTGCAACACTGACAAGGAGCAAATACAATACTGTCTCTAGCTCACTGAAACAACAGATTGATGTTTGTCTAAAGAACGCCACATGATGCTGTTAATGATCAACATTTGTTATTTAATTAATCAGTTTATTATTTTTGTTATCAACCTTTTAATGAATTTGTCACATGACAGGCGCACATGACGCACATGAGGTACTTCAGACAAGGGTTCCTACAAAAAACATTTAACACAATAATCATCACCACTGCCTTGCAAAATACAAAAATATTAATGATAATAATAGTAAAGGTTTGTGTCAGTCCTCTTCTATTCTATCAAAGTTTAGTATTTTTCTGATCAATCAATTAATAGTTCAGCCAACGGATGCCAAAACTACAGTGAAAAATGTCAACGTGTCGTTAATAAATTGGAATCAAGACAAAAATAATGTCAATTAACAAAAATATGAAACAGAGAAAAAGAAGAAAATACTCACATTTTAAGAATCTGAAGCCAAAAAAAGTTCTGCATTTTGATGAATGTGTTTAAAATTGTGTATTTTGTCACTATATAAATCCGAAATTATTATTATTATTTAATCTAAAGTAATTTCTATTTAGAACCCAATCCCCAGTATAAATGTTGGCATTATACATTTCTGCAAATCACAGATTTCATTTGTGGCAGATATGCTTGAACTTTACTTTTCTCTGTGTTTCAGTATTTAATTTTATGTTGGGACAACGCTATGGTTAACTTCTGGTTTTGGTTAAAAATTACATGGTAAGGATCATGTGTTGGTTTGAGATATTTGGTTTTGTTGCCACAAACATGGCTGAAAATGTACAAAAGTCTCGTTAATAATACCTGGTTTTGTCATCATGAACATGTCTGGAAAAGTCTCAACGCCTCATTGTGGTTTTGTCGCCACACACATGGCTGAAAATGTCCCGATGTCTTGGCAAAATATACCTGGTTTTGTGGCCACAAACACAGCTGGAAATGTCCTGGCGTCTTCTTAAAAAATACCCAGTTTTGTTGCCACACACATGGCTAGAACTGCCCCGATGTCTCATTAAAAAATACCAGATTTTGGGCCACAAACGTGGCTGGAAATGTCCCGATGTCTTGTCAAAAAAATCCCAGGCAAACACAGCTGGAAATGTCTCAACAACTCATTAAAATACTTTTTTTTTTGCCACAAACGTGGATGATAATGTACTAATGTCTTGTTAAGAAAAATCCCTAGATTTTGTCACCACAAACACAACTGGAAATGTCCCAACATCTCGTTAAAAAATTTCCAGTTTTGTCGCCGCAAACATAGCAGAAATGTATGCTGTCTTCTTAAACAATTCCCAGTTTTGCCACCACAAACATGGAGGGAAATGTCCCGACGTCTTTTTAAAAAATTCCTGGTTTTGTCACGGCACACAGGGCTGAAATGTCCCGACATCTAATTAAAAAATGATACATTTTTCGCCACAAACATGACTGGAAATGTCCCAATATCTCACCATAAAATACCCAGTTTTGTCACTACACACATGACTGGAAATTTCCTGACATATCGGCAAAAAATTCCCAGTTTTGTCGCCACAAACACGTCTGGAAATGTCCTGATGTCTTGTTAAAAAATACAGTTCTTTTCACCACAAACATCACAGGAAATGTCCTGACATCTTAACAAATCCCCAGGTTATGTGGCCACAAACACGGCTTGAAATGTCCTGACGTCTTGTTAAAAAATAAAATAAATAAATACATGGTTTTGTCGCCACAAACACAGCTGGAAATGTCTCAATGTTTTGTCAAAAATTCCCAGTTTTGTCACTACAAACATGGCTGGAAAAGTCCCAATATGTCAACAAAATATTCCCCGTGCTCTGGCCATAAACACAGCTGGATATGTCCCGACAACTGGGTAAAAAGTACCCAGTTTTGCGGCCACACATTAAATTAATATATTTCTTTCTAACTGAAAATCTAATTTATTATTAATGATTTTAATTAATGTTCTTTTGCAAATAAAATCTTTAATTTTAACCCATCAAGGATAAAAATTTTCATTATTCCACACACTTTCCAAAATCTTTTCATTTTCCTTTTCATGATTGATCATTTATGTTTTTCACCTCATACTCAACAACAATGATGGCAAATAAATATATATGTTTTTATTTAGGTTCAGTTATTTGTTGTCTTTAAAGCGTGCGGCGTTGAACCATACTGTAGGTGTGTGTTATAGATGTTTTGTCATGCACTGGGAATTATGTATAATTTGCGTCAAACAATCTCTGCGTGGCAGATTGAGCTCACAGTGGGTGTTCCACTTAATAAAATCACTTAGTGTAACAATTCCCACCTTGACATCCCTCTGTTCCCTCTCAGAGGAAAGGGTTTAGGTATATTGCAGAGCTGCGGAGACTTTTTTGTTTTCCTTTTATGTATTACCTGACAGGAGGTTAACTAGCTATTTCCAGCCCCATTATTCTCCTGTAACTCCAGGGCAGAGTGAAAAGTCAATTATAGTCAAAGCATACTGTGTTTGTCAGAATCCCAGGCTTGTGATCTCCTCCGCCGAATCATTTTCTACTAAATGTGAGTGTGTAATTATTAGCGAGACATTATAGGGCTTAATGAGATACCACGGTAAATTGCATTGCGGGTTCATATGCACTAATAATAAAAAAAAAAGCATCTCAATAAGATGGCAGTTCCTCGACAATATCAGAGCTAGTCCGTCCGGCGCTGTGACATTTAAGTAAGATGCTCTCCTTTTCTTTATCGTAGAGGATGGGTTCCAGCTCCTCAACTGGGAAATGTCACATGTTCTTTAAGGTCAGAGTGAATCTCTTCAGTTATTTTTCATCAAAGGAGCTTAGCTTAGTGATTCCCTCTTGTGATAATTTACTCCTACCACAGATATCAACGTACACGATCTAAGATAGCGTAGTTCTACGGCGTAATTCAAAAGCAGAAATACAACCTCGATACTCGTGCACCGTTATTTATCATCAGGCTTGCAGTTTCTCTGTCTATGCACTTTCCTCTCAGCCGTCACTTACTGATTTCTTACTTTTCACAGAATAACTCTGCAAACCCCCGTAGAGCCGATGTGAACCTGCTGCAGGTCTTGCTTGTAGAGCAGAGCAGTAGCGATAGCAGTGCAAGAGCTGCTATCCTTTAATTCATTACGGTGCGCTGAGATCTCGTTGACGATGGATGCCTCTCGTGTTATTGTTGCTACAAACTGGTGAACCCAGAAAGAAGCAAGAAACCGACACTAAAAGCTGCAATCAGTCTCCATAGCTGCCGCATCAGGGTTCAGCCAGTTATCCACAGGAACAGGAAACACAATACTAACGAACAACACAGTATGAAAAGAGAAATGAAAACAGAAATAACTCAAGGATGGATTTTTCCCGCTTGTTTGCAGAGCTCTCACCTGCCTGACAATCAGGAATGCATTTCATATTGATCAATATCTCTTTGTGACACTTTTCTAACAAGGATGTGAAAATGTTCTAAACACAAGTCGATCACCTGGTGTATCAAGAAACTGGATGTAGCCGGCATTGGTTTGTGGTCTTGAGGCCTTGACTTTGGCATCTGGCCGCCATCTTGATTTTTTGAAACCCGAGGTGACCCTTTTCAGACGAGAGGCTGGAGCCATGGAGGAGCAAAGCAAGCAGGTTCTCCAAAATGCTGTGGTAGTGACTTGTCCATCACAAGGTAGCCACGCCCTAAAGCATGCCCTGCTTTATGATCTCATTTTACTGTAAATGGGACCATAATTTATAAAATGAACATCACGCTGTACTGAAGAAGACTGAAACTAGTGATTGAGTTCATGGTCAATGAAAATGTGGCAGGGTCATTTTCCTAAAAATGCTCTATACCGTTTATCTTCTTTTTGCGACATGTGAAGTCGCCCCCTGCTGGCCATTAGGAAGAATACAGGTTTAAAGCACTTCCCACTTCTTCTTCCTATAGGCGACATAGGTGGTCGGCTAGGGCTACACCCAGTGGGGGCACCAAAATTGTATCCAGAATCTTATTTAATTTAAATTTTGACATAAATAAATAAATAAACATTTGAACAAATGGCAAAAATGATCCAAACCTCTAATGCTAACAGTCGGGCTGTAGTGGAGGCTCTACCTCTAGTCCTAATCTTGTTCATCAGTTAGCGATCATCACAGTCAAGAGTTTTGGATTTGTACTTTATGTTCATTTTGCAGATTATATTTTCATTATTAAACAGTGTTGGTAGTAACAGTAATTAGCTATATTATGTTGCTGTAGTAACAAAGTAATATAACGTGTTACCAACAGGATTTTGGGTATATTACTATATTTATAATGTCATGTAACACGTTACCACCTGAAATAAACTGTATATTGTTTTCATTTTTCATTCACCCACCCTGATCCATGCAGCTCCACTTCTGCCAGTGCGCAACCAGGAAAAATAGGTTGTTGTGTCTTGTCATGTCATCACAGAGTACAGGCCGCCACATCTGTGTCATGCCGCACTGTGCCTTAGCTTGCTCAATGTCTTACCATTCATATATAAACAACGTATCCTGCTCTGCTTTTGCATCCAAAGGCTGCTTCAAAGCCACTGGTTTGTTTTTTCCCTGGTGATCGACACTGGGTGATGCTATCAAATGTGCGTTAGCATGTTGGATGCTTGCCGTTCAGATTTACTGGCATGACGAAATAACAAGTGTTGACTCCCCTCTTCTGAAGCTGTCATAAAGTCAGAATATGGGTCCATTCCTCAGTTACTCAGTAAGCTATTCATATTCTTTTAGTCCGTTAGGGTCCACTGATGAAAAGAATGAAAAGTGTTTCTCATAGAAAGTCATCCAAGATATGAATATTGTTTTGGTTGACTGTAAAACAAGTGTCATATTAGATTCACTTTGTAACCTCATAAACTATATATTTTATTTTATTTTATTTTTATTTATTTATTTAACCTTTATTTAACCAGGAAGTCCCATTGAAATTGAAAATCTCTTTTACAACAGAGACCTGGCCGAGGTAGCAGCCAATCAAAACACATTTAAAATACGACATATAATACAAAAATCTACAATAAAACAACAACTATTCAAACATAGTGGCCTCTCAAGAAAAACAAGCACATGTTTTTGTCACCACATTCTTTATGATGACCAAAAAAAGTCCCAAAGATCTGACCTTGGGTCGGCAGCCATAACCCCTGATTCTATTCCTAAAATACTCTGGCTGAACATAACGTAACAAGAGCATATATAACCACAACCAAACCCTTTTGACCTTTTGATGCCATGAACTGCTCCTAGAATCAGTCACTGCCGTATTAGACAATCGGAGGTTAATAATGGAAACGGTGCAACAACTTGTCAGGCCCCGTGGAGGGCAGCAGCACTACCTGCTCGCACACATCCACACACACTCACACACACTCACACACACAGCTGCACAGACGCCCTCATGACAACATCCACCTCGTCTGCTTTACAGCGTCCCTCATCCACCAGTCTGTTTGGCGGGTGTTGCCGGGCAACAGGCTGCGTAAACACGGCACCTGACATGTGGAAGAGAGAGGGCAGCCAGGCGCTCAGACACTTGTCTGCATAGCTCTGTCGACTCCACTAAAAACATGCACTTGTCACGCAGGACATAAAGGCACACTCCTGCGTGTGTACACACAATAGTTTAAACCTCTTAGAAACATAAGCAGATTTCTGCTCAGTTTTTAGGCATTTTTCGGGGGTGTCCTCGCGAGATGGCGTCTATTAATAAACATTTAAATCAGCAGAGAGGATAACAGAGCAGCGTCTCACAGTAAATGTGTGTTTGAACACTTTATCAGGATCATAATTTGATTACATTTATAAAAGATAAACACACTTGTTATGGCTGCAGTGTTACAGATAATGACTGTCAAGTATTTCTGTTTAAAAAAAAAACACAACTAAATATATATAATAATGTGCAGTTTAGATATAATACGTTTTTAAGGCTTTCAGTGAGTGCCTCACTGCTGTATTTCCTCCACTGTTTTTATCAGGTCAAACGCTTTCAGCATCAAGGTCAAGGGCGGCTTTATTATCGTGTAAACAGTGCAGGATGGAGTAGCAAGATGCAGCTGTAGCCCCCACATCGCTGTATTTTAGAGACAGGGAAAAAGAAGGGTAAAAAATGTGCCGTAGCAGTTTTTAAAGAAGCACTAAAAACAATACAGATACAGACTCCGGCTGCCGTGTCGCGCTGCAGTGTCACATTACAGTGTCATGTAAATATTGTGGCACTGAATGAACATGAGCAGATGAAAGAGAAAAGGAGAGTTCTGCAACATCACACACACGCTGGTAAGAGATATCGTGGCGTGTAACAGGGCGCCGTGTTTATTCGTGAATTCAAAGGGGCAACAAGGGAAATAAATATCCAGATAGTTCAGTGTTTGCGGTGCAATGTGTAGAGCAGAGGTATGACAGTTGAGAGGAGTGATGTTTGAGACGCGGTCCTTGTTTGTGTTGCTGCGAAGGAGTTCAAGTGGAGTTTAGGAGGCTCACGGCCTGAGGGAGGAAGTTCAACCGCAGCACATACTACTGTATCGCCTTACAGATGGCAGCAGGGTGAACAGGCCGGGGTTGCTCTCCTTGAACTTCGTCTCGCTGATGTCAGGGATGTTGGGTGGTGAGGTGCTCCCAGTCCTGGGTCCTCCATGTGCTACACCAGGCTGTCATGAGGAGAGTTGGGATACTTTAGATTGCTGAAGTTTATAAGGTAAGGTAGAGGAGGGTCTAATTTCTATAAGTTAATACATGTAGAACTTTCATATGACTTTTGCATCTTTTAAATCAGAAAAGACAAAGACAAAATAAGAGATATTAACAGGGAAAATGGTGCAATGTGTGTCACAGCTTAAGTTCCTTAGCTTATGTTTTTTATTTTATTCATTCATGTTTTCTGTTTCACTTTTAAACTTACATCTCCTCTTCTTCCAGATCACTCCACTTCCTGTCCCTGTGTGTTTTCTCTCCCTTTTAATGACTTCACCTGTGTCTGATTGTCTGTCCCGCCCTCATTAGCCTCACCTGTGTCCCGTTATCCTTCACCAGAGTATTTATTGTGCGTCTTGTTTTCTCTCAGTGCCAGTTTGTCTTGTGTCCTTTTCTTTTTCGGGGGGTTTAGACTCTGCCTCTGTCTCAACCCTATTTGATTTGTTTGCCTCCACTGATACACCTTCTGTGTACTGAACCTACATTTGACCAGTAAAGACTGTGTTATTTTACCTGAACTGTCTCCAGAGTCCACTTTCACCTGATTCACCAGTTGTAACAATGTGTTCTTAGCCCCCCAAGCTACGGCTAACGTCGGCACATTGGCTGTTTTGGGCAAATAAACAGACTGTGGTCAAATATAGCGTGGTGAAAATTGACTTTGTAGTCTGAATGAACATAAATTACAACTAACGGCTATGAAAGAACATTGTTTATTAAGAAGTTAACACAGAAGGGCAAATTAACAAAAGGATTGTGCAGCGTTAGTGTTAGCAAGCACTAAACCTGCACAAATACAGGCTGTTCTTACAAACAGTTCGTACATATACGACATATTTTGAAAGGCCGTGATCACATGACCAATGCGTTGACGGGAGTAAACAAGGAAGTAGTCCTGAGTCGTCTTGTAAGGAGACAGGTTGGGGTGGTGGACGGGTCACAAAGACCTAGACTTTCCCATGGAATCACGTGTTTGGAGCTGTGTGAACTTTGAGTCATTTTAAGTTACTTTTTGCCAAGTTTCTTTTTCTAAACCTAACCGCAGTAACTTTATATTAAGTATATAATTTCATAATTTATTATTGTACAAACCATTATGTATACATTTTTGTAACATATCATACAAACCCACTAAATCTTGACTGAGACAAAACAAAACCAACTACAGCTACACAGACTACAGTGAGCGGACTAAAGCCCAGTTCAGACCAAAGACTTGTGACGAGACAAAACTGTTTCAGAGCGTTGCAGAGAAAAGTTGCAGTGGTGTTTCAGCCACAAAATAAGCCTGAAAAGATGCAAACAGAACAGAGGTACAGAGAGCTGTTGCATAGAGATGATACACCATCTCATCTAGTTGCATTGGCGTGAACTGGCAGGTTTTTAGAACGTTGCAGAACGGTGCATTGCAAGTAGTTGCATGTTTCAAATTGTCTTGTTATGAATCTTAAGTAAGGCTAAAACTATATTTAAAATTCTTGTCAAAATCAACACTACAGCTAGCAGCTAACAAATTCGTAGAATATCATATGAATTATTCAGTGAGAATACACTGACAAATAAGACAAAAAGAAACCATATAATTCTCAGTGCACTTGCAAAGGGTGAAGCACACCTCTAACTGCTCTGCTAAGGTAACAGTGTCTCTGTGCTCCGGTGCTATTTGCATGTATTTAAATGAGTGTAATATGCAAACATTTGCCGCTTGCTTTGAAAGCTCCGCAATGGACAAATAACTGCTGATTCATCAAGTTGAAATGAGGGAGTGTCTTTACGATACATCCTCATTTATCTGCAAAAACCTAAATAAGGTGTCAGGTGGCTGGAGGGAGATCGCAAAGAGGTGTGAAGTTTCAGGTAAATGATCATCACTAATAACAACCTTCTTGCTGTTGGCCATACTGTTAGTCATTTCCAGTAAGTATCACAATATAAAACATGCTTTCTGTTTTGAAAGTACAAACATAGAGCAATAGACAATAATCCACGTCTTTTCAGTGGTTATGTCTTCAGTGGAGGGCACAGCTGATAGGTAGCCTATGTGGTTTGTTTTCATGATGAAACAGAAGAGCATGTTTAATGGGTTTAGTTCAGTTAAATTCAATTTAATTTTATTTATATAACCCAATATCACAAATCAAATTTGCCTCAGAGGGCAGATAGTAATGACAATAACTACAGTAACATTTTTGGCAATATTATAATAGTAATAACAGCATTTTGGTAGCACATATGTTATAAGTATATATTAATATATGACAGTATGTGTATGTGACAGTAATGATTATATGTGTATAATAATAGTAGAGGTATGACTAATAATAATGGTGTTAAACACCATGGACATGGTGTCAGATTTTTTTAAAAAGTGTGTGCAGTGAACCTGCTACATGACAATGGCAGAGGAGATGCACGGCCAGGACACTGTCGTATGTTTTTGGCATGGAAATATAAGACTATGACAGATGAGCTCAGTAAGATGATCCAGTATTCCTAAAATAATCCAAAGTACATAGAATATGTTACTTAGTTTGAGTAATCTAATGGAATATGTTACAAATTACACTCTGTAGTGGAATGCCTTTTAAAAGTAAACCCTCCAACACTGGCAATCAGACGCAAAGCTTTGTTGTGTTTCATTAACCCTTTCATGCATGAATTATTACGACCTCAGTCAAGATTTTTTTCTAAAATGTTTTTTATTCCTCTTTAGGCATGAAAAAAATTAAGTTCTTTTTTTTTTTTTAAGTTTTTCACATGTCCACTCAGGTGGACAGCATGTGTTTAAGCTTTAAACTAAAAAAATACAAATATAATATAAATTATTAATATAAATTAACTGCAAAAAATAACAAAAATATTGTAAAAATGTTGTTTCTGTTACGAAAACTGTAATAGTATACATTGTAGTTGAAATATAGCCAGCGATGCATGATGTCTGGTTTAGTGGACAGATGATTAACTGCAATTTCCTCACAATATTGAATCAATATTTAGAAAATTTAACAACTGTATTACTCCTTAGATGTTACCAGATTTTATTTACCTAGCAGGGTCTCCTGTTCCTGTTCTGTCGGCCATCTTGGTTTTGAGAGATTTGTGTTGCACTGACGACATCTGGCCAGTGGGTGGCAGTGTATGTCACGACGCTCTAGGGTCCACTGTAGTGACTTAAATTAATTATAGCAACAAAACCCATGCATATACAAGAAAATGGCTTTTAAATAGCTGTCCGCTGCAGTGTAGGGTTCATTCGCACAATATCTTTTGTGAATCAGACCTTGAGACGGAGTAAATAGTGTCTGTAATCCGTTCTTTGTGAATTCTCACTTGAGACTTTTTTTACAGACTTGACTGTAGAGTCCACATCTGGTTTTCTTTAACGTGTATTCCCATGAATCTTTGGCTCTTCACCCCCTCCACCTCAGCTCCACTGATGTTGCCGTCGTACATGTACCTTCACTGTGTGTTACCTAAAGTCAACTTTTTTTTTTTTCTTACCGATTTTTGTGTCACTGTGGGCAATTCAAGGAGAGGCCTTTATATTGATCTGTTTCCTACAAAGGACATGAGTTCAGAAACAAGATGGATTTCATATATCTATTATTTGATGTGACTCCCCCTCTTTAAGAGGATATAGATTTTCTGCCACTGATTCAAGGAGTTAGGTCGGGCTGAGGATCCCCTGCCTCTAAAGGTTGCACCCAGTGGATTTTCTCTGCTCGGTGGGATCACAGACTAAAAGGTTGCACTGTACTGTATAAACTTTAAGCTGACATTTATCTTTGTGGTAGCCCTGAAATCCTGTTTTCCAACACTAAAACATTGTGCTAATGATTTGTTTCGTCGTAGGTGAGTGAGTGCAGCGGCAGGGAAATCTCTCAAATATTCAGCAGGATTTGTCGTCTATGTTTTCCATTTCAGCCTGATCAAATTGGATGCGAGTCCCCCCCATCCCATTTCCACAATATATTCTGCAGTCACAATGTGGCCAGCATGCAGCGTTAGCACCATTAGTGTGCTAGACTGTCCACAAATCATCTCCTTAGTCCTTCCATCTAACTCCCTGCATTTGGCCGGCGCTGATAAGGCTCCGCCAAAATGACCAGGGGGTCACAATTTCACCACTGAAGTCAACGGCAGAGATAGACTACTGTGTCCATCAAAGTGTAACTTCAGGCTGTCTGTGCAGTGTTGTCATTTCGCAGGCAGTGGGATGCTTTGAATTAATCTGAAAAACATGGAGTGAGAGATAGCTCCAGCAGTTGTGAGGGCTGAAAGTCCTCTTGGCCTCTATTTCTGACACATTGTCAAAACATTCATGAGGTCTAAATGCATTTATAGCATTTCACGTCTCAATAGAGTGACAGTAGTGATTATTCTGTTTGACGGAGATTACCTGCAGATGAACTCCTCACTGAATGTCATGAATATCTTCATTAAAAATGTGAATAACAGAGGCAGTGGTTGGAAGGTGCTATCCGCATTTATGATTCAAAGTTTGTATACCGCCCAGTCACAAGAAGAAAATGTTGGCATTGTGGCAATTAATTCATATCAATATTTCAAAAGGGGCGTAGTTCTGATACGAGCTGACTTTGTCATCAAGAGGTGGAGGGGATGATGGATGTTGTGACACCTCAGCAAGAGAGCTGCCAAGCTGCAGACAACTGTTCAAGACAAAAAACACAACAGCACTGGTTGTTGTGAATTTGCAGCAGTGATTTTATCACACAAAGTGGGACACTAAAAATGTGTGTTTTTTAGTGAATCATCGCCGCATTTCCAGCCATAACTGAGCCACCAAAAGTGGATGTTTTTTACTAAAACATTCCTGCATTTTCAGCAGCAACTGGGCCACCAGAACTGAAGGTTTTTTAGTGAGACAGCACTGTATTTCCAGCCATAATTGAGCCATCCAAAGTGGATGTTTTTTACCAAAACATTCCTGCATTTTCAGCAGTGATTGGGCCACCAAAACTGGGTGTTTTTAGTGAGACATTGCTGCATTTCAAGTGGCAGTTGGGCTTCCAAATCTAGCTGTTTTATTGTGAGACATCACTGTGTTTCCAGCAGTGATTGTACCACTAAAAGTGCGTCTTTCTTAGTGACACTGCTGCATTTCAAGTGACAATTGGACAGCCAAAATAAGGTGTTTCTTAGTAAAACATCACTGCATTTCCAGCCATAACTGAGCCACCAAAAGTGGATGTTTTTTAGTGAGACAGCACTGCATTTCTAGCCATAACTGAGCTATCAAATGTGGATGTTTTTTACTAAAAAATTTCTGCATTTTCAGCAACGATTGGGCCACCAAAACTGGATGTTTTTTAGTGAGACATCACTGTATTTCCAGCAGTAACTGTGCCACAAAATGTACATTTTTTTAGTAAGACGTTGCTGCATTTCCAGCAGTGATTGTACCACTAACAGTGGGTTTTTCTTTGTGAGACATTGCTGTATTTTCAGCAGTGACTGTGCCGCTTAAAGTGCATGTTTTGTAGTGAGACATTGCTGCATTTCTAGCTGTAATTGAGCCACCAAAAGTGGATGTTCTTTACGAAAACATTGCTGCATTTCCAGCAGTATTTGTACTGCACCAAATCTGTGTTCCTTAGCATGATATTGCAGCATTTACAGATGGGATTGTGCCATCAAAGCTGCGTGTTTTAAGCTAAAACACGATCTTTTCTTAACCATAACTAAGTGTTTCTGGTGCCTACACATAACCACACATTAACTACAATGCTGTTAAAACATAAAGAAACGTAATATTTCAGCATATACGCTACATAATAACATTCAAATGTTACATATCCATGGTTTACAGAAATGTACAATACCCACATTTATTCTGGTGATGGGTTGATGTATATATGTCTGCACATCCATTGTAAATTTTGTGTTTAGTTTTTATTGCAGTGTTATTTAAAACATATTGAGAAAGTCTGTTAATATTACTGAGGGCTCCATCTCATTAACATTTATAACAGCAACAATTTGTACAAAAATCTATTAGCTACAATGAAATTATGCAATCAGCAGCGCACTTTCCAACATGTTGAATTATTCCTTTAATGAATGATTTACACTGCAGCTAAACGGACAGTTATGTTTTGTCCCAGAATGTATTGCAGTGATTTGCCTTCCCAGAGTGGAAGATAATATGTTAATGCTGCAGTATATAATACATTTTTCAGTTTAAGCACTTAATCATTTCCTCTTAATAAGGGATTAAATCTACTTTGTAACAATTCCACCTCAAACATCATCATTACTTTAACACTCAGAATTAAACACAATGTACTAAATTACTCTGCAAATATTCCGACACTACAGCACATTAAGTTATTGATGAGATGAACACAGTTTCAAAGAACATATTATTACATCATTACAGCATCTGGCATGAAAGGATTGCAGTGATTTTGCAGAAGTTGCACCAGTCATAGCGGATTAAACTGTATTAGAGCTGTGTGTGTGTGTGTGTGTGTTATCATACAGTAGATCTTCTGTGTGTGTGTGTGTGTGTGTGTGTGTGTGTGTGTGTGTGTGTGTGTGTGTGTGTGGAATTGATTTGTAAATAAATTCTTGACAATTCCTTTCAAACTCAGTGAAATAAATCCCATTCAGATCAACAAGCTGCTGGCACAGCCTTTTGTTTGTCCATGACTAAACAAACAGGGGCTGGAACATTGAATTAGCCTCTGTGTGCGTGTGTGTTTGTGTGTGTGTGCAACAAAATGCAGCTATTACTGTCATGTGAAGACGTTGGAGGAATTCATCTGGAAGGGATCTTTTTGTTAAAGTGTCCTTCACCGAGAAATAAAAAAAACCATCTCAATACTGAATATAGTATATATATATATATAAAAAAACAACTACAGCAGGTTAAAAAAAATTGCAAACAAAAAAATACTTCCCTAGTCCTTAAGTCTAGTAAAACTGCAAATGGACTGCATTTCCAGTATATAGTGCTTTTCTAGTCTTAGCAACCACTCCAAGCACTTTACAACACATGCATCATTTGCCCATCAACACTGGTGGTGGCTGAGGGTTCCTTACAACAACATTTACATCCACACACACTGATTGCGAGCCATTTGGGATTCAATGCCCAAAAACACTTCAACATGTAGACTGCAGGGCCAGGGATCAAACCATGAACTTTCTTCTCCTCCTCATGAGCCACAGCCACCCTAGTGGATAGTCTATATAAGAAGACATTTTTCAGCGAGACATCACTGCATTTCCAGCAGCGATTTTGCCACTACAAGTGAATTGTTCGCAGTGAAATCGTTGCATTTCCAGTAGTAATTGGTCCACTTAAAATGGGTGAGACAATGTTTTATTACCAGCTGTAAATGTGCCACTAAACGTGCATGTTTTTAGTGAAACATTGCTGCATTTCCAGCAATAATTGAGCCCACCAAAAGTGGATGTTTTTTTTACGAAAACATAACCTGCATTTTCAGCTGCGACTGTACCACTAAAAGTGAGTCTTTCTTTGTGAGGCATCGCTGTATTTCCAGCGGAGCAACAGTGCCACTTTGAGTGCATGGTTTGTAGTGAGACAGCAGCTGCAATTCCAGCCATAATAGAGTCACCAAAAATAGATGTTTTTTACTAAAATAATGCTGCATTTACAACAAAATCTACATCCACACACACACTGCTCAGGAGCCATTTGGGATTCAGTGCTCAAGAACACTTCGACACATGTCCAGGCTTTAAGATATCTGTCTCTGGGGTTTCTACCTCCAGTTCATAAAATCGGGATATATGGAACTACTTTCTACCAAAAAAATAGTCCCTAAAACATGTGATGCATGGATACAGTTACTGAGAGAGCTAAACACACTGCAACTTCAGAGAGCACGTGCAGACAGAGAAAACATCTTCTCTACTTTGACAACACATTGGCAGCACTTAGAAGAAAGAAAAACTGCAAATAAATAAAACCCAAGTAAATAAAGAACAACATTCACTAATTTGAGGCAGAAATCCAGAGACAGATTCTCAGAATCCAACCGCCCCTCCATTTTCATCTGCTCATCCAAGGTCAGGTCAAAGCACCTCAAACATCCCTCTCCCCAGCAACACTTTTAGGCTCCTCTTGGGGAACCCAAGATGAGCCAGATGAAATATGAACTCCCTCCAGTGTGTTCTGGGTCTGTCCCGGGGCCTCCTACCAGTGGGACGTGCCTGGAACACCTTGAACGGGAGGCGCCAAGGGGGCATCCTGATCAGATGCCCGAACCACCTCAACTGACCCCTTTCAACGAAGGAGCAGCGGCTCTACTCCGAGCTCTCCCCGGATGTCCTAGCTCCTTACCCTATCTCTAAGGCTGAGCCCAGACACCCCACAGAGGAAACTCATTTCGGCCACTTGTATCTGCAATCTCATTCTTTTGGTCACTACCCAGAGCTCATGACCATAGGTGAGGGTTGGGACGTAGATGGACCAGTAAATTGAAAGCTTCGCCTTCCGGCACAGGTCCCTCTTCACCACGACGATCCAGCACAGTAACTCTCTCCGAACCCAGAGGGGGCCGGCAGGGAACGATGACCTCAGATTTGGAGGTTCCTGACTCTCATCCTGACCGCTTCACACTCGGCTGCAAACCACCCCAGTGCATGCTGGAGGTCACGGTGTGGTGACGCTAACAGAACCACATCATCTGCAAAAGGCAGAGATGCAATTCTGAGGTCCCCAAAACGAATCCCTTCCTCTTTCTTAAGATCCTGTCCATGAATATAACAAACAGAATTGGAGACAACCCATAGTCCCAAAATCTATTAAATCATCTTTGCGTTGGATATCTGTGTGTTTTTGTTTTGTCTCGTGTGTCTTGTCTATATTTTTACAAGTACGTGTTGTTATGACAGAAAAAAAAACTAAAGCAGTGCCCGTAAAACAAAACTTAGTGTGCGTAAAGAAAACAGCAGTTAATTAAAGTGATATTAGCAGAAACATTATGATGAAGTGTCTAAATAACAAGTGTGAACAGCAGAAAGCCACTCATGCTTGAGGTCCAGCAGGACACTTGACACTACACAAGGACATCCTAAGGGCACTGCGACAACCAAAGCACACACACAAACACATGCACTTACGCTGACACACACGCACACACAATGGTGCTCCGAACCTTAAGACCTTGGAGAAGCTAAACCATCCTCATTTCAGCGTTATGTCGGTGCCAACTGTCAGAGGTGCCTCTTGTTGTTCCATAATGATGATCAAGCGCTTCAATCCGCGAGGCTTTTCTCTTTTTTCCCCTCAGCCGGGAGCCCTGTTTGCCAAATGATAAAAGGCTTTTTATGATCCTACTTTTCTCTTCCTATATGTATTGTTTGACATATGTTGTCCCCTATATTTCACTGACCCCTCCTTGAACTCAACACATCCATTTAATGCAGTGGATAAATGGCGGGGAGCGGGTCTCTGCTCTGGGACCTCTTGGCACTCGGCTCGGTGCTGAAAGAACACTTATCCCCACTCACCCACATCAAATTCATTTTCTGGCATTGACGCGGAGCAGCACCGTGGTCAGATCATTTCGAGTCAAGGTAAACTGCCAATAGTACACGCCATGAAACAAGATGAAACATGAAATATGCTTGGCACACAATGAGCAGTGTGTGTGTGTGTGTGTGTGTGTGTGTGTCTCCTTCGCAAATCTTCCCCTCACTTCCTCTCATTTTCTCTCACTCTCAGTCACTTGAGCTTTAGTGGCGCCATAACCCCCCGAAAGGCAATTACCATGACAACAGCAGTCAGGATTTGCACCACAGTAATTAGTGCGGTTAAAAAAAAAAAAAAGAAAGAAAAGGAGGGAATTATGCGTTTTTGTCTGAGAGTTGATATGACACACATCAGAGTGTAAGGTGCAGCCCTGGGGAGGAACCTGAGGGGAGAAACGAGGAGGTGAAAGAAAATATAGGAGCTCCAGTGGCACAAAAAGAGGAAAGCAGAAGGCTAGCTGTATCAGGTCACTGTATTAAGATCTCCATTAATCACTATGATACAGTGGAACCAATGAATAGAGCAGCCACGTCTCTGTGGAAGTGATGTCATGTCCGTAGTAAAAAATGATGTTGGAAAAGGGGGCTGCACCGAGTCTCAGCAGGGCTGCAAAAAAAATCATAAAACATCATCTGATGAAGAGACTCTTTCTTCAAGTATGTAAACAGCGGCTGTGGCCCTTGATTCCTCGGCGGGGAGGGAAAGTGGGAGGGCCATTTGTTTTTCTTTTTTTCCTCCTTCTCGTTGAAATTCCCAGCGTAGTGCATCCTGAATCTCATTGCCCTGGATAGCAGCTTGTTGGAGGTGTGTGCAGGCTCACCTCCAGCCTTGCTCAGCCCGCTGTAATAGATGTGTTTGTTGCTAAGTGGCGGTTGTAATGGGATGCTTGTTTGCCTTGCTCGGTGCACTTTCATCCTTCACTGTAGTGCTAATGCCACGCAGCAATTTGTCTCACGGCTGCACAGCTTTCTGGTATAGGCGAAGAAAACAAAGCTGCCGGGAGTCGGGCGGCATCTTACACTCTTTGTGCTCATTTGAATGTGTGTTGTACATGTGAGTGTTTGTAGTCATTTGCCACCAATGAGCGGGTCGTCTCATGCTGCCTCTGTGCAGTGCTGGGCCGAGCACATTCAGCTCCCTGGGCAAGCTTTCCCTTATATATTCTTCTTCTTCTTATCATTGTATCTTCTGCTGTATTGTATTTATTACAAACAAGAACAAGAGCTAAATAAAAAAACAGTTTAGGTAACCATGGGCGGATCATGAGACCATGAGGCCCTGGGCACAGAGACGCAGGAGGCCCCACCACCCGTCTGACATAAAATCAAGACACACAGACTTTGTGGTGCTTTTGTCTCATCTATTGTGTTTTTTTGTCTTTTTGTGTCTCTTTTTTTAGTCATTTTATGTTTCTTTGAGATCATACGTGTCTCTTCAAGATTATTTTGTGACTTTTTCGGTCATTTCGTGTCTCTTTGAGATCATTATGTCTATTTTTTGGTTCTTTTTGGGTCTCTTTGAGATCATTTTCTGTCCTATTTCATCATTTTGTATCTCTTTGTGCTTCTTTTGTCCCTTTTTGTAGTTATTTGGTCTCTTTGCAGTTCCTTTGCATTACGTCTATTTTTTTTAGTTCTTTTGTGTCTCTTCAAAATCATTTTGTGTCTTTTTTGATTGTTTTGTGTCTTTTTTTGGTCATTTTATGTCTTTTAGAGATCATTATGTATGTTTTTTGGTTCTTTTTGTGTCTCTTTGAGGCCATTTTCGGTCTCTTAGAAGTCATTTTGTGTCTCTTCAAGATCATTTTGTGTCTTTTTTGGTTGTTTTGTGTCTCTTTGAGATAATATATATATCTTTTTGGTCCTTTTTGTTTTTCTTTGAGGTCATTTTGTGTCTTTTTTTGGTCATTTTATGTCTTTTTGAGATCGTTATGTATGTTTCTTGGTTCTTTTTGTGTCTCTTCAAGATCATTTTGTGTCTTTTTTGGTTGCTTTGTGTGTCTTTGAGATCATCATATATCTTTTTTGGTCCTTTTTGTGTTTCTGTGAGGTTATTTTGTGTCTTTTTTTGGTCATTTTGTGTCTTTTTTCATTGTTTTGTGTCTCTTTGAGATAATTATGTATGTTTTTTTGGTCATTTTGTGTCTCTTAGAGACCATTTTGTGTCTTTATTGTTTTTTTGTGTGTCTTTAAGAACATGTGGTGTCTTTTTTTGGTCATTTTATGTCTCTTTAAGATTGTTTTGCATCATTTTTTTGTTGTTTTGTGGCTCTTTGAGATAATTATGCATGTTTTTGGTCATTTTCTGTCTCTTAGAGACCATTTTGTGTATTTTTTGTGTCTCTTTGAGATCATTTTCTGTCCCATTTCATCATTTCTCTTTGTGCTTCTTTTGCCCCTTTTTGTAGTTATTTGGTCACTTTGAAGTTCCTTTGCATCTCTTTGTGGTCATTTTGCGTCTCTTCCTGATCAGTACGTATTAATTTGAGTGACATTTTGCAGGTGAAGGCCAGATGGGCCCCTGAACCTTTGGGCCCCTGGGTCTGTACCTGGTAGGCCCATCCATTAATCCATTCATGGAGCTAACAAACAATAATAACAAACAGTAAATCCTGCAAATTTCTTCTTCCTCTGTTTTCTTTTTTTCCCAGATGGCTTTTGCTGTTTTATTTTCTCTTACTCTAATGCTCTCCATACACACTCTACTCCAACGTAGCCATAAATGCTCAAGCATGTTTTGACTGTGATGATCACTTGGTAATAAACTAGATGGGCTAGAGGTGTACCTCGACTACAGACTACTACAGAACTGAATATTTTTTCTCTTATGTTCCATTTTATTTTTAAACATAGAAATATATGTATTCTAGGGGATGGGCACAGGGGTCCCTCCTGAGGTGGCTGCGTATTTCACCTTTAGGAGGATCCGTCACTGCCTTTGTGCACAAAAGGAGCAGGTTGTTCCGATGGCGAAGAGTCCCCTGTGGGCTGCAGTCCAGTACTGAACCGCCATATACACTGCAGTGCTCCATAAATAGAGGAGAGTGAGAGATGGGCAGAGGTGGAGGGAAGGGTAAAGATAGCACCAGGTCTCATCCCACACACTCAGATTGTCACTGGCCTCAATGAATCATCCAATCGTGGATAATCTCCATCGCCAGCCTCCAAAGAAAAGTCCCTGCTGCTTTCTCACAAACACCCCACGCAGTAATTCCAAGAGGCCCCTTAATGTCGTGCACAGTTATTGCTGTTGTCAATGCATCATTTATATGTCTGAGTATCTTGGCCTCTACACAAGCTGACCCGAGGTCAGCCCGTGGTGTCATGAAATATTCAGCGTCTCGCAAAGCAGAGACGGACTGCTTTCGATTTTGGTATGATGAAGTGAAATCCTCTTTGTTGCAGCATCATTAGAGACTCTCTTTCTGGTTTGTCAGATGCTGCCGCCATACTGGTGCAGTCACTGCAGCAGTGTGTGTGTGTGTGTGTGTGTGTATGCGTGTGTGTGTGGAAGCACTCCACTTTGCCTGTAAGTGACATTTAATTTAATTAGACATAATCATCGGATGGTGCATTCTTGTGAGTCGCAGCCACGACCTGGATATGTGGATTTGTGTAGAGAAATCCAGGAGCATTATAGAATCTGTAACCTTGTTTGTTCAGGACATGTGCTGTTTGCTCCTCACATAATACGTGTCCTGATCTCGGGGGGGCGTATTTAGTGTATTTGCTCATGATTATTATCATGACAAAATAAATCACGTCAGAGCTCAAGCTATGTCACAGGAAGCAGCATGACAATCAAAACGTTCATTTAGCTCCGATTGCTAACGTCTCACCTTTTATCATCTGCTTCCTTCCTACCTGTGTAATTACTGTTTGAGGCTAAAGTGAAAATGATTTCACCACCTCCCACTATTTATGTGTCGTCTATCTCTTTATTTTACACGTGGTGACTTGAAACGTAGCCAGCGACGAGGCTTAAGTGGATTCCATGCTGTGTTTTGATAACTGGGCAGTGCGAGCGTCCTCACAGTGGACCCCGAGGAGGCTCTGATTTCATGTCATAATGGGACCCAGCTGTCAGAAACAGAAACCAGACTCTTTGTCAACAAGTGTATTTTCACCTCTCCTCCACAGTAAGTCACACCAATGAGTGCTAAATGTACAATTTGTCTAATTGGTAAATACGTTGGATAATTGGCTTGGAAAGTTCATCTGAAGTATCTGTTGCCCGGGTTACACGAGAAAAAAAATGTTAGGGTGACATTTTCGGGGAAATGCTTCAAACAAATCACCAGTTTGTAGCTCTTTATTGCCAATAGGTTTAACACAACAGATTTGAATGTTTAAATATCTCCTACATTTGCAGATTTAAGTACCTGGTAGTGGGACAAATGGTCTGGTGCTAAAGATGCAAAAATACTACGAGAATACTGAAATACCCACGAGCCTCAGCCACTGTAAAAGAAACACAACAAACACACAGCCCACAGTTATATTTTAGCAAGCAGCTGCTTATTTATAGGGCAAATCCAGCAGACATGTATCATTCATTGTTAGTTGTGTCATTCTGCCCTTAGTAAACGTAATGTAGAAATAATACTTCTGCACTGAATTGATGCCATAGCCACGACGTAGGCTCTACATCAACATAGAGAAATATAACTCAATAAAGCCTCCACAAAAATAGCATTTTAAGTCTTGTGTGTGATTTATTCTGGCTTCATATGAGCAGAGGAAATCTCAGCTCGGTGCTAGGCTAATTTATACAATGTAAAATGCCATAGGCTTGTGCTAATAACATTAGCATGTTATATTTGTTTGGAAAACGTGTTTAGTATAAGACAGTTGTTTTGTCGGTGAACCTTGTGAGTTGTAATGGAGCCAAATTATGTAATGTTACCTTTGTTAAATGTTGCTGTTGTCCCTGGTTTTATAGGAGAAGAGGAAAACATTGCTAGCTGCAAGGCTAATTTATACAATGTAAAATGCCATAGGCTTGTGCTAATAACGTTAGCATGTTGTATATGTGTCCAGATAAAGACAAGTGTTTGTCTGTGAATGCTGCGAGTTATAGTGAAGCTGATTTGTGTACTTGTGTTTGAAATAGTCTCTATTAAGCCATGTTTAATGTGTGTTTAATGTGTGTTTTGAATCAACTAAACTTTACAGCCCTTTACAGAAACCTTGCCGCTGACTGGTGTTTTGGAGGTGTAACTGCAGAGTGACACAGACACACCACCGCGCAAGTATAAATGCTCACAACAGCGTAGGTGAGGCGTAGGGTCTGCTGCACAACTATAAATCCCGTTTAAGTTCAATGTAGGGACATTCTCTCTGAGTATCAGTGTGGAGGTGGGTGTGGTTAGAAGTGAGATGCAGGGGGAGAGGTGTGAGGGGCTCATGAGAGTAGTACCAGGTGAGTTGATTGACACAGCTGCTGCTGGTTTGTTCTGATTACATCTCTCCCTTTGTCATGCAGTAGTGTGCTGGCCCTCAGATGACTGTGGCCCAGACCAAGGAGAAGGACAGAGAGTTTTTGGTTTAAAACTGAATGGACTGGGAGACATGTGCTGGAGGAGCCTGGCACATGTTGAGGACTGATTTTGTTGTTGTATGCTGGGCAGTAGTAAATAAAGGTATTGCATTAGGACAGAGTGCTGAATCTGTGCATCTGTGCCGGGGAACTAACAGGGGTAGCAAGACGGCTACAATCAAAAAAGCTGCTAATGAGCTGTAGGCACAGAAACTTAAGTCTGACGCGAATGACAGGAGATGAAATACAGTTTAAAATGTTAACTGAAAAGTTGACATTACACTCAGTCACACAGTAGAAAAACTGTGTGCTCCCGTGCCTGATGCAGCTCTCTGCTCAACTAAACTGCACATGATGTCAATTACAAAGTTAGAGGAAGCGTCATCATCAAAATTCAATGTCCATGCATTTGAGTGCTTTTACATTTTTATACAATATTGTGGTTTTATACAATGCCTGGAAATGAATTTTGCACGATATTTAAATTAACTTATATTCACACGTTGTGGCTCTTATATCCAATTTTCATTCGTTCATTTTGGTTGTTTTGTGTCCCTTTGAGGTACTTTTATGACTCTTTGAGATCATTATATATCTTTTATAGTCCTTTTTGTCTCTTTAAGGCCATTTTATGTCTTATTTTTGGTCGTTTTATGTGTCTTTGAAGTCATTTTGTGTCTTGAGTGGTCCTTTTTGTGTTTTGTTGATGTCATTTTACGTCTTTTTTTGGTCAATTTGTGTTACTTTGAGGTCATTTTCAGTCTTTTTTCGGTTGTTTGTGTGCCTTTTCAGTCATTTTACTTTTTTTTTGGTCATTATGCGTCTTTTTGGGTCGTTTTATGTCCATCATCACTCCAACCTACTTCTTCATAGGCTAGCCTCCTACTTTACTCTGGGTTGTTTTAAGGTATGTTGTCACCATGCGTCTTTTCCTAAACCTAACCAAAATAACTTTACGTTAAGCACGTAACGTCATTTGTGGGCCACTAATCTGTTTCCATATGAACTGTTGTCTGAGGCTATGTTGCCGCTGACTGAGTCTTGATTAAAACAAGAGACCAAAATGTGACTTTAAACCAATAACAATTACACAGACTACAGTGAGCGACTTAAGAATAAGAATACATTTAAAATTCTTGTCAACATTTAAACTGCAGCTAACCATTAACTCTGTCCCTCTGCCATTTGGCACTGGGCAGCATACAGTAGGTTTTTAGTGAAACAGCTCATTGCCTCTGCAGATGTGTCTCATACGAGCACTGAGACTGGACTCTACAATAAATGTGCTTTAAAACCAAAACAAAAAGAATCAATTAGTGAAACTGTGAGGGCAAACACCAGGGACAAGTTTACTCCTGGATGCTTCCTTGGCTTATTTCGAGGGATCTGTTGCATGGCAGTGCTCTCTGCCTGTGCACTCCACAGGGCATTAACATGAAGCAGACTCAATATCTGAGGTCCACTTGGCGCCACATGCAAATGGCAACTTATCTCCAAATGGTGCTTGGGCCAGAGCGGGCGAGGCAAGGTCACAGCCTGCTGTGGTAATTAATTTTGGCAGTGGTGGGTTGCATGCTCACCAAGGTTGGGATGCGCCATCCCTCAGGGCTCACATGTGTGGTCAGATACTCCAAGACTAACGCCACAGTCTGCTGCCGGGGGCTACAGGAGCGACATGATGCTGCAGCTGCATCACAAGCAGTGGTGTGGTCACAGATTTGATGACTTTAGACTTGATTTGACAAAGACTTAAAAAGTTGAGTTGACTGCCTCGTCCAGTAGTTGAAGTTTTACGGTACTTCTGACTTGTAAAAGAACTTGATCCCTCCTCTGATCACAAGAGGCAGACAGACCACAGAAGGGTTCATCTGACAGCTTCAGCACAAGTGGTTGGGTTGTACCTCTGCACAGAGCTGAATAGGATAGCAGAAGAGGAATGTATTTCCTTGGGTGACCTCAGTACCAGTAAAAAATGTCGAGGTACAGCTTGACTTGGTGGTTTGCATAATAATATTACAGAGAATTTCTGAAGAGTTGGAGTTCATTTTCTCTCTAAAGTTGTGAATTCATCATCATGAAGTGAGTGCGGGATGAACTCCTGGATGTGCGCTCAAGGGCACGAGCGGGGATCCAGCGAGAGGAAAGTGTAATCTGCCAGCACCGACACTGAGCGCTGACCCACGACCGAGGGCTGATGGGATACAATTTCAATCGACAGGCTCAGTCATTGGTAGGTACGGACCTGAAGCGGTTCAGGTCATATTTCTCTGGCCTTCATTAATTGGTATTTTGACTACAGTGCTCTCTCTTGTGGTAGACCACCAGTCCACCCACATGAAGTCCTTGAAGTGTGACATTGCAATTACACTCACAGTGACACATGGGAGAAAATCCCAGTCTGCTAATAGAGATCTGGCCGGCCTCTTCCCCCTCTCTGCACTGAAAGGAAAAAGGAATTTTCAATAACATGGCCATTTATAGCTGCTACCACATGGCAGAGTGAAGCAGAGAGCAGAAGGAGAACTACTTTTCACTATTGATGGTTGTGTAAATGCTAATGGTTTGGCAATCAATACGGCATTACAGTGCCCCTGGTAAATAGAATTATGATCCGGACATACTGTATAAATGATCACATGATTGATGTGTTAAAGCACTAAAGCAGCACATTATGGTTTGACCGTATATTCAGCACAAAGAAAAGGTCAGTGGAATGGAAAGAAAATAATCAGACTGGGTCAATAATCCTGGTGCTACATTGTATTCGTCAATGGCGATGTTGAGCCTGTTTTCTAACCAATAGCATTATTCATTAATTGGCAAAGTGTCTCTTCTGCATCAGATAGAAGCCTCTGTAATGAAAACACACTTCTTCTGCGATCAGCAAAATGAATGCAGAGCAGTTTGTCTAATGCAAATATTGCTGCCATTATTCAAATGTGATGTCTGCATACAGGAAATACAGTACAGGCGGGATGCTCTTAAAGGAGCAGTGTGTAGGATTTAAGGGGATTTAGTGGCATCTGGTGGTGAGGATTGCAGATTGCAACCAGCAGAAACTTCTCCGGGTTAGAATTCCTTCAGTGCTCTTTGTTGCAGAGGTTTTTACCAGGAGCTGAATTATCTGCAGAGGTCTCCTCCTCTCCAAAACAAACAAACCCAGTGATTCAAACTGGTAAAAACATTGAATAAAGCAGTTTCATGTTACAAATCAGTGTTTCTCCAATGCTGTTTGGTATGTCTGAGACAGGCTGCTAGCCCAGCATCTGCTAATGTGTGCCCACATTTTTTTTCTGATAACTTCGGATACAGACCCTTTGGAGGTTATTACCAGGAACCGAATTATCTGCAGAGGTCTCCTACTCTCCAAAACAAATGGACCCAGTGATTAAAACCAGTTAAAACACAGAATAAAGTACTTTTATGTTACAAATCAGTGTTTCTTTAACGCTGTTTGGCATGTTGGAGAAAGGTCGTTAGCTCACATTTTTTCTCTGATAGCTTTGGATCCAGATGTTCAGGAGGTTTTCACTGTGAGCCGAATTATTATTAGAAGTCTCTTCCTCGCCAAAACAAACAAACCAAGTGATTCAAACTGCTAAAAACACTGAATAAAGCAGTTTTAATGTTACAAATCATTGTTTCTTCAATGCTGTTTGGTATGTCAGAGATGGGGCGCTACCCCAGCATCTGCTAATGTGTGCTCACCTTTTTTCCCTGATAACTTAAGATTCAGATGTTCAGGAGGTTATTACCAGGAGCCGAATTATCCACAAAGGTCTCTTCCTCTCCAAAACAAATGGACCAGCTGATTAAAACCGGTAAAAAGACTGAATAAAGTAGTTTCATGTTACAAATCAGTGTTTCTCCAATGCTGTTTGGCATGTTGGAGACCGATCAGTGCCTGCTAATCTGCGCTCACTCTAGTTTTTGATCCAGCTGTTCAGGAGGTTTTTAGTGGGAGCCAAATTATCCACAGAAGTCTCTTCCTCTCTAAAACAATCAGACCAAGTGATTTAAACTGGTAAAAACATTGAATAAAGCAGTTTAATGCCACAAATCAGTGTTTCTCTAATGCTGTTTGGCATGTCGGAGACAGGCTGCCAGCCCAGCACCTGCTTATGTGTGCTCATCTTTTTCTCTGATAGCCTAAGAAGACGGACTCAGTGATTTAAACAGGTAAAAACACTGTATAAAGCAGAAGACCCGGATGGCACCGTCTAGAGCCAGTGTTTGGTTTGTTTTTTCTGGGCTACTGTGGAAACATGATGGTGCACCATCTCATGTTCCTTATGTAGATATAAGTGGCTCTTTCTAAGGTAACGAAAACACACTGATTTTTATTTTTAAGTAATCATACGTTAAAGAGAACATACTTACTAAATTATGTACCATGTCTGCCATTATATCCCCCTGAATCTTGACACACTGGGCCTTTAAATTTTGCTCTACATGAACTTTCTCAGGCAAATAAATCAACAAGTTTTATATGAGATATGTTATTAAATTGTTTGAATGAGTGTCTCTGTATCTGTAAGTGTCCACAAGCTGATATAAAACAGATAGAAAGACAGTGTGTGTGTGTATGTGTGTGTGCAAGTGAGGAAGAGAGAGAGACTCCATAAAAATCCGACTTTGGCTCGGAGGCACAACTTGAATTGCATGACTAATAATATTTAATGACTGAAAAGATTCTCTCTTATGCAAACTCAGACAAATTAATTATGTTCTCATTAGGAGAGGTACTGCAGTTCACATACATGAAGGAAGTCTCTCATACTGTATCTACACTGTCCAGATAGTAAATGACTTGTTATTCTCATCATAATACGTCTCCAACGGCTAAACAGGCTGTGCAGCGAGATAGCGGGCCTGTCACTCTGACGCGCTGCAGTCTGCTTCCAGTGGGGTTGATTTGAATTGATTTGCAGGCCATGTTGTTTTACAAGTGCTCAGGTGCAGGCGTCAAGTGGCCGCCCAACAAGCCCTCCAAATTAAATGGCAAAATGACTTCTTTAAAAACACTTAGACACACCAACATGATTTCTGTGTCTATTTTTAGACTCTCTATTAATCAGATGTGTCTAATGATCAATTAAACTGTGCTGATTAACAGGCATGCACAGACCTTTCTACGTCTTCCTGGGGTTACAGCACGTGGCTTAAAAAATTAAGCCAACTGCAGTTCCTCTAATGGCCACTTGAGGCTGGCTCCAAAAGCGAGTCAATCCCCACAGAGCACCAGGTTAAAATGCCCAAACATGTTTACAGCCTGGTACAAAACAGCTTGCTAGTAATGCTAAAGGAGCGACCAGGAGTCTTCGCAAAGGCAACCAAAGGGACGCCAAACAGAGCCGTAATGACAGTAGGACAAAGTACTGAAAATCACACTCCAGTATAGTTACATATACTGAAATATAGACACATGGGTTGCAGGTGTTTGATGACATTTTTGACAAGTGGGGTCAATATATTCAGACATCTTCCAACGCCTAACTTTGGTCCAATGAGTGTGGTGAACAACTTTACATTGATTGATTGCAGACAGATGAGGTACGCACTCAAAGCTCCTCGGAGAAATCCTCCTCCCAAACAGCCAATCTTCCATTAGCTTTTGTCATTTCAAAGAATCCAGCTGTTTCAATTTCCTGTAATTTTGCACCAATTTATGTGAGACTGTGGGCCATCTGACGGGGAAAACCTTACCCAAGCCTTAGCGCCTGAATAATTGATAAAGGTATGAAAAAGAGTAGAGCTCTCTGGAGAGTGTCTTAGAGAAGTAAATCAGCGGTGCTAAACACTTTAATCAAGTTTTCACCCAAATTAAGTGCATTTTTTTTACTAAATTTCCAGAAAACCTGCAAAAGAAAATGTAAATTATTGCATGTTTCCATCCTCTGTACTGAAACACATTTTAGGAGTAGGGCACTTTAAGAGGCATGACGAGATGACGAAATTAAAAGAGTGCCCGTCAAACATCAAACGCTGTAGAACTGTGTGGAAAATGTGATGCAAATATGGCATTTATGTTTGCCACATGTATTAATTTGAGGAATGTTACCAATTTATTCTCACACCGACCTCGTCACATATCGACGTCATGGACTTTCCATGTTGAGATATGACGTTCAAGGTACCCTCGGTTCATCGGTTGATGACGTTCTCGGACATCTTGAAAATTTCTGCCTGTTACATGCATTGTCTGTTTTCAAAGTACACTTCCATTTTCACAGGAAATGTACAGTTTGCACGCAGTCTCCTTCAAAATAAATGCACTACGTCAGTATAACCACACAAATTGATTGGTTTAGGCAACAAAAGCATGTGGTTGGGTTTAGGAAAAAGAACAGGGTTCGGCTTTACAATCTTACGGGCAGCAAACACTGGTGTCCCAGGTGAAAGTCGGTGGTTGTTGGACCCATCCACTGCTTCTCCCACCTGCCCTACTTGAACTTCTGCCGCCTTAATTGTTGTTGTTGTTGTTGTCCCGCCACATCAACAGTGACCACCACATATAACAACGATGTGAAAGGACAGCTTTTTTAGTCTGACCAAGCGCCGGATTTTGATAACTTCGGAGTTAGACCATGTTCAGGTCACGCTTTCCTCATCACTCCACACAGATCTGATGTTTTTGTCTCCGCCTTTTTTTTTTATCTTATCAGGGTTTTAAGTCACGTACGTTATGGAGTATTCTCCATGTCAGTTTCCATTGCACTTAATTGCGTCTTGATACCCCTACTTTTTTTATGCAAAAAATTGAAAATGTACCTAAAAACAGGTTGATGGAAACGCACTTTTGAAAGACCAACTTTAACATGCACTATTCTTCCTGATCAAGAATGATCATAAAAACAATATTAAAAGATTCAAGATGTAAAAGATTTCAATGTCCTCAAGGGACAATTTGCCTTACAGTAGTCCAACACAAATATGTACAACATATTATACACAACAGAGCACAAGATCCATACCACCTACACTGTCACCATGAGTCATGGAAAAAGAAAAAAGAAGAGAAGACATAACATCAGAAAAAAAAGCAGCAAAGGACAATCTGTATCTACTGTAAAACTTCAATTAAAAGCCTCATCCCTTTTACTAGCCTGGTGTGGCTACATATTCTGACAAATGAAGGCCTGTCTCACTTAGACGCCTGGTCTAGTTTACAAGGTTTTACAAGTTCATAGAAGTTCTTCAGATGTATAAAACTGCCTTGTTGGCTGCCTCAAATTATGTGTCGATTCCTTGATTACCCTGTATGTTATTCATATTCCTTTAGTCTGTAAGGGTCCTCAAATTAAAAGGATAAAAAGGGGTTTTCATAAAAATTAATCCAGGTTGTGAGAATTGTTTTAACAGGGTAAAGTGGTGTTGTGTCGGTATGCCAAGTGCCGTCACTCTTTCTCTCTCTGATGCACTGTCTGTCAGAGCTGGATGAAATGAGCGAATCATTGATGATCTGAAGTCTAATTTTTTATATAAGTAACATTCATATTAGTTTAAATAAACAATCTGATTGTATTTTCCATCTTTGCTGAGCAACAGTTTTGTGTGAAAGGAATTAAAGGCCTGTCCCAAATATAGGCCTGTTGATTTGAGTGATTTAAGCAAATAATAGCCCGGGCTATTAATTAAAGTTTACGGTATTGGTGGTCCCTAAATTAGTGCTACAAAAACATGCAACGTCCGTCTCTGCTTTTCTTCTATTTGATCTATTTGTGAGAAGGTTGCTGTATTACCTGAGTGACAAAACTTAAATGCACGTTTGCTTGGGTTTCTTATACTACTCTGCACATCTTCTTTATTGTCACAACAAATACAACCCACAAGTGGACCTACGGGACCCCACCAGGTCACACATTGACAATCTCTCAATACACTCTCATCCCACACAGTTTTCCTTCTCTTTTTCCTCAGAAGAGTCATTCCCTCCTGCATCTTGTAAGCTTTTTTATTTCCCGAGGAGGGGTATAAGGGGGGACCCCATTTCTCTCCACCTCCTTATCCCTAAATCCAGCCTGGTTTCCATGAGAAACCGGCAGGAATGTGTTTCATTAACATTCTTTGTGGAATGCATATGCACTTCTTGTTCATCAAATCTAAAGCAGCCCACCGCCTCCCTAATCGAAAGCAGCCCATGACGCCTTTTAAGTGGGGCTCAAGTGTCTTCTAAAGAAGCAGCATGTCCATATGAATGCCACAAATGACCACATGTTTGAGGGTGTGATCCCCCTCGCTCGGAAGAAAGGATACAAATCAGTTTGGCAAGATTATGGGACAGAAACGACGTGAACGTGTGCCGCCATATCGGCTCTTTAGAGGTGATTAACTGATCATGTCTCCAAATCGAACTTGGGCTGTATTTTTTGTCTTGTTTTTTCTTTTTTTGGCCTCACTGTCATCTTGTTCCCTCTTCTGCGTTTTAACCCTTCTCATCGCCGGAGCAGAGCCAGGGGGCCCTTTCCTCATTTAGAGCGGCGAAGGAGCCCAGAGGTCGCAAGGACCTCTACACTGACCTGACCTCTGAGGTCAGAGCACACACACACACACACACACACAGATACAGAAAGGAAAAGCTCTCACACAGCTGTCTGTCATCCGAACACTTGACATATTTTGAGTAGTGACATGCAGCTCAACAAACATGGATGCCTCAGTGACAGGAGAAGGATGAAGCCATTATAGTGGTAGATTTTTTACCCCAAATCCAATTGGCTCATGGGAAATCTCTGCAGTGTGATGGATGTAGTGATGTCTTGTTACTAGGATGTTGTTTTTTATCTGTGATGTTATATCCCTTTGAAGAATTTCTCTGAGTGCCTTTAAAGGGGCCATTCACCAAAACTGCCAAACACGTTTTTTATCACTCAGCCCAAGAGGTGTCTGGGCCATGTAGATAGTTTCGGTGTTATATGTCAAAGGTTTTGACATGTCTGTTTCTGAATTTTTGTCACTGTGTCAATGCAACGGAGGTGATCGGAATTTAATTTCAAGCAATGCAAAAACTTGTGCATGAACGTGTTAAAAGAGTGTGTTTATTGAACATGCTTGACGAACTGAACGAGTCAGTTTATAACTTATGAACTCAAACGTGAGCGTCCTTCACTCTCGCAACATTTAGCAACACTCGACCAGACCCGTGCTGACGCAACACCAGAGAACTTTCATGAAGAAATCACAGATTCCAATGGAAAATAAATTCTCACTGATATGCACATTGTGCCTGCAGGGTCTGAAAAAACATCGAGCAGAAGGCATCCCACCAATCTTGGGAAATATCTGCAAGTATGTGATGATTTTATTTTATTAAAAGAAAAAAACAAAGACATTAATGTAAACTAATTCACTTTGTGGGACTTTAATAGTTCAAGTTCAAATTGCGAACTATAAACGTGAACTAGTTTATTTTAATCTGTGTGAACTGAACTGTTGACTATTAGCGTAACCATGATATTGTCTCTAAAAAGAGGAGTTGCAGTTGAGTTTTTCAAATCATTAAATGTAGTAATAGTTTGAGAGTTACATGAGAAAATCGATAGATGTACTAATGTACGATAAATATGGAGCTAGAGGTGATTAGCTTTGCTTAACAATGAGACCTAAAGCAGGTAGAAACAGCTACGTACAACTACTACGTATGACATAACACATAAAACTCTGGTTTTTGTACCATTAAAAAAACAACAACAACAAAACAAGATATAATTTGTTAATTAGCGAGCATCAGCTGCTAGTAGGCAAGTTTTTGGACAGAGCTGAGCTAACGTTAGCTGTTTCCCCCTTTATGTTAAGCTAAGCTACGCTAATCCAAATGGCTGCAGGCTGAAGCTTGAAATACAAGAGTAGTGTCAATCCTCTTATTTAACTTCAGGACAATATAAGCATATTTCCCAAACTGTCTGACTACGTCTTTACGCTCAACCAGGGGTACTTGTAGCCTATGCTAGCAGGTAGCCTACTTTTGCAGTTAGCTACATGAAAATATTGTGGTTCACCTAAACTAAGTTGAAAAAAATTAAATAACAATCTCATTAGACAATTCAGTTTATAAAATGTATATGTATGTATATATTGAGCCAGCTGTAACTTAAATACAATATGTTGGAGTTGAGAGTGTGAAAAGTAGTTAGCAAGTGAGCAGGGAAGTCTCAACAGTTAGCTAAACACAGTGTATAAATGCTTAAATAGTAGGCCTAGCTAAAGAAAAAAAGTATATACACTTAGAGTTAGCTTACTAAAAATAATAAGGTTGTTCTCATTCCAAAGTCGTGGAATACTGCAGCTTTGTCAGTGATTTCCGCAGACACCTGACGCCAAAAGCAACCTTTGGCAGTGGTATGATACGCAGGTGGATGGCGTCGGGTTGAAACGCTGACAGGTAGCAACATAATACAAGCAGCTAGGAAGTCCCTATAGTGCTGGAGGAAGGGGTGATGGATGGGTCCAACAACCGCAGGACTTTCACCCAGGAGCCTGTTGTTTGCTGCCTATGTGAATGTAGAGCCAATCTATGGTGTTTTTTTCTAAACCTAACCATGTTCTTTTGTTGACATCCTGGAACATCAACAGATGCAAATGGATACCTAGAGTCTAATATGTAGTCAGTAGAAAGGCCACTGACAAAGCAGCGATATGTGACGACTTGAGATGAGAACGTGTTTAAATAAAATGGCTGGGGTCGTCGAGTAGCTCACCTGGTAGAGCAGGTGCCCCCTGTACAAAGGCTATAGGCTTCATCCTGAACTGTAGCCCTTTGCTGCATGTCATCCCCCCTCTCTTCCCCCTTTAACGCCACCACTGTCCTGTCAAATAAAGGCCAAAAAGACCCAAAAAATAATCTTAAAAAGAAATGAAATGACTGAAAGAGTCAACTAAAAGAGATGAATGTGCAACTAAAAGAGTTAGCTCAGAGCTAAATAGTTTAAATAGCTAAACATCTAGCTTCTAACATTGACCAAACTAACTTTAACATTGAAATACTGTATCATTATTATAAAATATTGTAAAAATAACATGATAAAATAGTGTTGAATTAACCAGTAAATGACAAATTCAGATGAAAACATATGGAACCTGATGGGTGGTGTTGATGATGGAGTGCTTTACTTCATGGCGTGCAGGGTTACGAATCACTGCCACCCAAATAAAATCCCACTGACCTTCACTGGTTTGGGCTGACAGCAAGCCTACAAATCGATATCTCAAGACCTGGACACATTAAACTATCCTCATGGCCAGATATCACCACACGTAAGATGAAAAATCTGTTTTGTAATTTGGGGGAAGTAACCACTTGAAGCCCCGTCACCTTTGCAGCAGCTCCATCACATCCTTTACCCCTTTATGACGAGGTTTATGACTCAAACACACGCCGCAGTCGGTCTTCGAGGAGATGCTGTGACTCAACTGGCCGCTGACACACTGACTAGAAGGCACTTGGCGGCAGGAAACACAAAGCAGATCAAAACAAGCTCTGGTAGATCTGTGTGGTCTCTTTGTGGCGCGGCGGACGTGGAGAGAGGCAGCGGGGAGCGAAGGGGGAGGCCGCCGTGTTTCACCTCCTCGAAAATCAGACAGAAAGTCATTGATTTTCCCATGACATACCCAACCCCCCAAAACACACCCCTTTAGAGTCAGACGGCTGGCGTGGTGAGCATGCACACCATCTCACATACAAACACGCTCCTCAAACCCGGAGCCCTACCCCCCACCTCGGCCTGGCGACCACCCCCTCTTCCCCTATCTCTCCCTGGCTGTCTCTCTGTCTCTCTCCCCCTGTCTCATTTATGCCTTTGCGGAGCAGCTGCTGCCCAGAGAACTGAGGGAGCAGCATTCACATCTGAGCACATTAGTCACCAGATGTCACCTTTTGCTGCCAGCCCATCGAACATCCAGGCAGACAATGCCCCATGCATTCTGAACATCTGACTTACGACGTCTCCTACAAAGGGGGCTGGGTGGCGCTCTGGACTCCGACAGCCACGGCTGGTGGAGCTCTAAGCCACGTCGACAGTGACACCTACAGCTTGTCCGCGCACACTTGAAGAGGAAAGCTGCTCATGAGGCGTTAATATCAAAGAACACGCTGATAAGGGACGAGATCTCTGCAGGATGGATGACAGCGAGAAGATTTCACACCAAAAAAACTGCTGCTTTTTTATCTTCACACCAAACATTTTATTCAGAAATGTGACGAGAATTTTGAGTGTTTACCTGTTTTTTTTCTGTATCCTAAATATGTCTGAGCTGCTCAGAGATCTGAGTCAAGTGGCGAGATGCTTTCTGACAACCCTGATGTTGCCTCCGACACCTGCAACAGATCTGCCGCTGTCACCTTGAGGGTATCAAATCTGTGTTCAGACTGAGAGGCGGCAGCTCGGCGCGCTCTGCACTACAGACATAAGGAGAACAGACATCAGGACATAAGGAGAAGGCCAAGTAGAAGGTCTCTCTCAGAGTAAGTAAACAGAGGCAGGAGCACACAGAAAAGCGAAAAAAGCCCAGAGGCATGAAATGTATGAATTGTAGAAATCCATTAACTGGTACATGTTCGTCTTTAAGCCTCAGGTTGATGTGGAAGTTTTCTATTTCAAAATATGCATCTCTTTCAATCAGGTTCACTCACACTCTTAAATAATTCATGGCAGTCTGAGAGCGGATGACACGCTTATATGACTTCAGTGATCTTTTACTTGTTGTTTGCGCTTAATAGTTACAAAGATATTTTAAAACAGTGGTTTCCATCCCTGGGGTTGGGACCCTTTGAGAGATCGCAAAATAAACCAGAGGGATTATGAGATGATTGAGACTCCACAGATGTAGCACTGCACTCCTATAAGATTGCCGGACTCATGATGGACAGTCTAAAAATTAATGTAGCCGAACCAGACATATTGTGTTTTTACTCCATGCATTATTTTTCTGTGTCAAACCTACAATGCAACTCAACCTGCAACAGTCTGGTCAAAGTCAGCCCACAGGAACAGAGCCAGGAGCTTTGAAGCCGTAGTGTCCAAAAGTGGGATTACAACGACTGGATTCGTCACATGATGCCATGGGGCCCTAAAAGGCTTTTTCCCATAGATTAACATTGAGAAAGAGATGTCAATGGATACAAATTTTTGAGCATTTTGATCCATTTAGTCTGAAAACATTCTGAAAATCTATAAGAGTTGCAAAATGAAATCATTTTTATTAACATTAGAGTTAATTGAGCATTAAACAGCAGGACTAGGCTGCCCTCGGCCAGTCTCTAGTGCACTTGCTCTATGGGCCCCACAATGTGGAAGATCCCGGTAATTCCATACCGTGTAAATAGAGCTTTTTTGGCTTCATGTGCCACTGAGCAACTTTCATAGGAATAAATGGGGCCCCACTTCCGATGCTGTATACAGGGCTCTGTATACATCTAGATTCTGTAGGTGTCATTCATAAAGATTCAGTTGTGTTAGGCTAATAGCAGCTAATGTAACCTAGATAAACTGCCTCAAGTGACATCATTATCATCTTAATCAGATTTCACGCATCTTCTTCTGGAGACTCTGAAGGCCATATACAACTTTAGCCCCGAGCAGTACAGTTCAGTTCAGTTCAGTTCAGTATGCTTCTTTTCAGTTTCCACTGTGAAAAGTTGTGGATGGTACCAATGAACCGTTCTGTATCGTCCCCATTTTTGGTTCCCCCTCTGTTGGGGTACCTAGCACACAGATCTGGTACTAAAAGGTGGAGCTGTGAACACTGCAGTCTGATTGGTCAGTAGAGGACGGTCACTCTGCTCAGGGCTGAGTTGTGTCTGGTTTTGAGGCTCATGTAACCACTGTTCATACTGTGGAGAGTTTTATTAGTAAACTGGAACTATAAAATGAAAGGATGTTTTGCTGCCTCTCACAGCAGCTGTAGGCTGAGAAAAATAATTCACTGGGCTGACTGCCGGCAACTTTTAAGGTGGAACGTTAACTTGTAATGTTACTCAGTGTATGAGGTGACGCATGAATCAATCAACACACCTTAAATTTCACTGTGACAACTTTGACCATCACTTTAGTTTTTAAATGACATACACTTTTAGTAATGAGTGGATCTTCAAGCGTTTATATATATTAATGTCGACCAGATTATGTGAACTACATATATTCTAATCCTCACTCTGAGGAAAAAAAAGTGTTGTGGAGAGTTGTTCCTGTGGGCTCTGGTAACACTAAACCCCTGAGCTTGCCTGAGAAGGACTAAATGCACAAACCTGTCATTTTTAAACATCCCATGGAGAGAGACTCTCACTGCAGCCTGTTTTATTTTGTTTTGTAAAAGTCGTTGTGCAGCCTCGTTCTGTGGATGATAAACAAGGTGCAGACTTCCATCTGTGTCATCTGTGTTTATTTCTAAACACATTATGAATGTGCTCTGTGCTAACATTAACTGCTGTTAGCTGCTCAGAGGCTCACTCGTTCTTCGGCTCAGGGACTGTGTGCTTTGTGCTACTTTGTTAGCTGCTAACGAGACAATACACCCAACATTTCAGAGCAGAGAATACTGCTTTTTTTTGTCATGATTTTCAATACGATACATTTTTTTAATAATTCAGATGTGACAAACTCAGAGCACAAATTTATTTTTGCTATACACAGACTTGAATTATATTTAATTTGCCATAACCACATGTTTTCCCTGCAGCCTAAACAATACCATATTTGCCCTTCCCAGATTTGGGGTTTGCAGAATCATCAAATACTGAATTTCATTAAAGATGATAGGGTTGGTTTTCCTGCTCAATGACTGATTATTTTCAATTTTTCAGGTGCACTCACTTTGTGTTTTAATCTGACTAAACTGTTGGCTTGTTTACAGCTTGTCAGATCATCTTCTCATTTCTCGCCCTGTTTAGCAACGTCAATGTGTTCCCAGATCCCAACAGTTACTTTGGTGGGTACATTATCATAACTGTTATAAAAAAAATGGCCAAAATTATGAAAATAAATACTGGGAAAATGACTCACTAGAAATTAGTTTGGTTTAAGGTTTCACCAGTCAAACCATTTGGAAACCACATATGACTTTATGACACAAATAACACGAGTGTTTCTGCCTATGACTTCACGCTGCAGTCATATATCCACAGATCGTTGCCCTGGATCAGACAAACAACAATTTAAGTGCTCTTTTACTCCCATTGTTTATCCTTGTTACGCCTTATCAGCAGAGTGATGCTTCCTCCTCCACCCTCCCCGCCTCCCTCTCCTTCCTTCTCTCCATATATTAAACGATGGGTGGCACTTTCCCCTCACAGCGCTATCTGCTACGTCGAGTCACCTCCAGACACATTAGCATATTTATCATCAGCTTCACAGACTTCAAAGTCAGTGCTTGCTTCTCAGAGAGATGGGGAAGCGCCACCAGGAAGCCGGCGCAGATTGCAAAGCACTAGGTGTTCCCCAGGGATCAAATATCCATTTAGGTAAGAGGAGGGGGGAAGCTATAAGCAGAATCCAATTCATTTATTTGCAGTGGTGATGATGTCTTTAGCAGTGACTTTAAATATTTGCTCAGTGCTAACCACAGCTTTCACCACAGTTTTGTGATGTTAACACGCAGCTAATGCTGGAGGGAGGATTTTTCAAGGTTTTACTGGATGTGTAAAGAAGGATCCTGTCAAGAAGATTATTTACATGCCATGCAACATACACAAACATCAACAAAACAAACACAATTTAAGCCTATTTACACGAAATATCAAATCATAATGCAAATTAGCACCCACCCCAGTGTGCACTTTTTTCGCTTCTATTTATCAATAAATCCTCTAATCTGTAGATCCGTGCTGGCAGGAAACTGGATAAACAGTACACTAAATCTTCTGTAAACAACATCAGTCTTACCTGCACCTTGTCCGCCCATGAAAGCAGCTCGGGTCAGGCTGCATTTGTCCTCACTCAGTGCACACTTGATGGACAGCTTGTCCCAGTGTGTGGCCGCTGAAACAGCCACTCCGGTTAAAGAGAGGTCAGTGAGCAATGGGTTGCCTGTTGCATTACTGTACTGCATCACTGTGTGACAAGCTTTAAGTTCAAGGACTAATGTGTATGTTGGCTGGGAGAGATGATACAGTCAGGTCCAGTACACAATACAGGGTTCACACTTTAATGTTCTCACAGTAATTTCAACACGCTGGGATTGTACCTGTACAAAATGTATTATTTATCCTTCCTTTAGGCACAATACGTGAGAAAACTGTGGATATTTAAGTGTCACTAGCTGTTTTTAATAAAGTCTATAAAACCTCTGTAATGAAAAATGAAGTTTCTTCTGTATAAGCAGACCTTAAACTAAACTGAGGAATTAAAACGTCAAGATAAAAATGTCTCAACTGCTTCTGCCTCACCGTCTCTAGCCCTTTCATGTACAGTATAGTGGTCACTACAGTAGACAGCTATTTAAAAGCTCTTGTATATTCATGGCTTTTGAGGCTACAGTTGCATTTAATCACTTCAGTGGATCCTAATGTGTCATGACATACACTGCCACCCACTGGCCAGGTGTTGCTAGTGCAACACAAAGCTCTCAAAACCAAGATGGCCGACAGAACGCAAGAGATGTTGTGCCCCTCAAGAATATCTTGCCAGTCCGTCTGTAATAGGAGAAAGAGGGCAGATTATCAGAGATGGGTGAGTTCTTAACGTCTTCCTACGTTTGCATTTTTAAACAGAACATATTTTGATATTTAGTAGAAATGAGATATAATATAGACAACAGCAACTAGGTTATTATCAGCGATGGTCATTACCAGAAGCTTTCAGCTCTGGTTTGTGGGTATGCAGGTCTAGTTTGGGTGATTAATTAACCCATATGTTTGTGCCTGACCTGCGCATTACTATTGACCTGCATAAATCTGGAAGTAACCCGAAAGCCAGAAGCTTTTTTGGCGACCATTTCTCATTGGACTGGATACATGGCGTCTTTGGGTCCAGTATCCACTTTAATAGTACATCCATGGTCACACTTTTTTTTGCTTCCAGAGTGCCGTAATGCAGTCTAAGGGTGCTTTCAGACCTAGAGTTGTCTTGCTTTGGTCTGAATCTAATTTTGTCGCAAAGTTGTATAATTGCTGAGAGAAAGCTGCTCTTGATTGGTCAGAATTTCCAGGAAAATCCAGGAAGTAAACAAAACGTTGAAGAAGAGTACACTTGCAAGATAAATGTGACACTTTCTAATGTCACAATGGAGGGACAACTACGCAGGTTGATTTTAGCGCTGCTCATCGTGGACTATATTGCTGTCATTGTTCATTTGAGTCAAAGCATACAGTTTGAAATTGAGGCGCGGCTCCAACTAGAAAACAATGTTTTGATGCATTGGATGTGCTGAATGTGCATATTAAGGCAGTACAGGAGGAGGCGCACATTAATAATCCTCCAGGACTGTAACATGCTCATGTTTAACCCAAACAATGTGTCATGTGACTGCAGTTGGTTCAGATCCAGGTCAGAACACGTTCTCAACACAAACGAACCGCACCAGAGTTCGTCTGTAACCAGACTGAGACCACCTCTTCAAGAAGGTCTCTGTCTGGTTGTTTTGTTGCGCACCCAAGCGTGATCGCTATGTTCACACCTGCCCAAACGAACTGCACTTAGGGGGCAAACGAACTTGAGTTCGACTGAACTGAACCAAACAGGGCAGGTGTGGAAGCACCCTTATATCACGCTCTGGGACAGCATTATGTCAGTGTTGTTTGGTTCAGTGTAAAAAGCATAGCCGACATAATGGCAGATCTTTGTTATGACAGCATTGTGGATCTCTGTTAAAGAAAGTACCTGTATATTTTATGATGACACACAAAATTTTGCTATGCTACTGTTCTGGTGTGACCGAGCCTTGACTGCGTCTTTGCCCGGTGCTTCACCTTTGCAGTATAATGATGTAGTCAACACTGACAGGATGCTATTCCTGTCTATTTGTCACATGGCACTTGGCTTACACAAAGCTCACTCTTGTTTTGATCCCTTTTAATGTGTACAGACACTTCCTGTGAACCACCACCGTGTGAAATGCCTCCTCTTTTCTCACACGTTCTCGCTTGATTCTTAAACATACATGCTCTGTTAATAATGTGATTTGAATCATTAATACGCTACATTGTAGGCACCCATTATAATTGGAAAATTAGTTACAGCACAGTGTCTAACTGCTTCCTACAACACTAATGCCATCCCTCTCTCTGTGTCATCTAAACCCTATGCTAATGAGGCCTGGGCACACAACATGCAGGAGGTTGAATATCAATTTAATCAGGCCCTCCCTGCAGGGGCTTTCAGAGAGAAATGACAGCCAAAGTGCATTAGTAATTCTACTGCTGTCACTTCTCATAGCTGCTTACCTTGCAAACAAACTGCTCTAATGGCACCTGCCTGCTGGGCAATTTAGACACTGTAGAGGCAACAGAACATGAAATGGACTGGAGACCACTGACCTAAATAGGAGAGGGCCAGCTCTAAACAAGGAGTGGCCGTCTTATCGTTGGAGTGGAAAATATGTCTGCTATGTGTGTGGACAATTAAAATACTTAGCTGTAAGTGTGTCTCCACCTTTAAGACAGCGTTTTTAGCAGAAATGTGATAAAAGACGGAGCTCTTACATCAATCAAAAACCTGTCTGTGCAAAAACAAAAAGAGAAAAAGCCTCTTGATGTGAAATTTCTGCCAATTTGTTTGTCATCAAAAGTGTCTTATCTTTACATCCTGATTGGTATCTACAGATAACAGGCACAAATAAATACTTTAATACGCAAATGAATAGATAAAAGGAGGAGTTCATTACCTCCACTCATACAATTGAATTGCATTGACATAATCCCCTCTTATTCCTCAAGGGGATGGGGGAGGGAGAGTGCATGATGGGATTGGTGGTGTGTGCGCATATGTGTGTGTGTGTGAGTGTTGGGGGTGGTATGGCTCATTTCAGTGTCAGCCTCTGTGCATCAGCAGCAGGGTAAAATATGTCGTTTCTCACTGCAGCCCGTGTTTTCATTCACTCTGTGTCATCATGACACACTGATGCTACCCAGTGTCAGCTCTGAGGCCTGATTTGAACATGATGACTGGTGAGCTAGCGCCACCTGTTGTTAAGACTCACACACTGACTGACTGTCCGACCTGCTGCAAGTGTTACATCTTGTGTTGTTCAGTTCTAAATTCTATCATGCTGCTTTTTATTTGTCGTACAGTTCGACCGCGGTGCGAGTCCTCTCCTCCAGCCCGACTGCATGCTCAATATGCTGCGGCCAGATGCCTCTTAGCAGCCAGGCCCCTTCACATCAATATGTCAGGTCAATAGTGTTGGGTGGTATTGAATGTGTCAGAGAAAAGAACTTAACTCGAGGAGGTGGGTTGGTGGTGGTGGTGGGGGTGAGGGTGAGGACGGCGTCCAGGTCTCCTCCAGTCGAGCAGATCCATTCCAAGCCCGCAGAGAAAAACAGAAAATCAAGGTCGGGACCAGCTGGATGGGAGGGAGTAAGAATTTGTCAAGAGTATAGATGGGTCAAGTGGTGGCATCAGATCTATTGAGTCATCCGACTGTAGAGGCAAGTGCACTCTGTGTCATACTACTTGTTGCTTGTTGCTTATAAAAGTATCATTTAAGCCTCACTGTTTTATAAGACACTGTTGCAAACAGTGGGCCCCTGAAAATTTTTCACAGGGGTAGCCAGATGGGGCTGCTGAAAATCTTGGAGATGAAACCAAAATCAAACGTCACAACTTAATTCCAGGAATTTGATTGCTCTAATATAGAGGCCTATTAAAAACTATGTCAGTATGAGAACTGACCTTTCGCTAAGCTCTGCCCCTTTGCGATGGTCCAACAAGCTGTCAGAGTAAGCATGGAGCCCACACTGTAACTAACCTGGAGAAATATGATCATATTTTTGTAAAAATGAAACAGTGATTCCAGGGAGAAGCAGACAGAGGGGTCTACAGTCTGTGTTTGAAGGATATATCCAGGATGTCAAACTGACTCAGCAGCAACAACAGGTTAAAAAGACAAAGATAGTTAGAAGCTAAAGCCCAACTATAGGCTACAGATCACAGTGTAAAAGTGAACCACCACATCACTGCTGATCCACACAGAAGACAATGAATATAAAGGGAAACTTTGCTGATATTGAACCAGCTGTGTGGCATCACAGTGTGTGCAGATGCCAGGACTGGGACCTCCGCCGCCGGACGGGCAGGGATCTCTTGGAAAAGTAAAGCAACGTCATTAAAAAGCAAAAGCAGCATGTGTATACATTCAGTAGGCTATATCTTCAGTAGCTAGCTAACCCTACACTTTTCAGGGTTTGATTTTGGTTTTGGAACAGGGAAGAAACGTATATCTTTTTCCAACCTCTCCAGGTAACGAGTATCATTAATACACGACGTGCCCCAGGCACAACATTTAGCTCCAAATCCACAAAACCAGCCTGAAAATGAAGGAAATCTGAAACGACTGCATTAGAGCTGTGTTGCTGTCGGACCCTGGTCTGAGCCGGGCTGATGCTACGTTATGATTGGCTAGTCTGTGTCCAGGGGCGGGAGTTAGCGAAGGGTCGATTGAGGAATCAGATACTGATATACTTTGATTTCTTATATTTAAAGTTAATATTACTAATTATCTGATGTACATCGACTAATACAAGTACAGCTAACATTTTGAGTTCCACAACAATTCTGTGTTACGGTCTCTGTATACATGTTAGGCAATTCATTGTTCTCGAAATAGGCTGGTTGTCCTTTTCCTCAACAAGATAAATACACAGCCTCAATTTAGAGAAGCACATTGATTATCATTAACATAAGTTGTTCCCTCACCTAAATCTGGCCAAACTTTGGAACGTTATTTACCTCCCTTTTCGATAAGCTATGCCAACATGGTTGTTACCTATAATAGGTGGATTATGACACAATTGGCCCCTGGGTCTGGACACGGAAAGGACCCTTCTGCCACCCAGGGCAGGTACAACATGCTCTGCTCCTGTTTATCCCCACAGAACTGAAGGGCCCAAGTTGCAAAGAGTCCTCAGCGCATATAAAGTCTTGAAGATAAACTGAGGGGATAGAAGCAGTCTCTTAAAATGCATCATGATGGTTTATTTCCTGTGATATCTTCTGAGTAAATGTTATCAGTCTCTCTTTTTTAAGGACTTTTGGGGCTCCTTTACCAACATGATGACTAAGCCTGTTGACAACAAATGCAAATAACAGCGACTGCATGCAGAAGCTCTGGCTGAAGGTTCCCCTGAGCCCTTGGGCCCCCTCTTTTGCCAAAACACCCTTAGTATTAATGGATGTCTAAGGGCTCATTTATGTTCAACGTTCAGCGTTCGAGCCTTTTGTTCGTACTCTGCATTTATTTCTTCCATATTGGTGCATGTTTCCTGAAAGCTTGTGGATATGGATGAAAAAGGGCAGTGTCATTGGAGATCGTGGAGGCAGGTGTAGCCTAATTCAAGCAAGATACGACCGTAGGAGACGACAAGGAAATTAAGATAATATGAGAAAGCAACAAATCGGTAATGTAGCGAAAAGAATTCTCCGTCCACGTGTCCAGATGTAACATTATATGGCAGCAGACACCACCACTGTCTACAATACTGCCTCCGTTTGAAGGTACAATATTATGACCCTCCTCCACTGTCTCCTTGTTTGTTGTTGTGTGAAACTTTAAGTGCCCCATGTTGGCTGTATCTAAGCCAACATACAGGACACATGAAAGTATGAGGGCAGTGAAAACGTTTGAAATGGACGTACCTTTCCGTACGTAAAGGGAGTATTAATGAGCCTTTACGCTGTCTAGTTTCAGAGGATACCTTCGGTCTAGCTTGAAAAATAAGCATCCCATAGCCTCTTTAAGACAGTAGCATTGGCCTCCAAGTATTTCTGCCATAGGGGCCATCATGGTGGGGGGCGGCAGCAAATATATCAGGGTGGACATGTCCCCTCAACGCCCTCGTGAGGACGCCACTAGTTACAAAGAATGCACTCAAAACATGACTCTGCATTACATGATGCACAACAAAACTTTAATTACCTTACAGAACTTTGAACATACACCCTTGCTGATTTATTTTGTTGTTCTCTGGTCAACATGGTCCAGAGTTCTCTACGTACACCCACAATGAGGAGCAGCCTGGCGTGATTAGTATTGTCTTGGGCACGTATTAAATCCTGATAGGATGACACAGAGCAAGACTAAACATTTCCCATCCAGTCATGGCGCCTGCTCGTTTAACCGTGGCAGATACCGAGGCAAAGGGGGGGGCGTTTGTTTGAGCACCGCGGCTGGTTTCATTTCTCCCTTAAGTATATGCATGAATATTTAAGGTGCCGCATGCAGTCGATGAGACTACCTGATGGTCTGTTTAACCAAGGCCGGCTGCTTTTTCACTAGACTCCCTCTCGTCTTTAACTACTACAGCGCCCCAGTGAGAGTCCCCTTGAAAACAATTGATTCATAGTCATCTATCTCATAGCCGAGGGCTGGGTAATCACAGCCAGAGAATCGAATCTACCACACTCCTGTTCCACCAGGGAGAGGAGTCTGTAATGAAATAACCCTCCTCTCTGCCTTAATTGTCTTTTTGGCCAATGGCATAAAGATTCAGGAGTTGGTTTGTTTTTTTTTCCTTCGGTGGAATTAGGAAAATTATTTAATTAGGGCGTGCATTATCAAGCTTCTGATAAATCTAAGCAAAATGTGCAGGCTGGATACTGTCAATAGCATTAGCTGGTGATGCTGATGGCCTTCGCAGTGATATGTTGAATATACTTCTGACTTTCAGAAAACTCTTGTTATTAGTGACACCTCTCTCTGAGGCCGTTAAGCGAACTGCAGTCAGCGTCCTCCGCAGCCAGTGAGCACCTGCATCGCCCCCAACAGTGAAGAACGAGACTGACTGTGACTGACTAGCATAAAGATGAAAATAAATCACAATCATATTTGGAATAACATTACTATCTGTATGTTCGTATGTCATTTGGACCATTGGCTCCATGATAGTAACTAGCTTGCCAGTTGCAAAATATCAGCCGTCGTTACAAAACAGGCTCATACAGCGTAGCTTTACAGATAACTGTCAAACCTTGGCTTAGCTTACAGTTAGTTTGTTGGCTGCTGGAGTCTGGATGTATTAGCTGACGTTATCCACTCAGTTCAGTATTTTGCTACGTCTGCTAGCTGCCAATTTGTTCCTGTTAGAAAGCAAACCAATGTTAGCTATCATAGCCACTGTATCTCAAAATATATTTGACATGTCAGTGTTTCCTCTGGAACTTTTTTTCTGCACCAGGGGGCACTGAATTTGATGAATTTACTCTTTCTCAGACCATGGACAAGACAACAACTAGCTAGTGCACTCCAGTGTACTTCCACTTAAATTTTTGCTGCACAGAGATTACTTCTGAATTCGTCACATACCACTACTCTGACAGTGATCTGGTTAGATACACACAAAAACAAATGCCCCGTTCCCACCAAACACTTTCGGTATGGTGCCTAGGACCCTAGGTCCGTTAAGCATTTCCTCTGCAAACAGTACCCTTAAATGTGGGCGGGGTTGTTGTCACTCACTGCTCCGTCTAGCACTCACTGTATTTCTCCATAGATGGAAGTCTGCACCTCGTTTATCGTCCACAGAACGAGGTTACACGCCGACATTTTCAGAACAAAACAGAACACACTGCAGTGAGTCTCTCTCATGGGATATTTAAAAATAGCGGCTTTAGTCCTTCCAAGGCAAGCACAGCTGGTTGGAGCCCACAGGAACAACGCTCTACGATGCTTTTTTTTCTCCAAGTGAGGATAAGAATATACGCAGATCACATAATCTGGTCGAAGGGTAAGGCTTGAAGATCCATTCATTACTAAAATTCTGTGTCATCCAAGAGAGACAATAAACACCAAAGTAATGGTTAAAGTTGTCATATGGAATATTATTTTTTCTCCGACTCCAGCTGCTGTGAGAGGCAGCAAAACATCCTTTCATTTTATAGTTACAGTTTACTCTCCAAGGTGTAAACAGTGGTTACATGAGCCTCAAAACCAGACACAACTTAGCCCTGAGCAGAGTGACCGTCCTCTACTGACCAATCAACAGACTGCAGTGTTCACAGCTCCACCTTTTAGTACCAGATCTGTGTGCTAGGTACCCCAACAGAGGGGGGACCAAAAATGGGGATGGTACAGAACAGATCCATTGGTACCATCCACAACTTTTCACAGTGGAAACAGACAAAAAGCGTACTGAACTGAACTGAACTGTACTGTACTGCTCAGTGGAAACAGGGCTACAGGTATCTTTCGTGGTGGTATAATAGGCAGCAGGCAGCAGCAGTTGTTGATGTAGAAGCCACCAACAAAAGTCATCAAATATTGGCACTATGTTAGAGGATGTCTGACACAAAAAGGTACCTTTAGCAGTGTTAGAAAATGCACTAGCTGGCAGCAGTTTGTAACAACATAACAACATAATATAAGACGCTGAAAACAACGTCTGAAGAAGAGGCAGGAGGGGAGGTGGATGGGTCCAACAAACCCCAGACTTCCACCTGGGAGTCTGCTAGCCTGTTGTTTGCTTCTCGTGTGAATGTCAAGACTAACCAAGATGTTTTTTTCTAAACCTTAACATGTGCTTTTGTTGCCCGAGGAAATAAACATTAATACGAGGTGTTTTATTGATGTAAGTTTATTTTGAAAAAGACTATATGAATCCAAGGAGCAAAAACCTTACATTTCCTGTCAAAAAGGAAGTGTGTGTTGAAAAGACACAATGTATGTAACAATCATGAACTGACACTGGATCTTCTAATGTCAAGAGGAGACCCAGAAGAATACCTAACCTATCATACGTAGACGTGAAACTCCCCCAACAAAGTGGCGACATTTGACAAGTTGGGATTAGAACGCCTTGGCTCCGGAGACGGACCCTCAGTCAGGGGCTGTCACAGCTCAGATTCAGCCGGCCCAAACCTCAGCTGTAGTGAAGGAGTCTGTTTCCTCATTGATATGTGTTCCCCTCTACCTAAACCTTACCCAAACCGTTATCCCTAACCATAACCACCGCGGGGGATGCTACACCTTAACAACACCAGTCTCCAGGCTGCTGCTGAAAAATGTATGTAACGTACATTTAATTTGCATTTATTTGCATAAGCATTTGTGAACCATCGTGTTGTAGTGGGTGTTGATGGTTTGCTGATGTTAGTGACCTCCATTTCTTAGCTACCGTTAGCTACTGTTGCACAGAGTAGCGGAGCTGTATAGAGGTGAAGTACGCTTTTGGAGGAAGTTTGCATTGAGGGCTTTTTGCTAGAAATGCATTTCTTGGTTAAGGCTCATCACATCCTTTGGTTTTTTGCGGGAAATTCGGCCTGAGTTCTTTACATAAAAGTCAATCTACAGTCAGTTGTAAGCAACTGAGAAAGTCGGGGAAGGTGTCAGTTTTTAAGCTACATTAGTTCACCCATTGACGATACCAAGCGACATGTACAAGTTACATACAGTATCTTTAAAGGGTCACTTCACCCAAATTATAAAACCATATTTTGTTCCGTACTTGTGGTTCTAGGCATGCAAATTGTTTTGTTTCTCTGTGCAGACATTTTAAGATATCTGACTCTGAATATTCTGCCGCTGCCCTGATACAATAGAGCTGAAGGGCTTTTAAAACTCAACAGCAATGTGTTTTCTTTCTATAAACAATGTCTCGGTTTCACTGGATAATCCGCACATCTCACTATCAGCCATAATCAGAAGGGATATTTGTTCTGTAGAAACAAGTTTCAGTGAATGTTTTTAACAGCAAAGAGCCACAAATCTTTTTGTAATTTAGGCGAATTGACCCTTTATATATGAATATATATTAAAAAAACAGGATTATAGGAGAGATGTGTTTTAATACACACACACTCGACACACACACACACTTTCACACAGCTCTGATCTCTCAGATTGTGCAGTATGCAAATGTTTTGCCATCAACTCAGCCTAGCGGAGAATGACAGGAACATTTGATGCAGCGCGGCTTTTTAGTGGAGTCCCTGCAGAAAGCTATTTTCACAGGATGTTATGTATGCATTTTTCAGACAGATTGCTGCAGGAGACAGGAGCTCAGGAGGGAAGCAAACACGACTGGAATGAAACACAAGCCGTAGTCTGCTGAATGAAGCCAACCACAGCGCCGGCCGTAAAGAAAGCCGCATTCATCTCACATTTTCGCAGAACCAAAAAAACATGTTCAATAAATCTTTGTAATCTTTAAATAAAGCTACGTACGGATCGCATGTAATGACTTTAACATTTTTTAACATTTCATTCTCACAAGCGTGACTCATTCGGCTGTTTCATGATGTGACTGCTTATTCACACAAATGAACATGCAATACTTGTTCAGTTATTGCATACATTATTCAACCAATTATACAATAAACTGAATCACCATGCATCTTTGACTCCTTAATCTGAGACTGTACTTTATTTGCATAATACAAATGTAAAACCATTACAGTGAGTGTCATGCTATCCCACGTGGGATTATACAGTGAGACACCTTTACAAAACATCAGTAATAGTCACAGTGCGCCATTCTCACCGTGCAGCTTCAAGCTGTGAGGATCACACATTAGAGTCTTAATTGAAAATTAAAAACATATAAACAAACAAATTGCACACACTTGATTGATACTTAACAATGCTCCTTTCTTTATATTATCTGACAATCTCCATCAACTTTAATAAACAAAACAGGACAGTAAAAGATCAAAATGGCACAAAACTGCAGTGACTTCCTTGTTTGAATATAACATGGCAACTGTACAGGAGCAGACCTGCCATATGGAGGTGGGGCGTGCAAGATATAAAGCACAGCAACTCTAATCTGATCACAAAGAGACCTATCTTCAACAGATTATACAAAAATGAATTCTAAGTTAAGGCATCATTTTAAAGCCCCCATGTGTAGGATTTGAACATTTGTAACATTAACTCTGGTGACTCTGTGCCAGGAAGCGTTGCATGCTAATACCTCCCTCATAGATCCGACTTGGGAACACTGTGAAGGAACGGCAGCCAACAACACACAGACAAGAAATCAGAGTTATTTAAAAGGTGATATAATCATGTAGAAATGATACAAGTAGCTGCTTTAAAGGGACAGTTCACACCCAGTTTTTCCTCTTACCTGTAGTGCTGTTTATCAGTCTGGATAGTTTTGGCTGTGAGTTGCAGAGTGTTGGAGATATCAGCTGCAGAGATGTCTGCGATCTGTAATGGAACTAGATGGCACTCAGCTTGTGGCGCTCAAAGTGCCAAAAATATGTTTGAAAAACTCAACAGCAATGTCTCTTTCCAGAAATCATGACCTGGTTACTCAAGATAATCCACAGACCTTGTTGTGAGCAGTTAAATAGGAACTATTTTCTCTCTACCCATCAACCACACCAGGCAGAAAGAATCATGCATCTACTGCTCACTCACCTAGCAGCACTGAGCTAGCTAAACGTTACAGCTCACCTGATGAGCCCACTATTGATGTTTACATCTTGCTGTCAAGAGCATGAGCCCCTCTTCAATGAGTAGATGCACACTTCCTTCTGCACTGTGATGTGATGGCCCCTACATCTTGGTTGAGGGCTACTAAACAGTTTGCTGTAAAACACTTTGTCTATAAGCTGCTTTTCCACCACAGTACTTGTTTGACTCTTTTATATCCACAGAGTTTAGTTTCAAGAAGGGAACAAAAGTGAAAATGGATATGGATATGGGATAGGATACCTGTAAATGTCACCTTTCTTTAGAGTCCAAAATCATAATTCTGCACCCAAGCATTAAAGACTAGAAGTCTTAGTATGTGACCATAGTTATTGAGGGTCCACTGGAGTTTCCAAATGGCTTTTTTTTTTTTGGAAATACATACCTCAGAAAATGTAAAATATTAATCTTCTGTGGTATTGCTATCTACTTTGACATTGGACTAGGTAAGGCTCAGTGCTGTGGCCCAATTGTGTTTTCCAGCAAATAGCCTAAAACTCAGCTAGTCATCTGCAAAATATTCAGGTGGAAAAAAACCTTCTACTTCACTGTATTCAAAGTTCTATTACTCAGTGTCATTAACAGTTAGAATGAAGACCAAAACCATGCATACAGGCTCAAGAACATTTTTCAGTTTGGCTTTAGATAGCTGTTTTAGGTGAATTTTACAGGAATAGTAAGAGGGGACCATTTTTACACGCGTCTTGTTTTAAAATAAAGGTGGAAACATGAAAAGTTAGTTTGAGACAGTGCTTTCAAATGACTCCCAGAGTTTTAGCCTTAGCATTAGCATGCGCTTGCCTGCTGAAGAAGCTTACAAGCTCTTCTAGTGATAGTTATGTCAGCCAACAAAAATCTACCATTGCTAAAAATAAGAAATCTGCTTTCTTTTATTTTTACACAATCTTTTGATTAAAGTTTTTCAAGTAAAATATATAGACAACACAATATTTTTTGGTCAGTACAGTGGTGATAAAGCAAAAGAGCAAGTAAAATAGAAACAACACAAAACCAAAGCAGGACAGGACTAAGACAAGACAGATACTACAGGCCAAACCGGTACCCTATCCATCCATCCATTTTCTAACCGCTTATCCTCTTGAGGGTCGTGGGGGGGGGGGGGGGGGGGGGGGGGGCTGGAGTCTATCCCAGCTGACATTGGGTGAGAGGCAGGGTACACCCTGGACAGGTCGCCAGACTATCACAGGGCTGACACATAGAGACAGACAACCATTCACACTCACATTCACACCTACGGACAATTTAGAGTCACCAATTAACCTGCATGTCTTTGGATTATGGGAGAAAGCTGGAGTACCCAGAGAAAACCCACGCTGACATGGGGAGAACATGCTAACTCTGTACAGAAGGGCTCCCCCTGGTTCCTGATTTGAACCAGGAACCCTCTGGAAAGTCTGGCTCTCATGTACACTTGAAAACAGGGTCCTTACATCAGTGAGCCCTTCATTAGGCATCTAAACATAAGGACTTTTCTTATCCAAAGAGACCTCCACCTGAGCATTACCAAACATCTGGCTAGTAGGGTGACAAAAGCTGTAAAGGGTGCAGAGGTCTGCTTTCTACCTGAAATCAAGCACATAAAGTTAAAAGAATAGCACATGGACAATAGTGATGTTTATCCCATTCACAGTTATATTGGATCATCCCTGTCACCTGTCATCATGACTCCAGAAACCTCCAGTATTATCAGGACCTGTACAAATGACCATAACAGCCACGTCACACAGATCACATACATTCAATCACTTGTATATCCCTCCTCTTACATCATGCTGCTATTTATCTGTGCTGGATCACAGGAGCGCTGCCAGTGAGTCAAGAAATGTGACTGTTTTCTTGGCTTTCTGCTGTCTTGTCCCCGAAGAGGCCCAGACCCAACCCTGCCATCTGCTGGCTCCAACCAGGTGAACAAAAACTCATACCGGCAGATGACCCACAGCACTCTGCGTTCCCACTGTGAGGAAGAGATGTCAGACATCCTCATCCTCCAGCAGCTTCCCTCCTTTTGTTTTTGTTTTTTTAAAGTTTAATTTTAAAAGCATGACACTTGTATGAGCAATAACAAGTGCTCTTAAATAGTCTTGGCATAAAAAAAGGTTCATTTATGGAGGAGGGAGAGAGCAGGAGGGTGTGTGTGTGTGTGTGTGTGTGTGGAGAAGAGACAGAGAAGTGTGGGGAGGGTCGTTGGAGGGGGTTTCAATGCTTCTGAGAGGTGCCTCATTTTCCAGCACCATCTGTTCGTGGTTCTGCGAGCTGGAAGCCTCGTTTGTGTCAAACACCTCCCACACGCTCCGAGCAGCCAGACACCAACAGCAAGGACTTCATCACCTGTTTCAAACAACTGCACAATGTGACCCGCTGCATCCGTTAACTACTAATCACACTGTGTTTGATGATGTTGTTAACCTGCTGGTTGAGAGGTTCCTTCCCTCAGGCTCCTTACAAAAGTTCCAACATGCCCCGAGCCACTGCTAATCTGCGCTTCGGAGGACGACGACAATGAAAAGGTTCATGGAGGAAGAGAGAAGGAGGACCAGACCGGACCTGGAGGCTGGAGTCGACCCCGCTCCCCCGCTTCACCCCCCCCCCCCCAGGAGGACAGAGAGATTGAAGGAAGACAGAGGCGCATGAACAAGGCCATGCTCCTCCATTTCAATCAGCTGCTGCCGTCTCACATGGCAGCAGAGCATCCGGAGGGGAGGCGCCGCCATGAATCCTAATTGCTCCCTTTTCACCATATTGCAGGGTGTTTCTATGCAAATCTGTCCAGAGAGGTATCTAGTTTATGCAAGGCCAACTGTATGAACTGAAATGTGAGCAGGAATCTCACTCAGACAAAAGCCTTGGTGGGGAGATGCTGGTATTATAATTCATTTGGATAAATTATTCATTTTGCACATGGCTCTCCTGAGTGCAGGACAGAGCGCGGTTTCACACACGTTGCTAATGTTTTGACATGTATGTATTCCACTGCATCGACGGGCACTGGCCTCAAGTTAAGATATATGGCTTTAATAAGAGTGACGAAGATGCAAAATAATGAGATGTCTGGGAGGAGAGCGCCGGGGTGCCCACGGAGAGGCAGAGAGAAGCGATAACATTATTCTTCAGCGTGTGGACTTGTGTGGCTGTTACAGCAAATTCTGCCACAATTTTTTTTATACCTTTATGAATACCCAGTGATGCACGTTCGAAACTCCTACAGGCGCGAGGATTTGTAAAAGCACGAGTGTGTAAATCATTAGATTTGCTCGCAGTCGACACGAGTGGCCAGTCGGGACTGTGTGCTGACATGATGAAAATATTTTATGTTTAATATTAATCACTGTGTTTATTTCTACAGCAGCTCAACATGCACTCAGGGATCGATTAAAGTCAGGATGATTTTAAAACTGTCATGGACTTCTGAACGTGCCAGAGTATTATTTCAATTACTTCAAGAGCTGCAATGTGTTACAACTGATTCATTTGCCAGATCAGATGTTTTTCTGTGGTTCGAGGTTGAGTTGGACTTCCTGTAGCTGCAGTGTTTGAAGTTATTCTCCTTGTAATGGGAAGTAGGCAAGGTTGTGCCCTTTCTCCACTTTTGTTTACACTTGATCTTGGCCCTATTTACCACCGGCCCGGGGGGTTCTCAACCAACACCCACGACATTATTATGTTCTCTTTGGTGCAAAATTTCCTCTTTGTTTGTTTGTGTTTACACGGACAGAGTGGTTAGCACATTTTTAGGGGTATTTGTGCCAAAAATATGGTAACTTTGGATGATACCCATTTGATTTGTCAGCCTGACCGCACTGATTTAGTCCCCAATTTCTTCCACTTAAACTGTTAGGAAGCAAACTTTTAATGTCCACTGTGAAGCAGAGGAGCAATAGCAACAAAAAGGACTATTTTTATGTACAAACAGCATGTGTGTATGTTTTAAAGGAATACGACACCAACAAAATGATAATCTGGATATCAGTCACTCACCCTGTGTTATGTTGAATTTGAAGAACACTGTTTTCCTCACATGCCTCCACAGTGAATAAAGAATCCAAAAACGAAGAATTTTTTGATGTACTGACGTAAAATGGGGTCCATATTTAACAACAGCAAAACTATATCGAAACATCTGTTTACAAATGTTCACACAGCTCGTGCAGTATAATACAAGTCTCCTTTCTTTCGTGGTATGCACAGTAACTCCAAGCTAAAACCTCACTCCTTACTATTCACAAAACTTCTGCGTAAACAGTCTCATGCACGTTTCCTTTTGTCATATAAACATCTGGAAAGTGACGTAGTTCAGTTTACATGTATATGAGCTGAGTTGTCATCAGGAGGGGTCAGGGATGTTGGATGATGAGAGACTTAGGCGAGACAGCTGCCAAGTTGCAGATCACTGTGAAAGACCAACAAACTGGGGCGCTGAGTGGCTAACCTGGTAGAACAGGCACCATATGTATAAAGGCTATGTCCTTGCCACAGGAGCAGCAGGTTCAATTGACCATTTGCGAAGCCCCGCCCCTTTGTGATGGTCCGACAAGCTGTCAGAGTAAGCATGGAGCCCACACTGTTACTAACTGCACTCCCCGAAGGATATATCCAGGATGTCAAACTGACTCAGCAGCAACAACAGGTTAAAAAGACAAAGATAGTTAGAAGCTAAAGCCCAACTCTAGGCTACAGATCACAGTGTAAAAGTGAACCACCACATCACTGCTGATCCACACAGAAGACAATGAATATAAAGGGAAACTTTGCTGATATTGAACCAGCTGTGTGGCATCGCAGTGTGTGCAGATGAACGGTGTTTGGCTTCACCCCCGTGCTGCTGCCGGTGGTAGGACTGTCAGGGTCTCGGGAGAAGGTCAACGTTCATCTGCACACACTGCGATGACACACAGCTGGTTGAATATGAGAAAAGTTTCCCTGCTTCCCTTCACTGGTTCCTGTACAGCAGGGTCGGTCTTTGTTTCACTGTTATAATCATTACAAAGCAAAAGCAGCATGTGTATACATTCAGTAGGCTATATCTTCAGTAGCTAGCTAGCTAACCCTACACTTTTCAGGGTTTGATTTTGGTTTTGGAACAGGGAAGAGACGTATATCTTTTTCCAACCTCTCCAGGTAACGAGTATCATTAATACACGACGTGCCCCAGGCACAACATTTAGCTCCAAATCCACAAAACCAGCCTGAAAATGAAGGAAATCTGAAACGACTGCATTAGAGCTGTGTTGTTGTCGGACCCTGGTCTGAGCCGGCCTGATGATACATTATGATTGGCCAGCCTGCGTCCAGGAGTGAGACTTAGCTAAGGGTCACTTTGGACTGACAACCCTCTGCTATCTCTATCTCTATCTTACCCTCTCACGCTAACACTATCCTATCAAATAAAGGCTAAAAAGCCCTCCAAAAAGTCTTAAAAAGACATCAGCTGTGTTTACAGCTGCAACTTTGCAACCAAAAGTGGGTATTTTAAGCTAAAACATTACCTTTTCCTGACCGTAACTAAATGGGTTTTGGCCTAAACATAACCACAAGTTAACCACATAGTTGTTGAAATGCAAAAAAAGGAAAAAGTGCTTGTGAAAAACTGAGCATACGACTGGATAAATGAGACTTGGATTATACTGCAGGAGTTGTGTAAGAGTTTCAGTGTAGTTTTGCTGTTGTTAATGCAGCCCCCTTTACTCCAATGCATCAAGAATTTTCTCAGTTTTTGGATTCTCCGTTCACAAAGGAGGCAGCCTAGAGGAACAAAGTTTGCTTCAAAAATTCATCCTAACACAGGGTGAGTAATTAATATACAGGTGATCATTTTGTGGGTGAAGTGTTCCTTTAAGACATGAGAAAGTCTACATGAAGCCAAAATGCCAATGCTTCTGACATAGATGACCATCTTCAGGCCCTCAAAGTGAACACCTCCACACAGTAGCATCTATTATTTTTAGTCTAATTCTCTGATGAACTGTCAACAATCCACAAACAGTTTCCTCTCTTATTGTCTGTACAGTTGCATCCATTAAAAAGCTCACAACACAACAAACAGGATGTGCTGATTGATCACCAAACAGATCTCATAGATCAAACATTACAGTCTGAGCCCAGCGTCATACAGCTCCATATGCAATGTGCCGATCGATACGAGTTGTGAGAAGAATACAATGAAGCCCATCTTCATGGCCTCCATCACAACATACATACCCACACACACAAATGCACCCTGACACGGGGCTCTTATTACAAAGCCGTCCGTCACAAATGACCATAATCTATACCGTGCTCCCAATGGCTCTCCTGGGAGGCTCCCCTCATTTCATTTTTCATCTCATCCTCTTTCACTTTATTTCCAGTAATTCAAACCCACTAAATCAAAATATGAGGAGACACGGAGGCCTGCTGTTTTGACAAGTTAAATGACTAAAGGCAATGATGTGCTTCCCAGCCAGTCTGTAAGCAGCACACGTCGCCAGCCACCGCCTCGCTGTGCGAACGCGCGCGTGTGTGCGGACGTGCGTGCTTTTTCCACGCGCACGGTGCTCCTTATTCCTGCAGCCACCCGACCCTCTGCAGCATCTTTTTGAGGTGAAATTGAAATGGATTGTGTAGCTCAATATTTTATTGACATCAACTTCACAGAATGTTGCTACAGTGACACCGGGGATAATTATTTCACCACAGATTTCTTCCTCTCCGCATTTCTCTCTCCCTCTCTCTTTCTGCCTTCCTCCAAGCCCTTCCATTCCTGTAGAGAATTAGTTCTGCATAAATTACCCAGTGGAATATTGAATCAGTCTCCAGCCACCAAAGGCGAGTCTGTGTGGCTGATTACCGAGCAGTGCGCACAACATGCATGCAGACAAACACACACAGAGCGAGAGGGAGAGGGGCCTCTGAGCGAGGAGCTGACACCATTGCAGAAAACATGGTAAGAGGAGGAGGAGGAGGATGAGGAAGAGGCGAGGAGGAGGGGGATCAGCCAATCTGGATATGGAGAGCTAAAGCTGTATTAGCCACCCTAGCTACACACTATATCTGCTCATTACTTAGTCATTAGCAGGGGCATGGTTTTAAAGGAGGGAGGGATCAATCAATTGTCATGGGTCAATGTTTTGCAGCCCCATTATGAACCTTGGGTGGCTCTGTAAATTAAGCACAGTAATTACTCATGTTAATTACACAAAGATGGTGGTCACATTGATCTACAAATACGTTTTGCATAATGTAAATGGTATGATGAGTAAACACTGGGTTGCACTTGAGTATTTAAAAGGACGGCGCCGCACTGATCGTGATGAAAGAAGGAGAGAAAAGCACTTCATCCTTTATTCATTCTGCAGTGTGGTTCAGGAACCATTAGTCAATCGATCAGTCAATTAACAGAAAATATTTTTGATAATTCATTAGTCATTTATCAAGCAAAAAATTACAAATATTCCCTTATTTCAGCTCCTTTAAGGATTTCTCTGTTTAATTTTGTGTAAGATTCAGCAGGATTTAGTAGCATCCAGCGGTGAGGATTTCAGATTGCAACCTGCTTAAATTCTCCTGGTTACAATTCCTTCAGTGTTCTTTGTTCAGGAGGTTTTTACCGGGAGCCGAATTATCCATAGAGGTCTCCTCCTCTCCAAAACAAACGGATCTAGTTATTTAAACTGGTAAAAACACTGAATAAAACAGTTTTGTGTTACAAATCAGTGTTTCTCCTATGCTGTTTGGCACGTCACAGTTAGATGCTGGGACGCTGGCAGGCACCTGCTAATGTGTGCTCACCTTGTTTGTGATCCAGATGTCCAGGAAGTTTTTTAACCAGGAGCTAAATTATCCACAGAGGATCTGGTGATTATAATTGGTGAAAAAACTCTTTACAAATCAGTGTTTCTCTAACGCTGTTTGGCTCGTTGCAGATTGGCCGCTAGTCCAGCACGTACTAATGTGCACTCACCTTTTTTCTCTGATAACTTAAGATCCAGACATTTAGGAGATTCTTACCAGGAGCCGAATTATCTGAAGTCTCTTTCTCTCCAAAACAAACAGACCTGGTGATTTAAACTGGTAAAAACAATAAATAAAGCAGTTTCATTTTAAAAATCAGTGTTTTTCCAACACTGTTTGGCATGTCTCAGACGGGCCAGTCGCCCAGCACCTGCTAATGTGTGCTCACCTTGTTTGTGATCCAGTTGTTCAGGACGTTTTTTTAACCAGGAGCCAAATAATCCACAGAGGATCTGGTGATTATAATTGGTAAAAAAAAAAACTCTGAATAAAGCAGTTTGTACAAATCAGTGTTTCTCTGACACTGTTTGGCTTGTTGCAGATGGGCCGCAAGCCCAGCAGCTGCCAGTGTGTGCTCACCTTTTGTTCCTGATAACATAAGATCCAGAGATTCAGGGGTTTTTTACCCGGAGCCGAATTATCCACAGAAGTCTATTCCTCTCCAAAACAAACCAATTAGGTGATTTAAACTGGTAAAATGCCAAATAAAGCAGTTTCATGTTAAAAATCAGTGTTTTTCCAACACTGTTTCGGCATGTCACAGATAGGCCACTAGCCCAGCACCTGCTAATGTGTGCTCACATTCTTTGTGGTATAGACGTTTAGGAGTTTTTTTACCAGGAGCCAAATTATCCGCAGAGTACCCAGTGATTAAAACTGGTGAAAACCCTGACTAAAACAGTTTGCACGTTACAAATCAATGCTTCCCCTATGCTGTTTGGCACATCACAGTTGGGATAGCTGGTGAGCACCTGACAATGTGTGCTCACCTTTTTTCTCTGATAACCTAGGATTTAGACATTCAGGAGATTTTTACCTGGAGCCGAATTATCCACAGAGGTCTTTTCCTCTCCAAAACAAATAGACCTGGTGACTTAAACTGGTAAAAACACTAAATAAAGCCATTTCATGTTACAAATCAGTCTTTCTCCTATGCCGTTTGGCACATCGCAAGTGGGACGCTGGACAGCACCTGCTAATGTGTGCTCACCTTGTTTGGGATCCTGTTGTTCAGGAAGTTTTCACCAGGAGCCACATTATCCACAGAGAACCCAGTGGTTAAAACCGGTAAAAACACTGACGGCAGTTTGTACCTCACAAATCAGTGTTTCTCTGACACTCACTGTTTGGCTCATTGCAGACATGCCGCTAGCCCAGCACCTGCTAATGTGTGCTCACCTTTTTTCTCTGATTACTTAAGATTCAGAAATTCAGGAGATTGTTACCGGGAGCCGAATTATCCACAGGGGTCTCCTCCTCTCCAAAACAAACAGACCAGGTGATTTAAACTGATAAAGACACTGAATAAAGCAGTTTCATGTTAAAAATAAGTTTTTCGAACACTGTTCAACTCACCTTGGACGAGCTGTTTGTTTTGTCCGTTCTGAGCTACTGTAGAAACTAAAGAAACATACTTATTATATTCCATTTCTGCCAATATAAAATATATATAATAAATCTTACACATTGAACCTTTACCCCTTGGATTTTGAACTATAAGTCAAACAAAACTCTGGTGTTCTAGGAGCTTGTAAAGGGCACTTCCCATTATTGTGCGGCTTAATAGACTAAATGATTAGTCAATTAATTGAAAATATCATCTGCAGATGGCTGCAACTAGCCAATATTATTATTGATTAATCTCCAGATTTGGTGGAAATTAGCTGAAGGCATTATCTGGTCATCACATACCCTCGGGGCCTCAGAACATATATACATACATATGAGCATGAGGGAATTTTTTTCCATATTCTGCATAATTAATCTGAGAGCATTTCTCTGGATCTAAATCTAATACAGTATTGAGCAGGGACTGCGACCAACTCCCTGGATCCCAAGTCCTAAGAGAGACCCGGTTTCCCTCAGTCTAAGATATTCAATTTCTCCTCGGGGTGTGTGTAAGCGAGTGTGTGTGTTTGCTCATGATTGGATGATTAGCCCACTGTATTTGATACATAGTTTATACACAGAGATGCTCAAGAGGCACTTTGAGGGAGGATCACTGAGCTGCCTCTCAAGCTGCAAAACATTGTTAGCAGCGGTCCCTCAAGTGTCTCTGAAGATCATTTCTTATGCTCTTTATTTACACACACTGATACATCTGTACATCCCAAAGTTATGTGTCCCCAGATGTGAAGATTTAGACACACCAAGCTCTTTGGGGGGGATGCGTTGCCTCCAGAGGCAGATTTAGAAAGCCCACACCACGTTGAATACTATATCAGAGGTTTAATTAGAGGCCCTTCGTGATGTAAGTGGCAGCAGAATTATAAAATGGAAAATCAGATTCAGCCAGGCAATTTTCGCTGTCGGTGGTTATCAGTTGACAGAACAATTAATCAGCACAAGCATGTCGTGGAAGGAAATCCTCATCAGGAAGTCATCAGTCGCCATCAGCGCTTCCATGCCAGGGCATCAAACAACACAGGTATAACAGGTTTATTCAGCCTCTCTGCACCTCTCTGTGTGTCTACGCATGCAGCTGTTAGAAATGCATTTGGTGCCATCTAGAGGCAGGACGTAAGACTGCAGCACAGATGACCCATGGGCCATTAGAGATGTCTTTTGAAAGAAGAGATATTCCTTTAGAAATAATCCTCATAATCCTATTAGTGCCACTTCACCACTGAAAAATATGAACTCAGATATGAGGACAAAGGAACATACGCATGTAAGAATGAATGATAACACACATGTAGACACACACAGCTGTTATATATTGTTATTAAGAATACCTACTGCAGTCTATGCACTGATCCTCACCTCCAGCATAAACATAACCCTCACAATAAACTTGACCTAACTTGAAATCAAACCTCGGGCTGTATCCTGACGCCTGAGCTTGAAAATAACTGTTTGTTCAGCCAGCCATCTTAAAGATGTGATCCAGATATACTCAATAAAAATTTAAACACAGCACCTTTGTTTTTGCTCCCATTTTTAAACAGGTTTAAGTTAAAGATCTGAGACTTTTTTAATCCACTCAATAGATATATGTCTCTCAAATTGAGGTCACAAATTAGTGAGCACTTCTCCCTTTTCCAAGATAATCCATCCATCTGCCAGGTGTCGCATGTCAAGATGCTGATTACACTGCATCATTACACAACACAATGCCACAGATGGAACGTCCACCAGAGCTGTTAGAGTCATCTTCATTGTCATATACATGAATTTGGCAGTACATCCAACCGTCCCCACATATAACCATACACCTTGGTACCTTGGTACGGTCCTGAACTCCCATGTGAGCATCTCTGGAAATACTGGGTATATTTTCAAGAAATGTTCGTAGCAACTTTATCATCTTAGGAAACTCAGTGGCCTTAGTGTGAGCAAGCAGATTTTAGAATTATCGTACAAAACTGTGGTTGAGAGTGTTTTAACGTTTCACCTTCCTACCTGGTACGGTCACCTCAACTATACATCCAAGAATACACTCTCTAGGATTGTGACAATGGCAAGTAGAATAGTTGGCAAGCCACAAAAACCCTTGATCCAAGTCTTTACAAAAAGGACAAGGAAGAAAGCGAGGAGTATCTCGGCAGATAGCTCCCACCCTGTCTTCAGCCAGTTTGAGCTTTTGAGCTCTGGGAGGCACTATAGAGTCCCTCTGGTGATCAAAAATGTTTTTAAAACATCCTTAATCCCAAGTGCCATCAGTATTCTTAGCTCAACAACCTTTACTGGTGAGTTTTAAACCACAGACAGGGGGGGTGGCTGGAGTCTAAGAGGCAGGGTACACCCTGGACAGGTCACCAGACTATCACAGGGCTGACACATAGAAACAGACAACCAACAATTTAGAGTCACCAATTAACCTGCATGTCTTTGGACTGTGGGAGGAAGCCGGAGTACCCTGAGAAAACCCACGCTGACACAGGGAGAACACGCAAACTCCACACAGAAGGGCTCCACGCACCAACAATCGAACCAGGAACTGTCTTGCTGTGAGGCGACAGTGCTAACCACCACACTACCGTGCCGCCCACAATACAGATATATTCTGTTCTATTCTGTCAGCTCAGGACCTCCACATCCAGCGTTTTCACCTGGAAGACTGTCTGAGAGCAGCCACCCTGACAGCTGATGCAACAAATGGTTTGCACACCTGAAGAATAGCTGCAGCAAACTGTCAGAAACCATCTCAGGAAAGTTCATGTGACTGCTCGTCGTCCTTAACAAGAACGTGACCAGACAGCAGTTCATCATTGTAACTAACCTGTGTGGTTGTCGGGATGGTTGGATGTACTGCCAAATTCATAGAGACAACATTGTAGATGTCTTATGGCAGTGAAAAGAACACCCAGATCATGGTCAGCAGCACTAGTGAATATTCCATTCCAATTTGCAACATCCGTGGCATTGTGTTGTGTGACCGAACTCAGGGGTGTGAATATATAGACAGAGCAGGCAGTGCGGTTGCGCTGGAATGGGCCCTCCAACAACGTGTTGGGTGTAGAATGGGCCCTTATGAGTGACTGTCACCTTGAAAATATGCCTGTGTTCACAGAAGAATTCTCATTAAATTAAAAACCATTTGAAAAACGCGAACCCATCTTTATCATGTTTATTTTTCTTTTTTTGCTAAATAGTCAGTAGCATCTATAAAAAAATTGTATGTATTTTTACTCTATAACTAAAAATCAACCACTGAAATTGTTAAATTAAATTAATAATTTCTTGTTTTCCTGCACTTTTGCTTTTTTAATGGATTTTTTTTTTTAAATTGTAAGTCATTTAGTAATTAACTTTACTTTTTATATCTTTTTTCTCTTTACTCTTTTCTGTATCCTTTATTATGTTTTATATTTTATTGCTCTCTAAAGCACTTTGAATGCTTTGCCTTATTTTCTTTCATATTTTTGTTATATATAGATATCCAGTGATAATTGCTGGATAATATTTACTTTAACAGCAACATCTGATGTAATGTAGCACTGTCATGTCTGCTGCATAACACTGTATAAAATCATCGCTGCCAAGACGCAATTCACAGTCTCTGTGCAATATTCCCCACCTATAAATATATTGTGTGTATATTGTAAAGAGTCTTTTCTGTACAGTTTATACATTTTAGTGCCTTGCTTTTTTCCATATATTTTAATCCAGAAATATATGTACATATATTTATATATATATACATATACTGTATAGACATATTTTCGATTTTTAATCTTTATTTTTTTTCTTAGTATACATTGTCACTCTCCACCTTCTGTCTGTGCTTTGACCTGCTGTGACATGTGGATTTCCCCAGTGTGGGATCAATAAAGTTTATCTTATCTTATCTTATCTTATCTTATCTTATCTTATCTTATCTTATCTTATCTTATCTCTTATGTTGATGTTATCCACAGTCAAATCTCTGATTATGTGACGAGACAATACGTGCGCAATGGCCCATTGTAACACTGATCAAGTTGTACATTTTAGGGTGGCCTTTTATTGTGACCATCCCAAGGCACACCTGTGTAGTAATGATGCTGTTCAATCAGCATCTTGATTTGTCAGACCCGACAGGTGAATGGATAATTGTGGAGTTCTCACTAACATGAATTTTAACAAATTTGTGACCAAAATTTAAAGTGTAAAATAGTAAAATACATCTACTGAATACACGATGACAGACTTAGATCTTTAACTTAAACCTGTGAAAAATGGAAGCAAAAACAAAAGTGTTTAGATTGAATAGCTCACCTGTCACTCAACAACACTGGATCATTGTAACTACACTGTGTGTGAGTGTGAGTAAGGATAATACATTATTTGAGCAATGCAACTTGGCACCTGTCAAAAAGTGAGCAAGCATTTTTTTCTAAATAATAATTCACACTTCAGCACTAAATACCGAAATAACTTACCATTGCATATTTTATTTAGGACTATTTTATAGATTTTTTTAAGTTATAGATTAAAGTTATTGACCAATGTATGACACATTTCAGCCGCTAGGTGTCAGCACCCAATTGAGACTGACTGTGCTCGCGCTCCTGTGGCTTCTCCTTCCTGCTGTTGTTGAGCGTAGACTCGTGCTGCCTTCATCACTCATTGTAAACTCGGTTATTCTAGTAAATCAGTCATAAATATTTGTTTTTGTTCTTTTACCAGCATATCCAGCTTTGAGTTGTCTCTAAATGAGAATATCGACAAAACAGACGATACGACATATTAGCATACGCACTTTTTGTCCCACTTATTTTGACCATTTAGGAGTATAGTCACCAGATTACCGATTGAGCCTGAAGGCAGCGCTCACTGTAACTCCCATGCTATCAACACATTGCATGCGATTGCATGTTGCTGACTGCTAGCACCTCCACAACATGGGAGAGTAATGTGACAGCGTGCAGGTTGTAAGTAAAGCCTGGCCCGCTGGAATGAGGACAAAATAACAGTTTAATTAGTCGTGTTGGTATTTGTTTAGGAGAAGCTGCCAAAATGGTGAAGGAGCAGTTCAGAGAGACAGATGTGGCCAAAAAGATGTGAGTATAACAGACTGATTAGCACTGCTAGCTAGCCTGTTAAGCTAGCTCACCGGTTAGCTAGTGTCAGTTTGCAGTGTGGCTAATGTTGACAAGTTGTTTTAGTACGTTAATATTAAAGAAAATACAATAGCCCCACAAACAGCCAGATAATTAAGTTTTATTAACGTTAATTGGTTGTTCTGACACGTAGGTCAAAGTAAACGTCATCGCATTTATATGGACAGCTATGTTGTGTGAACATGAACTCAACAGAAATTAGAGCCATTAAAATCTGTTGATACACTTTGTTCCTGTTCTCTTCTCAGCACTGTGTATCACCTGCATACTTGTTGAGAAATGTGTCACAACAGCAACACTTGTTGAGTTAGTTTTTTCAGTGCTTTCAGCTGATAAGACAAGAAAACAAGTTAACCCTGTGATTGTCTCTGCTTTACTCTTTGTACCTGTTTACAGAAGCCACATCTGCTTTGGGATGAAATCTGCTGAGCAGATGCGTCAGCAGGCTCACATCCAGGTGGTCAGTAAGAATCTGTACAGCCAAGACACCAAACACACTCCACTGCCCTATGGAGTGTTGGACCACCGTATGGTATGATATGGACACTCCATCTTTTCACTGTTGTTTGTAGTGACACAGGAAACCACATCATAGAGTGTGTCTAAATGCCTCTATAGTCTCATAAGAAAGTTCTAACACAATATTTATGTAAACGTGTTTCTTTTCATGGCTAAATGTGAACATTGTATTGTAATCGCAGTACAATACAATGCTCTGCTGGTAATCCTTTGGTCCTGTCATTCATGCCACTTGACTCACACCACCCACCCAACCATCGTTGCAGACCAAGTACGCTCCCAAATGGAAATGACACTATGTTGTATTGCCCCCCTGATCAGCAGCACAATGCGGCATGCTACAACCACAAAAACTGCTCAGAAATAGCCCAAGAAATGTGACAAAGAGAGTGAAGCATCAACCTGGCTTCTAAATTCAGCAGATCCCAATCCAGTTGAGCATCCATGGGATGTGCCTGTGCCATAGAGCCAAGTCCAATCCATGGTGGGGCCTCGTTGGATCGGATTTGTCTCTGACCTTTCGAGGCATGGACACAGGACCTCTTTGGGGTGTTCTGTGGTTTCTGACACCAGGGCATGGGCAGCGAATCCTGTCAGTCCTGTAGAATGCGAGGCTGGGTACTGGCATGTCCCACAGATGCTTCCCAAGCAGTTTTTGCACTGTTGCATGGCACATTGTCCGTTGTCCCTGGGAGTGCCCTTCCCATTTGGGGTAGGGTACATGGTCTGTAAAAGTGTTTGGGTGGGTGAAGCGTGTCAGGAAGGACCCAAGGTTTTCCAGCAGAACGTTGCATTGTAACGACATGATCGATGTTATTTACCTCACCTGTCAGTGTTGGCTGATTGGTGTATATGGGTGATGTAGTGTCCGTAAACTGTCAGACATCAACATAATCAAACTGAAACACTTGTGGCACTTTATGTGAACAAGCTTTATGCACCTATTTTAGTAAAAATTAAGGGCACAAATAAGCATTACGTCATAAAAACTGATATAATGTCATGTAGCTGTAGTCCATCCTCATGGTACTGACTCATTCCTCTGCTCTCTTGTTTCCTGCAGGGCACCAGCGAGAAAGACAGACCATGTTTGACATGTGGGAAGAATCTGGCAGACTGCTTGGGACATTATGGCTACTTGGATCTGGAGCTGCCGTGTTTTCACGTCGGCTACTTCAAAGCCATCATAGGAATCTTACAGGCAAGTTCAGAATCAGAGTACGGTGGTGGTGTATTGGTGCATAACATAAACATAGTAAGAGAAAATAAAAATAAAAATAAAAACAAGTATTGCAGAAATCAAGAGACGTAAATATGGGATAGAATCATGTTATAATAAAAATATTAAAGGAGTCAGAGTCAGTGGGGGTCCTAGTCCTTGTTGATGAGGCCATCTGCAGTCGAGAAGAAACGGTTCTTGTGGCCTGAGACTGTTTCAAAGGGTTTATATCCTGGGTGGGAGGGGTCGGCCACCAAAAAGTGTACCATCTAATTCAATAAAAACGGTAAAATTAGATGGTATATATTTTTAAAATAGACATTTTTGGACTAACACTCTGTGAAAGACAATATCAGATGGTTATAATAATTAATAAGGGGACTTCAGTATTCAGTCACTAGGCTCAGTGTCCGCAATGCAAGAAAATAATTGAAATTACTAAAGTTAATTGAACCAGATACCTCCATGTGGTACGCAGGAAGCAGAAATATGATTTTCCATTAGGTGTCACTAGAGTATCAAAATTAGAACTGGAAGACAAGTCTGTCTGCATGCTCATCTCTCAAGTAAATGTGTCAATAAATCACCAATAATATCATGTAAATCAAGCTATCAAATCATTACAGTTTTAACCCACTTTTGTGTCATTGTTTTCTGTATTTTGATGTCACAAAGAAGTTCAGTCACAATTTCACCTTTGATAATTTTAGCATTTCTGTGAGATAGTGTTTCACCTCCTTTATTGTGATGTGATATTTTATCTTGTCTCCAGATGATCTGCAAGACGTGCTCGAGCATAATGCTGACGAAAGAGGAGAAGCTGCAGTTCATGGATTTCTTGAAAAGGCCCAACCTGGCCTATCTCCAGAAACGAGGGCTGAAGAAGAAGATCTCTGATAAATGCCGCAAAAGGACAATCTGTCTCAACTGTTCCGCTTTCAATGGTGAAAAAAAAGAGACATTTTCATTTTTGACATTTACTTTTTGACACTGACTTTTTGTGCAATCCTTCCTGATGTAATAACTGGACAGAGCTGAGTCATTTGTGTTTTTAACTCTTCAGGACCAGTGAAGAAGTGTGGCCTGCTGAAGATCATCCATGAGAAGTATAAAACAACCAAGAAGGTGGTGGATGCTTTTGTGTCGGATTTCCTGCAGTCCTTTGATACCGCCATTGAGCACAACAAAGTGGTGGAACCTCTGCTGACCAGAGCTCAGGTGAGCTTTGCACACTGTGTCACAGGTGTCATTGAGCGTTACCATGCCGTGGTATAACAAGTGATGAGCCTGGGTAGGATAACAAGGCACAGATCTAGGTAACAAACCTCAGTAATAAGTGTCTAAAATCAGTGTATGTGATATTCAGCACGTTAACACAGCAGCAAAACACTGTTTGCTATGTTAAAGATATAGTGGAGTAATGGCATCCTGAGCAGAGACTGAAGTCACGCCCCCTGTGTGTGTTGTAATCAGAGCTTCTGTTTTTGTTGTAGTAGGCGGTCCAGACGTGCATGCACACATTAGGCCTTTAAATTGGACTACTGTCTGTGTCCCATTTTACAAGCATGAGTGGGGAATCAATTTATTGACCAAAGTATGTCTCACTCCGATACCATAGGTAGCGATACGCCCCCTTTTAGCTTGTAAGTATTGGACATTTTTCTGGTTGATCTATTACGTCACAGACCAAACAATCAAGCTGGTACCATGGTGGACAACTTTACAGCTATGTACATTTCATCCATCCAAAAATGCACTGCTCTGTATGTAGATTTCGCCATGTTGTTATCGGCTTCTTCTTCTGTTACGCATTTAATGCTGTTCAACTTTCGGGTCAAAGCCCTGGGTGGAAACTGTGGAGCATGCGCATAAGTGCATAATTTCACTGTATTTATTACAGTGACAATAAAGCTTCTTCTTCTAGTGATAATTCAACTCCCATCTGCATTATCTGGGTGTGTTAGTCTGACTTTGAGAAATTCGATTTAGTACGATTTCAGTTGGACTAACATATTAACATGTATTGTAAAAGTCAGGTTATTGTCGCAGTAACACAATACATCGATTTTCTCTGATGTCAAATAAACGAACTGACTGATGATGCTGTCCTGTCCCACAATGGCAGGATGGTATTGTCATGGAAGCTTCACACCTGCCCCTTGTTAGCTGTTAGCCGCCAGCTAGGTCACCTCCATGTCAAGAACTGTGCGCACACAGTCCTGCCTCAGACTCTGAATCATAAATATGCTATTAATGTCGCCTACAGCTCCTCATTCATTTATTGCTTGATGACGTATTTTCTCAAGTAAATCAGGAGAATTTGCTAATTTTGACATTAAAATGATTTATTGAGAAGTTTGGCATATTTTATTGAGTGAATAAAGGTTTTTGTAGAATATCTTAGGTACAGTCTTCAAACTATGGTATGGAGATACGCACTATAGAAGTATCATTATCAGAAATCTTCAAGCAAGATTTAAGGCCTTTGCACACCAAGTGCACATTTAACCCTTTAAAACCTAAGCAAATTAGCCTGATTCCTTTCAAAAGCACACAACAAAGGCAGCAAGCAGCTTTACAAGAAAAAATGAGCAAGAAATTAGTAAAAGTTAGAGGAAAATTTCCTGACAAATAGTTTAACAAAGGTAAAAACCAAACCAACAAACAAACAAGGAAATTACCAGAAAAAGTGCTAAATACATATAAAGAGAGAGAATTTTTTTTCTGTAATATAATTTAAAAAAAATACAATTATAATGATTATAAATACATTTTTCACAGCGTTATTTTTTTCATTTTTTTGAGAATTTTCTAATAAGCTTCCCTCTCTTTTTCTTTTCTTTTTCAGGTTATTTTTCTTTTCACGTTTTACTATTTTCTTGCAGTTGCTCATAGCCTCTTTAACACATTCTTTAAGAAACCAAACCAATTCGTTCAGGTTTAGAGGGTTGAAAATAAATACGACCTCACACTCTGTCTATCACATTTACGCACCGATTCCGAAACTGTCCTTCATTAAAGTTTCCCAGAGCAAGTTCGAATTTCTGCATTTTTCGAGTCTGTTAAAAACCTTGTTTGACCGAGATGTAGTGAAGAAAATGTGGCACATTTGTGCGACACGTACATCTGCAGTTAGAGAGGGACAGATGGGGGGCTGGCAAGAAAAGGAGGTGGAAATAAATGGAAGCAATGTCCTTTTTTTAAAACTTCCATGACAAAAGGGAAGATGATGGCACTTTAATTTCGTTGTACATGTGACAATGACACATAAACAATATTCTGTTCTATATTCTATTCTGTGATGTTGGCCTATCTAGAAATGCACTACAGCAATGATGATGCTCACAGTAGAGTGCACTTTACATAATAGCTGCACACTAGGCCTGTCATTTCAGAACTTCAAATGCAAGCCGTGGACAGTGAGTGGCAGCAGTCTAGGTAGGTTCCTCCAGTGGCGAGAAACAAGGGAGCGAAGGTGGCTTTACATTGTGCTCCATATTGCAAGGTTTCGTAACCTTGAATAGAATAATAAAAAGCATCCGACTCAGTGTACAAGGTTTCGGACATGGTATGCAAAGGTCTTCAGCCCTACTTAGGAGCCCTGTACTACCCTGTATTTTGCCTCATTCCCTCTGTAGGAAAACCTGAACCCTCTGGTGGTGCTGAACCTTTTCAAGAGGATCCCCCAAGAAGACATTCCCCTGCTGCTGATGAACCCTGAGGCAGGGAAACCTGCGGACCTCATTCTCACCCGCCTCCTGGTGCCTCCTCTCTGCATTAGACCCTCTGTGGTCAGCGACCTGAAGTCAGGCACCAACGAGGACGACCTCACCATGAAGCTCACGGAGATTATCTTCCTTAATGATGTCATCAAAAAGGTTGGTATCTGTCATATTTATGGTGGCCAATTACCTTCTTTTTTTTTTTTTTTTTTTTAACACTTAGATTTTTATTTGGTTTTTTCTTTAAGGAAACAAACAAAGAAAAGGAAAGGAAAGAACAATAATAATGGAAACAACAAGTGTTGTCTATCAACATAAAATACGTTCAGTTCGAACAATTTCATTACCAGGCACATTATCATCCACAAGTCCAAGTGGGAGGTATTTTATGATTCAGTATGAAAGGCAGATGATCCCAGGTTCCGTGGCTTACACAAAGTCAAATCCTCTATATTAAGAGGTTCAAGTTTGTACGTGAACAGCAATTGAAAGAATGGAGATGAGGGGAGAAGACACACCAGCCAAGCTCCTTATTTCAAGTGACAGTTTTCCCATTTTTCCCATCTTGTACAGTACAAATCTATCCTTAGTCTTAATAAGAAAGTCAGTCTTTCCATCTCCTGAATCTCTTTAACAATTTCAAGCCAATTTAGCACTGTTGGGGGGTCAGCCTGCAACCATTTACGAGTAATTGCTTTTTTCGCCGCTACAGTCAAAATCCTCAAGAGGTATTTATTATTGTTAGATATCTCATCTGGTAAGTCCCCCAAATATAACATGATAGACATGTCAGAGGAATATGAAAGCCGAGGACTTGTTGCATGAGCTTCGAAATAGTTATCCAAAAAGACTGTACTTTTGGGCAGCTCCAAAAAATGTGCTGGTGGTTGGCCCCCTCATCTCCGCAATTCCTCCAGCACTTAGATTTTACTGATATTGAACAAGCTTTCATGTTAGGAGTAATGAAAAAACGTACAAGGCATTTCCAGGAAAATTCACGCCAGTACATAGAACAGGATGTAGAAAAAACAGATTCACACATATTTTCCCATTGCTGACTAGATATTGTTGTCGTTAATTCTTTCTCCCATCTTTCCTTGATATAGTTTGTGGAGGCTCCCCTACTCTTAATAATACCTCGATAAAGCTTAGAGACAGCTGATTTAGAAGTACCTGAGTACGCTTTTACTATGATTTGTAATAGCTCATTAGGTTCCATAAGTGTTTCACTTTTCCCCATTGTGTTTAAGTAGTACTGACGTAGCTGCAAGTATCTGAAAAAATCATTTTTCTCTAACTCATATTTTCCCTTCAGTGTTTGGAAACTATATAAAGTGTTTTTCTCCATTATGTTACAGTAGGCAGTAATACCTTTGTACAACCAATATTTGAATCTGCAATCCATTGAGTTAGGTTTGAATTCTGTGTCATAAGCAATCCATCTGAGCTTTCTTGTCTGAGTCTCCAGATTTAATTGTTTTGTGATCTCAAACCAAATTTGTAGAGTAAAGGAGACAAGGGGGTGAATATGTTCTTGATATAAAGTCATTAACTTATGATCACCAATCATTGCTTGTATGGGAATGCCTGAGCACTCTCTCTCCATCTCCTTCCATTTTGCTTCATAATTATTGTCACACCAACAAATTATAGTTCTTAATTGTGCAGAATAGTAATAGTCCCTCAGATTTGGGAGTGACATACCTCCATTCTCTTTCCTGATGGTTAAAGTCCTGTATTTAACCTGAGGTCTTTTCCCGTTCCAAATGAACCGTGAAATTTGTTTGTCCCATTTGTTAAATTGAGTGGTTGGCACTCTGATTGGTAATGAAATAAATAAGTACAGAAGTCTAGGCAAAATAGACATTCTAATTATATCAATTCTTGCACTTAAATTTAAGAAGGGTGATGACCAGTTGCTAAGGTCTTCTTTAATCTTTTTGTTCACTGGTTCGTAATTTTTTTTGTACAAATCCTTCAGAGAGTGGGTTAGCCATACGCCCAGGTATTTGATTGCTTCTTGTGACCAGTCAATGGGGATCCTTTGTTTAAGTTCAAATGATGGGTTGTAATTGAATGTTAATATTTGTGTTTTTTGTATATTCAGCTTATACCCTGAATATGTGCCAAATCTATGAAGGGTACTTAAAAAAATAGGAAGGCAGACATCTGGGTTGTTAATATATGGCCAATTACCTTCTATCCAGCACAGGGTATCTGCTGGGACTGAACGATTTGGGCCTCTTGTTGAAAGACTGTGAACTTCAGACTACAAGTAGGATCTCGTTTAGAAATAACGAGCTGTGGTGGGCAAGTGGCCATTAGCTACTAGTGTCAGGTTTTGGCAAAAGCTTTCAGATTCTAGCAGCCTGCAGCTTCAATAAACCCCATTTTCCTGAGCATACAGCGTTGCACAGTAAAGCCAGAGGGTAAACTCTGGGTCTAATAAATGACGAAATCTCTCTTATACACCTTCAACCCTGCCTCTTTAGAGTTCCTTGTTTCTGAAGTGTTTCACTTAACAAAGTCTAATACATCAAACACTGCTCTCAGTTATTTTGGGATGATCGTTGAGGCCTTCATTTTAAGTTTATCAGCCTTACGACTTAAAAATGTTTTAACTACAGTCATCAACAGTCATCATATTTAAAAACATTTGGAGAATTGCCCCTAACTTAGCCTACATTTCCAGCCATTAGTCAAAGCTTTGGAGTGGTATATGAAGATTCTCAGAGCAACTCTGAGCAAGGAGAAGACAGAAACTTCTACCTTCGTGCGGAGGTGTTGTTGACTTTGTTGCTAGGTATAATACATTCTTTTGAAAGGTGTGATTGGTTGTCACAGACGTGCCCTTTTGTCAGCCTGCAAGGTGTGAACATGCAATGGAACTGAACTGTGAGACTGTGAAAGAGCTGTAATTGTTTGTGTGATCACTCTGCTGCGCTGTTGCATTTTTCCAGTTCCCATGTACAGTTGTGCTCATAAAATTACAAACCTCTGGCAGAATCTGTGAAAACTGGATATGTTTTTGATACTATGACTGATCATGCAGCCCACTTAAGATATGCCAAACAGCACCTAGACGAGCCTCAAAACTCCAGAACAAAATAATTTGGAGCGATGAAAGCAAAACTGAACTTGGTGGTCACAATTGCCAATGCTGAGGAGTAGGAGAGGAGTAAACGAGGCCTATGAAGAAAAGTACACCATCGTGGAGGTGGAGCACTGTGCAGCGGCACAGGGATTTAGTCAAAATTTATGGCAAAATGAAAAAGCAGAAGAAATACTTTTTTAGTCCCAGAGGAGAAACTAAGGTTTTTTCACTCTGTTTTCTTTTACACACAGGACTGATATACACACACGCACAAACAGGACCTATACATGTATTAAATGGAGAGATGTCAGAGCGAGGGGGCCGCGTTGGACAAAAAAAACACCCCCAAAAAAACAAGATAAATATAACAGTGTCCAAAATGTTTGTTCCCAAATTTATTTACAACTAATCAGTCCATCCAGGATCTCGCAGCAAAAAAACCCTTGAATTTGCGACCAATTTTGTCAGAAATTGCGATAGAAATTGCATCAATTTCATTTGATTTTTTTTGTGGGAAATTGCGCCAGATGACAAAAATTGCAAGTCAGGAGAAAATAAATGAAAAAATAATCTCTTGCTATAATAATCATACTGTATATTAAAAAAACAGCTGCAAATGTTTCAGTTCTCTTCTTTAGTTTTATTGAATTAGTTTTAAAACATGGACTCCAATAATGTTTTTAAAAAATCCTGAGTGAATATTGTAGCTCTTAAACCAGACAATGTGACTGTAAATCAACATGTAAGCTACATCTTCTGTTAACAAAACGTTTTAATCAATTCTTATGTCAATACAGAGCGTTTCTCCACACTGTAGTGCCATTAGCGTGATTTGATGATGTGTTTGATGACGTTTCAAACTTCCGGTTAGCTGGCAAATGCGGAAAAATTGCGAGACTTGAAAAATTGCAAGTCCCCGTAAATATTGCGGACTTTCATTGAATTTGTGTTAATTATTGTGATCGCAAGATCGCAATTTTCTGGAGGGACTGACTAATGTACAACTATCCCCAGTTTATTTACCACCCAATTAATATACAAGTAATAAACCCAGTTTATTTGCAATCCAAGTACCACCCAGTGTTACAAAATAAACATGCACTCCCCTGACACAACCCAAAATGTTTTTTTTTTTGTGTAGTTTTTTTTAAACTGATTTATATTTGTGCTTTGTTTCAACTCATCATGCAGCCCATTCCACAAGTCCACCACAAACACTGAAATACACAGACTCTTCTTAATTGTACAAAAACATTGTTTTTAAAAATTAAATTCTCCTCTTAAATTATAACCCCCCTCCCTGTCACAAAACCGGCGACCCTCCAGTTTCCAAGCTAGGTCCCTGTGGACTGAACTACTGCCACCCCACAAAGGATGCATAGGCTGCACTTATTGCACAATTACAGCCTCCTGACCTCAATACCGTTGAGCCACTTTGAGGAGATCTTGAAGGTACAGTTCATGTAAGAATACTTTAGAACTTACCGGACCTAGGTGGTGTTTTTCCACCATTTTCTCCTCTGCTTAAGAAACTCTCAAGCCTCTTTACAGACCTCTTACCTACTCCTAATGGTTTTTCGTCTTAAAAGCTCTTGTAAGAGTTCTTTGTGTATAACTCAAATCATTAGCAGGATCTAAACTAAACTGTGAGAGCAGATTCCTAGAAAACATTACAATTCTAAGAATTTTCTTCACTAAGAGCAGCTCTTTGTACAGCACAAGGATGCTCTATGAATGCCCATGTCTTTATCTTCATGGATGTGGGCCACATTAACAACCTCCTGTATCATTTAGCATCGTATGACAGGGGCGAAGACCCAGATGATCATGGAGGACTGGGACTTCCTCCAGCTGCAGTGCGCTCTGTACATCAACAGCGAGCTTTCTGGCATCCCTCTCAACATGGCACCCAAGAAATGGACCAGAGGCTTTGTGCAGAGACTCAAGGGGAAGCAAGGTATAGTGTATATTAACAATATGTGATATCTCATTTTGCTAATGTTCAAATAAGTTAAACTTTTCTGTAATTCAGGCTCTGCGTTCATCATTAACTCTGCACAAAATGCCAATATCTGGTAAATTGAATAAAAGATAATAATACGACTTAGTTTAATACTATTATTTATTTCACTTATACTCACTCAGACACTGTACGACACAGAGTCATTGTTATATTGTGTGAGTTGTGACATCAATCGATTTAACCACCTAAGAAACATTAACAGTAATTTGGCACTGAGCAGGTATTAATTTTGTACTCTGCTTGTACTCAGTGGAGAAAACGAAGCCCACATTTGAATTACAGACTGACTCATTTATGTGCTGTAAAAAATAAATCAGGTCGATTTAGAGGAAACCTCTCAGGAAAAAGAGTGGACTTCTCTGGCAGAACTGTCATTTCTCCCGACCCGAACCTGAGGATCGACGAGGTGGCCGTCCCTGTGCATGTGGCCAAAATCCTGACATACCCAGAGAGGGTAAACTTCGCTTCATGCCTGCAACCAATACACCAAATCATTTCTCTTGTGCGAGAACTAAATGTGATGCTGTGTTACAGGTGAACAAAGCCAATTTGGAGCTAATGAGGAAGCTGGTCCGCAACGGTCCTGATGTTCATCCCGGGGCCAACTTTATCCAGAATCGTCACATGCAGATGAAAAGGTGAGGCTGGCTGCTTCCTGTGCAAATTAAAACCAGTGCGTACCTGATGTGATTCACTACCAAAAATGTATCATTTTGTTCCGTCAGGTTTTTGAAATATGGAAACCGCGAGAAGATCGCTCAGGAGCTGAGGTTTGGTGACGTGGTGGAAAGGCACCTGATTGATGGAGACATCGTCCTCTTCAACAGGCAGCCCTCCCTGCACAAACTCAGCATCATGGCCCACATCGTGAGTTCAGTTTTTGACTATAAAGGAAGAAATTGATGCAAAGTAGAATCTGTACACACTAATATACTCTCACTATAACTTCATCTGCTGAACAAAAATGATCATCTGTTGTACATCAAACGATCAGGCACAGGTGCTTGACAGATATTTGTGACAGATCAGAACAAAATAGATAATTAAAGTTGTTATCTGCACCTAAAACTGCTTCCATTTTTTCCCAGTAAACCAAACTAAATGAGTTAAGGCCAAAACACACTGACACCAAATGGCACACGTCAATACAGCTTCCCCTTTTATTTTATCTACAACCCTCCACTTGGTGGTGGCTAGGCATACGTGCACGCTGGACATGCCCCCCCTGCAACACTTGCCGCATGCCACTGTCCTATTTCCAACCTCACTTCCCCTAAGAAAACACATTTTTTTCCCCCCACTTCCTCCCTGCTTGTACATCCCAGCTCCCGTAGCAGCTTGATTCCTCTCTTCACCTCTTGCTTTTGCTGTTAGAGGAAAGCCTAGGTGTTGAGGTAGAGAAATATCTGGAGCATTACGACCCACAATCCTGTCATATTTTTATGACTTAAATTTATTGAATTTCAAATTTTCAACAACACAACACCACCTCAAAGGGAAAAAAACACCAGGCAGAAAAAGTAATAATGATAAATTGCCCATTTCTGAGATCCATTCTTGAAATAATGAGCCTTCTACAGCTTTCGACTTTCTCATTATCATCTGTTTACCAATCATAATACTTGTCTGAATCCAATTTGCTGTTGGTTTTACAATGTGGTCAATGGGTTGAGGATTACCAATTATGGATACACCAGGACAAAACTCATAATCTACCCCCACGACCTCTGTGATGCACTCATGGACTCTAGTCCGAAGGGCCTGTACTATGGAGTTTTGAATTGTATTAACCTTACTCTGATATCTCTGGAAACCTCCTTGGTAACCCCAATGATTTTCTCACACTCACCTTCCTCAAAGGTGGTGCCCAAGTCCCTTTCCCACTGTATTTTCAGAGCAGAGGTGAACTTGTAACCAGACTTGTTCATAAGCATACAGTAGTAGTGAGAAGCCCCATGTCCTGTCTCTGCAGTGTGCAATATCATTTTAATGAGGTCCAGGTCCAAAGGAGGAGGATTATGTGCATAATCAATCATTTTAAAGACAGTGACAAAAAGATATTGCTTGGTGAGGTGTTATTCTGGAGGCTGGCTCTTCAGGTGAGGAATCAAGTTTAATTGGTGGATGTCCATACTTGAGTTTAAGTTACTGTAGAGTCGGACAAAGTACAAATCTTTTAGTAGAAGTGGTAATAACTGCGTGTGGTCTTCTGTTGACGTGCTGCAGCCAAGCAGCAACCAGAAGTGCCAAAATGAATGGCCTTTTGAGGCTGGCTTTTCAGTCCCCATGTAAAAATGCCCAACTTTACAGCAGAAGTAAACATGTTTACAGCCTTTCTTTAAGTTATGCATAATTAAGGGCGGACAACTTTCACTGACAACTTGTTTTCGGACAGTGTCCTCAGCCTGTCAGTCAGATACATACTTCACTCCTTACCAGCTCCACCCTCTCGCCTAAATATGGTCATTTCTGGCTCCAAAGAACCAAGATGGCGACAGCCAAATTGCCAAACTCGAGGATTCAAAACAGGAGTCCACAAACCAATGGGTGATGTCATGGTAGCTATGTTCATCTGGACACTGGTCACCGTGTTTTCAGCTTTTGAAAATTAAATAGACTGTTAACGTGTGAACATAACAGTTCATAAGCTTAACATAATTTTAAGTCAGTTTTTATTCTCATTAGAATCAGACACCGAAAGTTTATTGCCAAGTAGGCGATCACGTAATTTGCCTTAGTATTTTGGACGCCCAACTGTCACAACAGACATAGTAAGAGAAAAGGAAAAAGAAGTACTGCGAAAAGCAAGACTCATAAATATAAAATATTACATTAAAAATGAATTAAAAAATATGTGAAATACCGTAAATCTTGAATTACTAGCCCAGGCTATCAAAGGGCCTATATTTGGGACAGGCCTTTACAAACAAAACTTTTGTTGGGAAAAGGTCGAAAAATACATTTAAATTATTTATTTGAACCAGTATGAGTATTACCTCTTTAAAAATTAGACTTCAGGGAATATATCAGTTATGAATCATTCATTTGATCTAGCTTTCACAAACAGAGCATCAGAGACAGAGAGAGTTACGGCACTTGAGGATTACAACACCCGGCATACCAACACAACACCACTTTATCCTGTTGAAACAATGCTCACAACTTGGATTCATTTTTATGAAAAACCCTTTTGATTCTTTTGATCTGAGGACCCTTACGGACTAAAGGAATAAGAATAACCTACAGGGTGATCGAGGAATGGACATGTAAGTTGAGGTAGCCAACAGCCCAGTCTTGTACAACTGAAGAACTACTACAAAAAATGAAGTCCTTGGCAACCAGACCAGGTGTCTAATTGAAACAGGCCTTTATTTGTCAAAATGTGTAGCTACACCTGGCTAGTAATAGAGACTGGACGTTTAATTGGGACTAGGCTTTTAACTTAAGTTTTACGGTATATCTGTTTCAAAAATGAAAAGAGCTGTACAAGGTTTAAAACGAGTGGATGGGATGTGCAAAGAATTGACCAGGAGATGTGCAGATGCTCACAGTATGAAGGATATGTTCAGTATGTTTTCCACTGTTCCCAAACTCACAGGCCAGAGTCAAACCTCACAGGACCTTTCGGTTCAACGAGTGTGTGTGCACCCCGTACAATGCCGACTTTGACGGTGATGAAATGAACCTTCATCTACCTCAGACCGAAGAAGCCAAAGCCGAGGCCCTCGTCCTTATGGGGGTATGTATCATCACCACATGTGGTCCATTCAGAGTACACTCACACAGCAGTGATGACCTCAGCACTGAAAGCATATCTTGTCCTCTATTGTGTTGCGCTGTCAGTTGAAAATTGACTTACACTTTGACGCAAATTCTAACCTTTCTTCCAGACAAAAGCCAATCTCGTCACCCCAAGAAATGGCGAACCTCTGATTGCTGCTATTCAGGACTTTCTGACAGGTCAGTCAGTGTTCTCTTTGTATATGATGTGAGGCTCCCGGTGCGTTGAGTAATAGAGGAATGTTTACTATTGATAAAAGGAAAACAAGGTCACTGATTGCAGAAGGAAATGTCCAAGTTTTCTTTTCTTATATTGAATACCCCAGATGTATTGAATAACCATTGTCTTCCTGATGGGGGAGCACTTCAGCCATAATTGAAAACCCACTGCATTCACTTGTCATTATTTCTGCCTTTAAGGAGCCTACCTCTTGACGCTGAAGGACACTTTCTTTGACAGAGCAAAAGCCTGTCAGATAGTGGCATCAATCCTTGTGGGCAAAGATGAAAAAATCAGGGTCTCTCTCCCCCGCCCGGCCATCATGAAGGTACTGTCCTCTGCTGAGCTTGTTACATAACTCTCTGTGTGTAACCTGGCACTAATACTTCACCATGTGTCCATCAGCCCATGGCTCTGTGGACGGGGAAACAGATCTTCAGCCTCATTCTGAAGCCGAGCAAGGATTGTCCAGTCAAGGCGAACCTGCGGACCAAGGGCAAACAGTACTGTGGCAAGGGAGAGGATCTCTGTTACAATGACTCATGTGAGTTTCTGAAGTAAAAATGTCCACTAACTAAACACACCAGGGGTGGGTGATACAGTCCTAAAATTATATCACAATGTTTCAAGGTGTTTGTGCAATAATAATAATGTGACAAAATACTGGATAATATTTTATTTTTAATTTCAAGAACATACAATTGCATGAAGATAACTCTTATAGTTTTATATGCCAGCATATACATAACATTTTGCGAACATAATCTATCACTTCTTTAGTTTGTAAACTACAACAGTGACTAAAAGTGAGTTTCAGATTTTTTATACAATATCAATAGCACAAAAAATAAAATCAACCACAAATAAGGCATCTAAACCATTGCCAAATACAAAGAAATACCCTTGAATCTATGTATAGTGTAGATATACAGGCCTATATGTATAAAATAGATCAACAGGCATTATTAAATGCTCACTACATAGAGGGGCTGTCCTGAAAACCATTTTTGGGTCTTCAGAACTTCAGTGATGAATATCTGCGTATACTGGAAGCTTCGATGTGACATGATGTGACCCTGGGGAGGGGTCACACAGTTGACCCTTCGCCAAGTCCCGCCCCTGGACGCAGACGAACCAATCATAACATAGCATCAGGCCGGCTCAGACCAGGGTCCAACAACAACACGACGCTAATGCATTTGTTTCAGATTTCCTTCATTTTCAGGCTGGTTTTGTGGATTTGGAGCTAAATGTTGTGCCTGGGGCACGTCGTGTATTAATGATACTCGTTACCTGGAGAGGTTGGAAAAAGATATACGTTTCTTCCCTGTTCCAAAACCAAAATCAAACCCTGAAAAGTGCAGGGTTAGCTAGCTAGCTACTGAAGATATAGCCTACTGAATGTATACACATGCTGCTTTTGCTTTGTAATGATTATAACAGTGAAACAAAGACCGACCCTGCTGTACAGGAACCAGTGAAGGGAAGCAGGGAAACTTTGTCATATTCAACCAGCTGTGTGTCATTGCGGTGTGCGCAGATGAACGTTGTTTGAGTTTGAAGTTTCCCTTTATATTCATTGTCTTCTGTGGCGATCAGCAGTGATGTGGTGGTTCACTTTTACACTGTGATCTGTAGCCTATAGTTGGGCTTTAGCTTCTAACTATCTTTGTCTTTTTAACCTGTTGTTGCTGCTGAGTCAGTTTGACATCCTGGATATATCCTTCAAACACAGACTGTAGACCCCTCTGTCTGCTTCTCTCTGGAATCACTGTTTCATTTTTCCATAAATATGATAATATTTCTTCAGGGAGTGCAGTTAGTTACAGTGTGGGCTCCATGCTTACTGCGACAGCTTGTTGGACCATCACAAAGGGGCGGGGCTTAGCGATAGATCAGTTCATCTCACCTGTTCTTCACCTTTTCCTTATCAGACAGTAAATTCAGGGTCAATGACAGCACTGAGAACACGGGCCTTATTCGTGTCTGACAGTTGCCACCTCCGCTGAATTTCCTCCTCTGGTTTACTGGCGAAAAAACAAAACAAAAAATGAAACATTCGAATACTGATTTAGACAATTATAATGTCAACAATTAAAGCTTCACAAAACCCGCTGTGCGCTCTGTCATTTCCCTTCGACTTGATCCACTGTAACTTGAGTCACAGTGCTGAATTAGACCTGATGGCACACACACACACACACACACACACACACACACAGACCTGCATTTATTTTGACAGGCTGTTATTTTACTTAGACTTTTCTCAACCTACATATAGTCTTGCATTATGAGAGGCTTTTGACAAAATTACCTAGCGATGGCAATGCCTGAGTGCTAAGGGCGAGAGAGGAATGGAAGAGATGCTGCACTGCTGCCAGAGGAGCCAATAAAAGGCTCTAAAAAGTCCAGGGCTACTCATTAAACATTAATATAACATGGGGGACTGAAGTCTCAGACACCCAGGCCTGCAAACGTCACTGATTTCAAGCTACTGAAGTCGCTCCCCTTTTTGGAACTAACTCCTCCAGCGTAGAGCCGGTGGCAGTTTTACCGTCAGCCATGCTTGTTGTTGCTGCGTGTAACGGTATGACATCATCACGTCAACAAGTAGGAGTATTGCCATTATCACAATATGACATATGGCACATCCCTAAAACACACCTAATGAAAAGGTTTTATTTAGCTAACTCATTAAATGTGTTATAACCTTGATTGATTGAGACTCTTTTTATCTGGAGAGATCCAAGTAGAGCAGCAAAAACAAAAAAGGGAAAAACATAACAGTGATGTACAGTAGTTCTGTCTTCTCATAATCACATTACAATAAATACACATGTATGGGACATCAAAAACAGTCACTCAAGTTTCTGATGATCTTATAGGTGGAGACACAAGAGCTTAGTCACATGATTAAAATCAATGTAACAGTACAAATATTTTATTTTATCATATTTATTTTTAATTTTTAATATGAATAAATTAATACAAAATTACACAAACAGATTCATGTTTAACGCACTGAGCTGTGTTCTAAAGCCACATGTTACAGTAAATAAAAATCAGCGCAGCTCTCTGCCTAGACTCGGTTCCTTTAGCAGCATCTCACAGATGTCACTGTGACCTGAAATGGTTATTCATGCTTCACTTTTGCCCAGCAGCTGGGAAACAACACAGGAACTTTGTGGGTATTGAGGAGTTTTAGTGTTGAGTGCACACTGCACAGGCAGTGTGGCTGCTCCTTTGCTTGCTTTGAAATCTACAGACGAGGGAACAGGTACAGACAGCTGCTTCAGTGTCGTGTGAATGTTGTTGTTATGTGATGCTGATGTGACATTTGCGGTCTAGACATGGGCTTAGGATTTGGACAACATAATTTGGTGAAAAGCAAACATCATTTTCAGACAATGCATACTGATTCGGAACATTTGAGACTATTTAAACACTCATTTTCCGTAGTATCAATACGACTTTCTCGCTCTTTCTTTTCTCCACCAGTGAGTTGACACACACAATGCCCCCAATAGCTCGGCCTCCTCTTTCTCTTTATTCAATTCAATTTAGTTTAATTATTCAATATAATTCCGTTTATTTCAATTCAGTTCAATTCAAAAATACTTAATTGTCATTGAAAACATATGTTTAAATTGCCAAAGCAAATGTAAAATAAAAACACATATGATAGTAAAAGATCTACTGGAAGAAAGAAATGTAAAAAAAAAAAAAAAAAACCTTTTATGCCCTTGATGTCAAATTTTGCACGTGGTATTGAAAAATATATTGAGTGTTGATAATTTTCAAGGTTTTGTATCAAAGTGAGAAAGTCCAGTTTCGGCACAACACTAGTTCCTACCATGACAATGGTTCCAGTGGAAGATGATAAATGACAGAATAGAATTAACGCTCATATGTAGGATGTTTTCCTACCTACCTAAGAGGCTCAACCTACTTTTAATATATTGTAAATATTGAATTCTATAAAATTATCATTTAAGACACTTCCTCTTTTTTTGCCAAAACACATTCTCAAAATTCCCATTATTATGATTATTATCTCTTAGCTGAATGTCTTTCAGCCGTCATTGATCCTCTCAAACAGCAGCAGGTGTCTCCAGGTGAGCACCACGCTGTGTTTTATTTGCCTTGGTCGTGTTTCTATTTCGGGACCTAATGACGTCAATTCTTGTCACGCATTTCCAGTCGTGGTGATCCACAACAGTGAGCTGATGTGTGGTAGCATGGACAAGGGCACCTTGGGGTCTGGTTCCAAGAACAACATCTTCTACATCCTGCTGAGAGACTGGGGACAGCTGGAGGCTGCTAACGCCATGTCCCGCCTGGCAAGGCTGGCTCCGGTGTACCTCTGTAGGTGCTTCCTCCAGGGTCATAACAACTTATATCCTACCATGCTGTGAAAATTGAGATGTCTGTCAATCTTAGTAGAAATAAACCTAGAAAATTGAACTAGAATTAGTGCCTGTGTTGTACTGTGGAAAATATTAGGTCATTTAGAGATATTGATTGCCAATGCAGTTCATCTTTTTTTTTTTTTTTTTTAACCCACAATCTTCAGCCAACCGTGGCTTTTCTATTGGAATTGGTGATGTAACACCTGGTCAGGGTTTGCTGAAGGCCAAACAGGACCTGCTGGATGACGGTTACCAGAAGTGTGATGAGTACATTGAAGCACTTCAAACGGGCAAGTTGCAGCAACAGCCTGGTTGCACAGCAGAGGAGACTCTGGAGGTAGGAACAATATATATATATATATATATATATATGTATATATGTAAAACATTTTTAACCAGGTGAATCATCAGTACATACGTCATCTGGATAATCACTGTCATTTAATCAGCCGTGCACACACCACATCTCATCAAGATTTTTCCTTTATTGCCTTCATTAGCAACTACAACTTTCTCACCCCATGGCTTTTTTTTCATGTTCACATAATGGGTGACTCGTCAGAGGTGTGACAGACTTCCTGTAGCGGAGATCTTGAAAGAAAATTTGATATGAATTCAAGTTGGTGAGCTCATAATTCCCTTTCAGCAGAGACTGATCAGAGCTGAGGTCCTGGAAGAACGGGCAGGCTGATAATAGAAATGCCACCAAGACAGAAATACAAAATTAGACAGAAAGCACTAAGAATAATTTTTTTAAAGGGATAGTCCAGATTTTTTGAAGTGGGGCTGCATGGACATGGACAGTATATTACATACAGTTGATGTCAGTCGGCACGCCCCCAGTTTGGAGAAGCAGGCTGGAGTCCGACATAACGTCCGACACAATGTACTGCTGTTGATGGGGCACAGCAACAAAACAAATTTTAGCCACCTAAAAAAAAGACAATATCAGTTTAAGTGTACGCCACATTGAGAGTATTTTCTCGGCTTAAACTCTCTGTCAGCCCGTTCCGACGTTCTTCATCTGTGCCCTCATCAAAGCCACCGGACTCCTTTGACAAAAACAGTAATTTTAGCTCACTGAACACAGGAGCTGCTGGTCTACCACTGCCTCGATCAGTTAGTTATTTTGTGCTATTGTGTGACTTTGGTGAATCCAAACTAACCCTCTTACGTGCCAAAGTCACTCAATAACACAAACGAAATCACTATCAGAGCCAGTCATAGACCAGCACCTCCTCTGTTCAACAGCGTTAAATCACTGTTTTTATCAATGGAGTCTGGCTATGAAGAGAGCAATAAAATTGCTTCATTTTCCCATTGGAAATTACTATCTGATATTAAAGTAAAGCAGTGAAAAAATTCTGAATATATTGTACACTTAAACTGATATTCATTTTTCAGGTGGCTAAATTACGTTTTGTTGCTGCCCTCTCCACAACAGTACATTGCGTAGCCTCCCTGTCAGACCCCAGCCTGCTTCACCAAACTGGGGGCCTGCCGACTGACATGTACAGTATAGCCCTGTTTCCTCCAAACACTTTCAGTATGGTACCTTTGGAGCCAAAAGTAACCCTTCAGACATGGTACCTAGACTCCTGCGTTTCCACTGCAAACAGTACCCTTAAATGTGGGCGTCGACATTTTCAGAACAAAATAAAACAGGCTGCAGTGAGAGTCTCTCTCCATGGGATATTTAAAATAGCGGGTTTGAGTTTAGTCCTTCTAAGGCAAGCTCAGGGGTTTAATGTTGCCGTAGCCCACAGAAACAGCGCTCTACAACGCTTTTTTTTTTTCTCTTAGTGAGGATTAGAATATATGCTGTTCACATAACCCAGTCAAAATTAATACCGACTAACACTTGAAGATCCACTCATTACTATAAGTGTGTGTCATATAAAAACTAAAGTGATGGTCAAAGTTGTTAATTGTAAAACTTATGGTGTATTGATGGATTCAGGTCATCACCTCATGCATTAAGTAACATTACAAGTTAACGTTCCACCTTAAAAGTTGCCGGCAGTCGGCCCAGTGAATAAAGTTATTTTTCTGAGACTCCAGCTGCTGTGAGAGGCAGCAAAACATCCTTTCATTTTATAGTTGAGTGGTATGAACAGTGGTCAAAAAATCTGGACTATCTCTTTATTGTGTAACTTTTGTGGAGCTCTTGTCTGCTACCTTGAAATTATGGCACTGAAATGTTGAAAACAAGCCTATATACATATAATCTAGACGTGTTATAATAGACATCAGGATGTCTTTTCAGCAGCAAATTCTGACTGGGTTGTGCTTTCATTACCTGCTCTGAAAATAAACTCCTTTTTTGGAAAAATTAAGATAAAAATCCACAGGCTTCTTGTTGATTTTTATTTAATGCATTTCCTTGAAATCCTCATGGTCTGTCTAAAAACATACTTCTGGGTAGTTATGCTTCAAGGCCAGAAAGCAAAGAGAACTTCACCCTAGTATTTTTATGTATTTCAGATATTTTTTTTGAACGCTGTATTTCATCTGATCATAATGCAGTGGTGTTTGTTCAATTTATGACGAATTTGGTACCTTAATTCTCCGATGTCATAACCATTTTAGGCTGAATAACACCTACATTCACAGACTGCTTTTGTCTCTCAAGGGAGCCTCATCTCTATCAATCCAAACATAAATGCTTTCACACTGAAAGTGCTTTAGGTTACATTGCACCCCCACCGTAATGGGGGCATTACGGAGATAGTACAACACATAAATAGTCAAGGGACCATTTTTGCCCTTTTATGTGGGATTCAGGGGGATTATTGTAGACAGGTGCAGAAGATAGGGTGACATGTCATTTTGAAGAGACGTTGCAGCAAGGGTTGCATATTGACACATACCAAGCTGACGAAGTGAACGTCTATGGGAGCTGCTTGAAAAGGTTACAAACATGCCTAAGAACATGTAAGTTGTCTTATTTTGTGTGTCTTTCTCAACAGGCTCTCATCTTGAGGGAGCTGTCTGTCATCAGAGACCGAGCTGGCAGTGCCTGCCTCAGGGAGCTTGACAAGAGCAACAGCCCTCTGATCATGGCTCTTTGTGGCTCCAAAGGTAAACTCACTGGAAAGGAAACATGATAATAATAACAGTGAAACCTTTTTTTGGCTCTATACATATTTGATCAGAAGATCTTTGTGTTAATGCTGAGGTAGGGGTGGGCAATATATTGATTATACTTAATGTATTATGGCTTGTTCCACGTGGGATATATAAAATGACTATCACAAACATTGAGTATAAATTGCCACGTCATGTTTTTTAAGCCACCGGCATGAGACTCGTTTTGGTGTTTTGATTCTCTAGCTCTGTCCTGTGGATTCCTCACTCTCATAGACACAAAAAGAAAAAAAATAGACCACTCTCTTGTGGGTGATAGTATGTGTTTCTGTATCTGAAGGGCTCCAAACTGCAACCATTTGGTCAATTTTGTAACCATGGAGCACCAGTGTGACATACAAATATTATTAATATATAAACTGGAGAGCCGTTAGTTTGTTTCCAGGTCACAGTGAACAAATCCTTAAGTTTAACGTCAATGCTGTAACTGTTTAACTTTACGCTAACAGCTAACAACTGTTAATTCACAGTAAAAACACCCAACACTTCAGCCCGAGATGAGCCGGGTGCTTCAGCAGAAAAGTGATTCTGCTTTGATTTTTTTTTAAAATTATAACAGTACTTAATTTAACCTCATAGTAGTAAAACTTTATTTAACTTAATCGTAACAATACTTTAGAAGTACTTTATTTAACTTTATTAAAATAGTACTTTTTCAACTTTTTTTCAGAGCTCCATCAATAGTCATTTTAGTCTAATTATCGCCTTAACCTGCAAAGACTTTGTTACTCTGACAGCAGCCTCCGAGTTCAAGCAGACATATTGCTCTTCCACTTAACAGTGTGAACATTGATTCTTAACATAGATTTACTTGTGGAAATATACACTAGGTGTACAACCTATCAAATTCCCTACAGACATTTTTTAGTGAGCAGCAGGAGTAGGAACATAATTAGAAGTTTCTTGTGTTCACCAGTTGACCTTGGACTCTGTAAGTAGTCTAAAGTATTGAATTGCAATGAAATATATGACTCTTGCTGAGGAACAGACAGTCTGGCCTTCACTGTAGTCTACAAAAGAAGCAACAGATCAAGGGCTTTACAGAAAGAAAATGTGCAAGACAGGAACAGAAAAGAACAAATGTCTGGGTACATAGTAAGGTATTTCCAGTACAGCCAAATGTCATCTGGCCTTCAGATTGAGAAAGGACAACTTCCTCTCAAAAAACGGACTGGCTTTTCAAAGTCTGAGAAAAATCTATCAGTCTGAGCAAGGTTATACAAAGTACGTGTCGGGAAATTCTTTTGTCCCAAACATCAGTAAGCAACTAAATTCTAAAAAAATCTATGTAATTTTTGAGGTAGATTAAATATGTAAAATTTGTTTGTTTACTTGCTTAGAGTCTGTCAGTAGCTCATTTAAAGGAACAGTTCACCCACAAATCAAAAACTCATATTTTTCCTCTTACCTGTAGTGCTGTCTATCAGTCTAGATTGTTTTGGTGTGAGTTGCCAAGTATTGAAGATATCGGCTGTAACGATGTCTGCCTTCTCTCCAGTATAATGGAACTAGACAGCACTCAGCTTGTGGTGCTCAAAGCACCAAAAAATACATTTGAAAAACTCAACAGCAATGTCTCCCTCTAGAAATCATGACCCGCTTACTCAAGATAATCCACAGACCTTGTTGTGAGCAGTTTCATGTAGGAATTTTTTTTTTGCTACCAATCGTATGACTGCATCTACCCATGGACGAGAGGCTCATGCTTATAACAGGACGAGATGTAAACATTTATCACATCCTCGTTGACTTAGCTGTAACGTTAGCTAGGTCAGTGGTGCTACACAAGCTAGCAGTAGATGCTTGAGAACCAGATTCACCTGATTTCTCTTCATCTGTCCCCTGAGGTAGGCAGCACGGAGGTGCAGTGGTTAGCATTGTCACCTCACAGCAAGAGGGTTGCTGGTTTCAACCCAGGGTGGCTGCATCCTCTTCTCTCCCACCCTGACTTTATGTCCTCTTTCACTACATCCATTAATCTCCTCTTTGGCTCCTTGCTTGGCAGTTCCAACCTCAGCATTCTTCTACCAATATATTCACTATCCGTCCTCTGAACATGTCCAAACCATCTCAGTCTGGCCTCTCTGACTTTATCTCCAAAACATCTAACATGAGCTGTCTGTCTGATGTACTCATTCCTGATCCTATCCATCCTCGTCCCTCCCAAAGAGAACCTCATCATCTTCTTCTCTGCTGCCTCCAGCTCTGCCTCCCGTCTTTTCCTCAGTGCTACTATCTCTAAACCAAACAACATCGCTGATCTTACCACCGTCTTGTACACCTTTCCTTTTAATCATGCTGGTACGCTTCTATCACACATCACACCGGACACTTTTCTCCACCTGTTCCAACCTGCCTGCACACGTTTCTTCACCTCTTTTCCACACTCTCCGTTGCTCTGGACTGTTGACCCTAAGTACTTAAAATCCTCCACCTTCTTTATTTCTACTCCCTGTAACCTCACAGTTCCACTTGGATGCTTCTCCTTCACACACATGTATTCTGTCTTGCTGCGGCTAACCTTCATTCCTCACCTTTCCTGGGTATACCTCCACCTCTCTAGATTTTCCTCCACCTGCTCCCTGCTCTCACTATAGATCACAATGTCATCTGCAAACATGATTCTGTCACACACCCACAGCACACCTCACCACTGTCCTACAGCTCTCATACATGTCCTGCACCACTATTTGTGATTCCCATGTTTGACTAGACATACGTTTTATGTCGGATGCCCTTCCTGACACAACCCTTGTGGCCCTCGGGGCTGCATTGATAGAAATATGGCCTAATGCATGCATTTCATGTTGCATCAAGGGCGGCATAAAATGTTACTGAGTGTGGCCATTGTGCCGGGAGCTGCACTTGAAGCAACCACAATCTAAAACTACAAATAAAATCAGCTTGGCTCTCAGCTCAAATGGATGCTCACAAAAGATTCTATGCATATGTTCTGTTTAATGTATTTCCAATGTGCAGTGTGATTCACCTTCTCATCTGTCTGTTCATACAGGATCTTTCATTAATATCTCTCAGATGATTGCCTGCGTGGGCCAGCAGGCCATAAGTGGCTCTCGAGTACCTGATGGTTTTGAGAATCGCTCCCTGCCTCACTTTGAAAAGCACTCAAAAGTAAGATTCAATTTATTTATCTTCCTTATCTTGCTGTTTTTTCCTCAAAGGGGTCATTGGATATACAGTCCTTTTTATTGGCTAAATCAAAAAGCATCAGTGGGTTCAATTACTGTCTCTATTTATATCTCTGTGACAATCATAGATAGAAAAATAAAACCTAATTCAATGCTAACATGAAAACTGGAAAACATCAATAACAACTGTAGGCATGTTTCACACGTCTCACACCATACTCAAGCCTGCCTAATGGTTTGTAATGATTTTTCTACAGCTGCCTGCTGCTAAAGGCTTTGTAGCCGACAGCTTCTATTCTGGCCTGACGCCCACAGAGTTCTTCTTCCACACCATGGCCGGCCGGGAGGGTCTGGTGGACACTGCAGTGAAAACTGCTGAGACTGGTTACATGCAGGTAATGCCTGAGGATTTTGTGTCCACAGTTCACTGAATGAAAGTGTGTTCCATTGAGCAGTTTCCTTCAAGGTCTTCACCGTTTGTCCAGTAGACTGTGATGCGTTCATGCAAGTTTTTCAAGTAGTAGTAACTATTCTGTTGCACGAACTGATAATACTTTGGATTTGTAAGGAGCTTATGAGGTATTGATCCACAATTTTAACTATTCCTTCCTCCCTTCTACCAAGTGTGCATACTTCTGTTAAGAAACATCCCTGTGTGGCCCAAATTCTCAAAAACATCAAATCCAGGCTACTGTGTGGGGGTTGTGTCAGACTCAGACTTCCTGGATTTTTCCGGCATGAAAATTCTGAGCAATCAGGAGCAGTTTTCTTGAACAAGGCATTTTATTTGGTCTGCTTGCAAATGCTGCCGTGAGAACACGAACCAACTCTAGGCAATTATGCAATTTTGTTACACAAGTAGTCCCTGATTCAGACAAAAGCAAGACAACTCTAGGTCTGAAAGCACCCTTAGAAGCCTTTGTCTTTACTTAACAGCACCACTTCAAGTGACTTTAATTGATGTTGTTGAATTGACAGTGTGAAAGAAATGTAAAAGGGGTCTCGCGTAGTGTTGAACCTACAGAGAATATTATCACCTGAAGGCCCCCTTCGGGAGTTTCCTGTAAAGCATCCTATATATAATCTCTTCCCTGTACTGTTTTGATTCACTCTCATATGGGCTAAACAATTAATCAATTCAAATCGATATTGTGATGTAATAGAACGCAATGTAACCAACTACAGTGCTGGAAACACATCACCCTGTGGGCTTCACATGCTTACACACACTGCCTTACACTCTAGATGACACATCTGAATGAGAAGTGATAAGGAAATATGCCACGAGCAAGCTCTGAGGCTCGCAGTACTACTATGTTTAAATGGCCAAGGCTGGGTTTAAGTGCAATCCCCATGTTAACAAATGACATGTTGTAAGAGCAGTCGAGTGTGTGTAGGTTTCAGTCTGTCCATGAATAAATGAATAAATGCTGGGGCTCATCAAGAGCAAGTAAAGTTCCCACGTCTTGCTGCTGCTCAGCTGCTGGGTAAACTGAAGGGAGTTAGGCTGCACCCACACCAAATCAGGCATTGTGGCAATTAGCTGCGTGGTAATGCGGCAGTGTGGGAACATCACTGAAGTGGCCTATTTCTTGGGGAGTGGAGGGTTGAAACCACCTGCCGCAATTGCCACATGCACACACACAAACAAAGGGAGTGCTCTCCTTTGTAGGGTGGTACACACAAGCTATTAATACACATTTTGTTTGATTTAACAATAAAAAGTGACTGTATTACTTGATCCAGTCGATTGTGGTCACATCTCCAGTCTGATCGTCAGTTACATCAGGTTGTGTTTCTCCAAAAGTTAAATCTGTTTCAACTTCTCACCCAGGCCACCTCTTTTTTTTTCCCGGCCCCCTCAGTGGCCCCGCTGCCGCAGCCTACATGCAGTTCCCTTAGCCTTAGCTGTGAAGTGAGCATCAACATCCTGACCACTCTCTGGAAGCTGAAGCCGGCGTGGTTAACGACATGTTTACAACAAGGCTTTGAGTCATCTAAATATTACATTACTGTTAGTGATAGGAAATCAGTAAGACTCATTTCTTTTTAATAACCATAATAATAATAATGATACGGATAAGGAAGAAGATGGAGGAAGATAAGGAACTTGAAAATAATCACAATATTGGTTTAACAAGTAGCAATCACATTATTTTCCCATTACGTTCAGCCCTAACTCTCACCGCTCCCTGAATTTCCCATCTTACTAATGTTACAATTTGTCTTTAAGAAATAAAACAAAATGCCCAACACAAACTCTCAGAGCCCTAGACGACATCCTTATATTGCTCATCGTCCAACCAGGGTTGTCCAACCCTGAATAGCAGCAAATCCTGACATCTGGAAGCTGGACTTAATGAATGTTTGTTTTTTTTGTGAGATAAATTACAATCCTGATTCCAAAACACTTGAGACACTGTGTAAAAAATAACAATCTTTTTCGACCTATATTTAACTGAATGCAATACAAAGACAAGATAATTGATGTTCAAACTTGATTCCTGCAACGCATTACAAAAAACTTTGGACAGGAGCAACAGTTAAAGTTGTTAAATGCTCAAAAAACACCAACGATGCAAAGTGAAAGCTATTTATCAGCAATGTTCAGACTTCTCTGAGCCCGAGCTCATCTGAAATGGACTGACACAAAGTGGAATAGTGTGCTGTGGTCTGATAAGTGTTCGGAATTCATGGACATTGTGTCCTCCAAGCTAAAGAGGAAAAGGACCATCCGCACTGTTCCGTTACTCAGTATCACAAAGCATCATTTTGTCATCTGTCAAAGTTGACTTTAACACACCTTCCAGGATACAAAAGAGTGATAACAGATATCTTTACCTGCCTTTTATTCAGTTTGGATGCTTTCACAAAAACAAAAAATTGAACTTCTTTAAAGAGTAACTTTGGTATTTTTCAGTCTGGATCCTATTTTCCTGTGTTTTTGTGTCTCAGTGACCAGTGGAGACAAAATTTTTTGAAACTGGCCCAGTATTGAGCAAGAGAGGTATGGAGGTGTGTTAGTGCCCGTGGCATCATGGGTAACTTGCTCATCTGTGAAGGCACCATGAATGCTGAAAGGTACATACAGGTTTCGGAGCAACATATGCTGGCATCTAGGCATCGTCTTTTCAGGGACATCCTTGTGTATTCCATCAAGACACTAGCCCCTTTTACACTGCCAGATTTTCGGCGAATGTTGGGCAGTTTTGCAGGCAAGCTGCGAGCGTTTAGACACACAGAGCCGGATTGGCGAGTTGATCCGAGGTGGTGCCCAATTTTCTGCTGCATAGCGGTAAACATATTTGCAGAACCTTTTTGGTTTAAAAAGAACGAGGCACCCTTCTGCCATGGGAGGGGCTGTTGATGACTTATGGGAGGAGCTGTTGATGACGCCACACGTGCGGCCCACTGTCAGTGGACTTCAAGACAAGAAACAGCTGATAGCAGGAATGAGGCAATGACGCAAACAATGCCGACACCAACCTGAAAGAAACTGTAAAGATGAGCAACTGGGGAGACAAGGAATTGAGCGCCCTCCTTGCCCTCACAAATGAAGAGGCCATTAACCGTCAAATGATGGGAACGATGAAGGACGGCCCAACTTGTGAGAGAATCGCCGAAGGACTGACCAGCCGCGGCTTCCCTTGGAGCAAGGCGCAAGACTTCACTGTTTACACCACACGCTGAGCTACACGTTTTGTTACTTGCTCACGCCCCCCATTGCCCCGAAAAAGGCACATTCTGTATGAACAAAAGTAGGCAGGCGGCATTTCGCAGGCATCAAACCAGAATAAGTGTATATTTTATAGGAAAAAAAGGGATGTTTAGCAGTATGAGCATTGAGTATCTTGTGTTTGTACTGTATTAAAGTAGACATGTGTCAAAAAGGATTTGCAAATCATTGCATTCTGTTTTGATTCAACTTTTGTCCCAACTTTTTTGTCATTTTTTTACTCAACGTATATCTCCACATATGCAAATACATAAAAGTCTGAACACTGGAACACTTATCAAAGTTAATTAGGTTTCATCTCAGATGTATTTTCACACCTACGTTTGGAGTGAGAATATTATATTTTAGGTAAGTGCAGACAGAGTGTGCTTTTGTTATGTGTCTGTGGCATGTGTCACTGTTATATTTCTGTGTTCCTGCCCGTGTTTCCACAGAGACGACTGGTTAAGTCCCTGGAGGATTTGTGCTCACAGTATGACCTGACAGTGCGCAGTTCCACAGGCGACATCATCCAGTTTATTTATGGCGGCGACGGTCTGGACCCAGCAGCCATGGAGGGAAAGGATGAGCCGCTGGAGTTTAAGAGAGTCCTGGACAACATCCGGGTGAGCGGACAGTTTCTGGACCTGCTTGGCTTACCCTTTGTTTTCTGTTCTCATCCTTAGATACATGCACATAGTTGCATCCCTGCCTCCCTGCGCACACTCCCACCCATACACCAACGTATGCAAAGTAAAAGAAAAGAAAAGTTCATTTATCTCACATAAGCCTTCTTGTCAGAACAGTCACGTTCCACTTAAATAAGTGTCTTTCAGTTTTGCTATGTTTGGTCTTTTGTGTCCGTATCTCAGCTTTCATGGACAGTGAATATGCTCCACACATTATTAAACAGTTGGTATGCCAATGTTTAGTCTATTGTGCTTCAGCAAAAAGAAAATCTGGAGAGTTGGCCTCTCGTGACCAAAAGATCATGGGTTTATTTCCCAGAGTCATTTTGTTTAAGAGGAAGAAGCCCTATTGCCTTCATTTGTGCAGACACAGTGTTAGCCTGGATAAATAGAGCTTAAAAAAAATCAGTCTGCCCAGCTTGTGGTTTGGCTGGAAGACAAACAAGAATCAAGGAAGTATTTCACTGCTGGAAGGATGGTGTTTTCATAAAACTGGGCTTTCTATGCAGTAGGAAGACACAAATACTTTTAAATTTGGTGCTATATAATCAGAGAAAATGGTTAAAAAGAGCTGTAGCATTCACTTTTGCTCAAGAGGAAGTAAACCTACAACTACCTGAATGCACTTCACTCTGGGTCGACATACGCTCCCGCTGGTGGATGGGGTCGTGTTTACCTTGTTAATGAGAAGAATCCATTTCAACGACTTGTGGTATTCGCAACCTCGTAAGTGGAAGTTTTCTGAGGGCTCAGAGTTCTTGAGTTGGTGTGTTTTCTGACATATAGAGAAATCTTGAAGGCCATGAACTTAATTTTTTATTGAAAGTTGATATATTGTGATAATAGTCCTAGAGAGTTTTTCTTTTTAATTTTATATGTCTGACCTGCTTGCTAGCTTGCTAAATTGTTAGCCTCTCTCTGACACTAGCGTCCATGTTTCAGTCGCCCAGCAGTGTTGCTCTCACAACTTAAGTGCTTGACCACCAAGGATGCACCGGTCTGATATCTGGATCGAATATCTGCCCCAGTATCATCAAAATAGATGGATCGGGTATTGGGAAATGCAACCGATACCTGAGCCGATCCTTTTCCTTTAGATCTATTGTGAAGCGTGCTACGTCATATTATCAGCAGCAGCACGTGTGCCACATGCCGCGAGAGTTGATTAGCCTACCTAGGCATGCGTGAACAACATGGAGCGAGGGAGAGAATCTGCTGTGTGGAGGTATTTCACACTGAACACTCCAAGGTATATAGCTTTTTCAGGTCAACCATGGTATCGGATTGGTATCGGGTATCGGCTGATACTCAAAGCCACAGCATCGCGATTGGTATCGAAACTGAAAAAGCTGGATCAGTGCATCTCTATTGACCACTAAGTATGCTGTGTACACAGCTTCCCATAGGGTAATCACAAGTTTCATTTGCAGGCAGCAGTCATGCAAGTTGCCCATTGGAAAACAATTTTGTGGCTGGTTAGTTAGGGGTGGAAATCACCAGCTTCATCACTATAAGATATTATACTGATTCTTCAAACAACAACATGATATTCACCGATATTACAAAGTCTGCCATGACACGATTTCGATACAATGCAATAGAGGGGCCTGCAACCAATACGAAACAATATTATGTGCCCATTTAACACAGTCGGTCACAGAAGAAGCTGCCACCCCCTTTGTTTTGCTTTTGGCCATAAAAGATAAAAACAACACATAAATAATGTAAGTAATTGTAACTGCTAAAGTGCAGTGAACTTTACTCTAAACTGGCTCCACTAAGACACATTAAACAGCACATGGAATAAGTTAACCTTCAGGGCTCTTTGTCAGAAAGACCTTTCTGGGAGAAATCTTTCCATTTTAACCCAAACCATCATCTGTTTCCTAAAACTTCAGGACTATCTGGCTTAAAACTTTGAAGATAAACATCTCCCAACAGCCATAAAACATGGCAAACAACATTGTTTAACAAAAGTATCAAACTTGGCTTAGTAATAACTGTCAAGGTTCACGGACATAAGATGCCCAACCAGGCAGGTAACGTTACATTGTGTTTTGTATCGTAACGGCATTTTTTACATACAGCATGTGCCCCGTCTGTTTACCCCTTTTTTTCTCCACAATCCAAAATGTTTCCACACTGCCTGCTGCTGTTTAACAGTGTAACTCTTTCAGATAAAAGCGTATCATTAAGATGACGATATGGATCGATGTTTTCATTTTGTATCGATGACATTGAATCGTTAATCATTTGATCGATATATCAATCCAGATCAATGGATTGTTACACTCCTACGGCTAGTAGCAAATGATCTCATATTAATATGTTTCTGAAAACATTTTATGTGAGAAATCGGCAATACAGCAACAGAATCTTGGTTTATATTTGGTCAGCACTGACTAGTTTTACTGTTTGATGGAGTTTAATCTGAGTTTGAGAGACAGAGAGAGAGGAGCTGGCCTCTTTCTCTCTATCTGCGTATATACCCTGCTTCCAAATGGATTACATCACTCTAGTGCTGAGGTCTTGACACTGACTGCCCAGCTCATGGAGAATGAAATTCAAAATTCTATTTCTGGCTTATAAAGCCCTGAATAGCCCTCTGCTTCACAATGAACCATTCAGACCTCAGGTTTTCTGCGACAGCTCTGCTTTGTGTCCCTAGACACAAGACTAAACATGTGGAAGCAGTGTTTGGTTTTAATGCACCACATATCTGGAACAAACTCCCAGAAAACTGCAGATCTGCTGCAACTCTCAGTTCTTTCAAATCAAGGTTGAATACCTTTCTGTTTGCTGCTGCCTTTTATCAAGTCAAATATGTTCTCATTTATTACGCTTATTCTTGTGTTTTATACTTGTCTTAGTATATTTTGGCTTTTTATGCCTCTGCACTGGCGATAACTGAATATACTGTATAGTTACGCTGCCGCTGCCTCACAGAACATCTGATGATGGGGTGCACATTTGAACACACAGGATCTAGGAAGCTGTTTCAACATTTTAAAGCAGACAGTAGTCGAACAGTTCTGTGGTGGTGTCGGATTATTTTTTTCTATAACAAGAAAAAGAAAATGTTACTGCTCTGCGTAATGTTAAACAGAAATAATAATATTAGTAAATTAGGTATCATTTAACTTATCTAATTAAGGCTATATCCACTAGGGATGTTCCTGGCGACTAATTTCCCTGTCGACTAAACGAAAATTTTAATGAAGACTAGTCGACTAGTCTAAAAAAAAGGAAAACACTCAGAAAACAGTGAAAATTTAGCACAGTTTATTGAAACATCGAAACAGAATTTGAAACATTGTCCCAAAAAATATTGTGTGTAATAAGAGCTCTTTAAGCCTTTAATCACAATGTTCAACAACCATGTCGGATTTTAAATGCCGCTGAAGTACAAGACACTTTGCACCGTGCAGTATGAATGAATGTGAACATGACGGCAACTCAGTCAAACGTTAACCGGACGGGAGAACACCGTCTCCGGGTAAACAATGTCAAATCGGCCTGAGTGTGGCTAGCACCGCTAGCAGCAGCAGCCGTCGTTTCGTGCAGATTAACATCCAAATGCTTGAGTCGAATGTGGTTGCGCATTGCTCCAGTCGAGTGATTGTATGCCAGTTGTTTCTGACACAGTCTACATACTACCTTGTTTTCATTTTCTAGATTAAAGTACTGCCAAACCGCGCTGGTTTTGCGAGAGGCCATCTTCCCACCGTGCCGTTTTAAAGCTCCAGTCTACTCGAGCATTGCCGCGGAGAGGGGGACTGCTGTCTGACGGCTCTGTAGCCCCGACTAGTGGCGGGCGCCTGTATGACAGTTAAGCGGCCTTGTACATGAATAAAACACAAATTGGTTTAAACGACTAATATTTCTGGTGCCGACTAGTAAGGGGGCGGACGTTTAATCGTTTAGACGACTAATCGCGCGCATCCCTAATATCCACACAAAGACTTGTCTTTTTGAAACCGCCAAATAAAATGATCAGATTGCAATAGTGTTCTGTAAACATGGCGCAGACTTCAAGAATGCAGGCGTCAAAATGAAGCCAGTTAAAGCCACTGAAACCACATAAAAAGGTTGCAGTATATATGCCAGCCAGGAGATGGCGTGCCACTAAAAATCGGAGCATACAGCTCTGAACCAGAAGACGCGGAGCATGTGCAAAACGCCTGCTTTAGCGTAAATAGTTGTCTATTGCTGTCTGCTGCTCGTTGTAGTGAAGGAGGAGGAGAAAATTTTGCTGTAGAAGCCCCAATAGGCTCAGTAGGTTCTGTAGCGGGAACACGAGTCTATAATCTGCCGTTGTTGTTGTTGTGATGGGACGACTTCCTGCCGGGGTAGTCAGAGGTTAGAGAGGTGGGGCTATGACATCATTGCCGGCTGAAAGTGGCGTATTGGCTGTACACACGAAGACGCAAAGGCGGCATCTTCAGATTTGTGCACTCTGGAACCCTGCTTCAAAAAGATGTGGTTTTGACTTCCGAAAACGCCGGTTTCGAATGGATGAAAGGCCGAACCGGTTAAAAATTTTGATAGATTCACCCTGACAAGGCTTCGTTTGGATGGGCCCTCATGCATCCATTATGGTATGCCTCTTTTTTTTTCTTTTAACAACAGTTTAAACTTCAGAATATTAGAACAATAAACACAAGACAATCTGTTAACTTAAAATAATACATACAGGATTAACAAAGTCAAATATTCTAAAAGTGAAAAAGTCCATCATCAGTCCTCTCTTTGTTCTACCTGGCATGTTTGGGGGGGAAAAGAAAGTCAGGGGTCTGAAGGAGTGCAGGTAGGGTGGAGACTTGTGATTGAACAAAAGCCACTGCGGTATCTCAAGAATGCCTTGATGAAATTTGGCACAAACGTCCACTTGAACTCAAGGATGAACTGATTAACTGATTAGATCAAGGTCACTGAGACCTCACAAAACATGGTTTGGGCCATAACTCCAGGGTTCATACACTAATTATGACAGATGTTTAATAAAAAAAAAAAAAAAGATGAAGTGATGACATTTTGTATCCAAAAGTTCAAAGGTCAACTTCACTGTCACATCATAATGTTCTGGATAAAAAACTTTTCTGGCCTTCACTCAACGCCGTAATTTAGAAATGGAGGAGGGGACGTTAGGTCAGATACTGAATTGGTGACACTTATCTTTTGTTTTCTGTCTGCAGCCGAGCTCCCAGCATACCACGCCATGATGCAGTACGCGAGTATGCTCTCGATGGTGGAGCAATTAAAGGTCACCAGCAGCTTCTGATCTAGCTGGTTTCTGTTCTTTAGCTCTTCAGTGGCATTTTTGATTTCATTTAATTGCTGTTTCATTTGCACTTTGTCTTGATGCTTTTATGTAGAGCACCTAGAATCGCCTTGTTGCTAAAATGCACTATATAAACAAACTGGCCTTGCTTAATGTGAAAGTACAGTCTGTGGATCGAGAAACAGCCCTAGAGCCAGCCGAATTGGATGACGCATTATTTGAGCAGGTAGATAAGCAGGTAGATCTGGCAAGGCAAGTTAAGTTTATTAACATAGCGTATTTCAGCAACATTGCAATTCAAAGTGTTTCACATACAAAACAACAATTTAAAACACTGCATTAAGAGTCAGAGAATATAAAATAAAAACAGGCTAAGACAGGTATAAAATACGGGAATAAAAGTTACAGTGAAGTGTAGGAAATGAACAAGTATTTGATTCAATAAAAGGCAGCAGCAAACAGAAGAACTGAGTTGCAGCAGATGGCAGATTTCTAGGTAAAGGATACGTAAACTCTGCTTTCTCATGATGGTCTATCTGGGCTCTGGCAAGATAGAGGGAAGTTTACCATAGTTCATTTACACATACTAACCCTGATATGATGCAAAGCTGGTTGGAAAACTACAAATTGTCCCTTTAATAGCAAAAAAGGAAAACAGTGGAGTTGAGTTATGTCATGTTCATGCATTTCTGCAAACAATGAATGTACTGCCATTTGCTGTGTCTATATCTGATTTTTTGTGTGTGTGTGTGTGTTGCTGGGCAAGTTCAACCCAAGAGAGGTAGAGGGGGTCGTCCACCAATCGGAAGATCGGGGGTTCCTCCCCGATCTTCCGGTCCTCCAGTCCGCGTGTTTAAGTATCCTTGGACAAGATTCTGAATCCCAAATTGAATGTGTGTGAAAAAGTGTGTGAATGTGACTCAGTAGTGTAAAAGCCTTTTGCGTGATCATAAGACTAGGCAAGTGCTGTACAAGTGCAGTCCATTAACCAGATAAAAAATTGAGGAACGGATGTGTAATCACGCCTGTACATCATCCAAGCCAAGCCTCGCTGTGTCATAGCATTCAGTGGGGGTTCAGTGTGACCCAAGGAAAGCCTTTTAAATGTGTCTAACACTGTTATCTGCCGGTGCTCTGGGAGAATGAACAGCAGATTGAATACGCTCCCACTGTGAGAAACCGACTGGCAGCCAGAAAGGCAGCTCATTAGCACACTGTGGCTGAAATTACAGCTAATTTATTTTATTTTATTTTTTTACTGAAAAACCCTTTTAACATTTCAGATCTCAGGCAATCAAGTATAGTCGCATTAAGTTTCTCAATCCATTTTCTCTGTGGGGAAGTCATTTAGTTGGCCGAGTTATTTGACCAGTAGTGCAGAATTGATTTTCCGTTCAACAGGAGATCCACCTCTAGGTCTTGTCTCATGTTTGCTCAATCTGTTGGGCATACTGACATCATTAACTTTGCTGTTGCCTTGAAAGCAAGTCGAGGATTAGAACCTCTGTCACGTCCAAATTAACGAAGAAGTCATGGCAACAACAACAACAAACTGAGTTACTGATGTTTTCTGGTGCTGTTTAAGGGGTTTCTACATCAGTAATATTTGTTAACAAGGCTGTAAAATAACATGTTCAGTTATGATCAGTTAAAAACAAAGACAGCTTTTTTTTTAATCAAGAACAGCAGGGTTGCTGGAGTCTTGACCTCTATTAAGCCACCCGCCCTTATGTATTTGAATGAGACACAAATCCATACGGTCATAATCGTACCAATCATGCCTTTCATAACTGTAATCCAGAGCTGACACTGTAGTCCCCGGGTATTTCCTTATTTTCATGTTATTACAGTGTGCCATTAGTGTAAAATGCCACCTGTGTTTACTGCTGTGAGAGTGGTAATTAATAGCAGAAGGATGCTTGCGAAACAAGATTGATCCCGGAGATGGTAAGCTCTGCAGGAGACCATCTGTTGCATGTTAATTTGAAACTGGCAAGGCATTTCTGTTTGTAAGGCACAGTGTCAGTTCAGGGTGTTGTACATTTCATTAAAGACGACAAAAGAATTGTAAAGAACGTATCAATCATAGCAAAGAGCAACTGTTTTTCTTACTAGTGTTTGTTTGTCTGTCCTCCATGTGTTTGCTTCATTGACAGTAAGGTGCTACCATCCATCCATCAGGAGGTTTGATTACATATAATGCTGCGAGCACATGTAGTCATTGGTACATTAGAAAAGCACTACCCAGTAAATGGAAAATAGAATGAGATACATGTTTCAGTTCCAGTCAATAGGTGATTTTCTCTGTGTTGAGGTTGGAGTAGATGCAATTAGAAACAGCTATCAGGAGCTTTTAACCCTTGAGTGAGCCATCAGGGACCGTTGACCTGTCAGTGAGTGCTTCTATATTTTTCTCCCTCAGGCGATTTACGCGTGTCCAGATGAGCCTGCGCTCAGTCAGAACGAGCTGGTCCTCACTTCTGATGTCATCATGAAGAGAGCTGACTTCTTGTGCTGCAAAGACGGCTTCTTGGAGGTAACCTCACCGCAGTACCGCGCTGTCTGTCAAATTCATATGTTTTGTTTTATCATGAAAAGCAGTTTATCAGGAGGGCTCTTAACTTCAGTTTTTTCATTGGAATTTGAGAAATGCAGGTATCTGTAGAGGTGGTGAAAGTATGCTACAAGAAAACATGCATTTAAGAGCTCAAAACTTCCAACAAGGTTGAACATTTTCAGAAATGTTTCTTTCAGTTTTTCACTAGTTCATGCATAATCATTCATAAAAGACATATTGTATTTTGCAAAGTTAAGAAGTTCTTTCACCCACCGCCTTATTGTACTCCAAATCTCAGTGAGGGTGTTTAAGAGGTCCCACCAAGGCTACATCCACCATAATGCTTTTTTTTTTCGTTGTTTCAAAACGCATAATTATTGCTTTGTTTACATTTGGTGTCCACATGACTCCAGCGTTTTGGCACCACAAAACGGAGGCCTTTGAAGATGCTGCCGACCCGATTTTTCAGTTGTTTTAGTTTTAGTTGTGTGTCAGTCTGGATGTACAGAAACTTTTCGAAGGGATGACACAGACGTCCATGTTACCGATTGGGTCTGAGTTAGAACAAAGTAGTTAGGTCTACGTGACTTTTTGTAATTTATTCTTCCTGTGCAGGTCCTCTTTTCCCATCACCATGGCTTTCTCTGGCCATGGATAATGCTCCTGTCTGGTTCCACTCTGATATATCGCAGTATTTGTTTTGTGACGACTCCCAGTCTTTTCCTCTCAGTAACAGTTCCACCTCCTAAGTCTCTGGTCTTTTGCCATGTCTGTAGTATTTTCTGTAACCTAGCAACCAACTTCAGAGTAGATATGTGATATGCATTTTTAGGTGTGTTAGTATTGACAGAGATTATTTCTGAAATGGTGCTTAAACATAGATCAGGATGACGGGAGAGAATGGGGATGACAGCAAAGGGCTGCAGGTTGGAACTGAACCCAGGCCGCTGCTAAAGACTTAGCCTATATGGGGCACACACCCACATGGTGAGCTAGAGGTCACCCCCAAGACTGTTACGTTTTAAAAAGCCATTTGAAAAATGAAAACATATTAGTGTAGATGTGGCCTTAAAGGAGTACTTCACCCCCCAAATGATCAGGTATATTATGTACTTATTCTGTGGCACATTGAACTAATGGAAAAAAAAAAATTCTCGCATGCCTTCACGGTGAGCAAAAAGTGCAAAAACAGAAAAGAAATCTTTAAGAACTGAACTATAACGAGGATGCATTTAAAGCCCAGCACAGTCCAAAGATTCAGGACAAGACGAAACAGTTTAAATACGTTGCAGAGAAAAGTTGCAGCGATGTGAACCGCCCGACCTGCTGATGGTGTAACCTGCAGTTCAGCTTGTCAAATTGCCAGCAGTTGGTTTTAACCACCTGTTTGAACACCCAATCAACTCGTAGCTAAGTCCGCTGGCCAAGCCTGTCCGCAGGCGGCGGGTTTGCTTGCTGTGGCTGATACCAGCCCTCTGGCCCTGCCGAAGTAGAGTCCGTCTTATTTACGTCTCTGCAGTTGTTGGTACGTATGTTGGTCTCCGTCCTCAAGATGTTTATTTGTTATGGTGGCACGGTGGTACAGTGGTTAGCATTGTCACCTCACAGCAAGAGGGTTCCTGGTTCAATTCTGGGTGGGGGAGCCCTACTGTGCGGAGTTTGCATGTTCTCCCTGTGTCAGCGTGGGTTTTCTCTGGGTACTCCAGCTTCCTCCCACAGTCCAAAGACACGCAGGTTAACTGGTGACTCTAAATTGTCCGTAGGTGTGAATGTGAGTGTGAATGGTTGTCTGTCTCTATGTGTCAGCCCTGTGATAGTCTGGTGACCTGTCCAGGGTGTACCCTGCCTCTCGCCCAATGTCAGCTGGGATAGGCTCCAGCCCCCCGCGACCCTCAAGAGAATAAGCGGTTAGAAAATGGATGGATGGATATTTATTATGAGTTCAGTCTATCTGAAGCTCAGGTCATTCTGTTAATGTTTGTGCTGTCTCGTCACTTCAAGAAGTATCTCACTATCACTATTCTCATTCATATTTTAACAAGCTACAAATTATATTCAGCTGCAGAAGAAGTCTGAAAAGCTGAAAATCAGAATGGAAGAAAAGAAAGTTGTTGCTATTGAGACTGTTGAGATGACATACTGTCTCATGCAGTCGCATGAGCAGCAAGTAGTTCTAAGTTTTAACTCGTCTTATCGCACATCTTTGGTCTGAACTGGCCGTTAAAGAAAAACATATCAAAACATAAGTTTACAAACTCTCACACATCTTGTGTGGTGCAAGCAAATTTATCCAGTTGTGCTCAGCACTTCCCAAACACATGCATTTTTGATGACACCTATTAATTAAAAATTGAACAAGAAGTGACATTGATCTGTGCTCTGCTCTCTTCAAAGCCAGTCTCCATAGACAAAAACAATAATTTTACCTCACTGAACACAGGAGCTGCTGGTGTACCCCTGCCTCTATCAGTTAGTTTGTGTTATTGTGTGACTTTGGCATTAAGTTCAGAGTCAATGTATCTTAATAGTGCTGCAACTGCCAACATGTGTATTACTCAAATGTGTTTGTGTGCTTTCTATTTAATTTGGACTATTTGTTTATTTACTGGACTGATAGTGCAGTAACAGTCATTAAACAGTGCAGAGAGAAAATCATTTCACCGTCTCTGGTTGTGGTGCAACACTAGTTCACACATAAGTACACAATAGAACACGGTTTAAGGGGTGTCATTTGGCTTTTGACACTATGTTACAATGAGAAATAATTGCAATGGCATATGAAAGGTAATTAGCAGGCCCACACAGAATCTGTGCTCACACAATTACGACGACACCTCCGCAGATTTTCCAGAGAACATGCACTTAATGGGTGTGCTGGCAGTAATACATATGACCCTTTCCCCTCTTTTGTGAAGGAGTTAACTGACACAGGCTCAGAGAAGTACCTGGAGGTACAGTGGCCAAGCATGTGCAACTGTGTTTTAACTGAATCGAGAATGGTGTGTGAGCGTGACCTGAAACAGTTTGATGATTTATTTAATAACACTGTTGTTGCTCATTTAAAGTCCTTGTGTTTGTGCTTCGATCCGTGTGACATCTTACTGCTCTGTTTGAAGCTGGTGGGTTTTTTTTAAAGAGATTGCTTACTGTTACTGTAATATCTAACAACTGCATGACAGTGTATCACTTGTCAAACAGCACACGGTTTGATCACACATCTTTGTTCTGAGGAACGTTAATGAGCCTTTTGATTCGACCTCTGAAACTGTTGAATTTCTTCCCTCAACTGTAGGAGATCAAGAAATTTATCAAGAGCATCGCAGAAAGGATCAAGAAGACCAGAGACAAGTATGGCATCAACGACAACGGCACCAGCGAGGTAGGCACCAAACATGATGGATTAATGTGCTGAATGCAGTAATATCCTTAAAACCGCCACTCCAGCCAGTGTTACTTCATGCCTTCCGTTTAACGTTCCAGTTGTGGTTATTAGTCACACATAATCCATCAATTTACTGTGGCAACCAGATTGCTGCTCTAGCACGTGTCAAGGTCAACATCGCTAGCAAGGATAGCGATAGCACTCAGGTTATGAGGAGGAGCCTCCTACATCTGAAAATGAGGACCCCGATGAGACGAGGGTCAGCAGACCACTTACATTTGAGCCAATGGCACTTTGGGTGCCACAGGAGGTGGCTTCTCAACCTGCAGAGCCAGTGCCACGCCCCCCTCCCCAACACACACAAACCTCAGCTCTAGATGCACTACTCGCACACACCTCATCAGCTCAGAGATTGGCAAGCAGCCAAGCAGCCAGTTTGCTATGTTCCTCTCTCAGTTTTTATGCCTCTACGCCGGCAATAACCGTAGCTAGAGGCGTGTTTTTGGGTTGACCATTCTACCCATTCTCCAGCTGAGTAGGGGTTGTGTGGTCCGTCCCATTCTCATGAATTTGGTGGTTGAAGGCCTTGAGGCAATTTCTTCGCACTTGGGACAAACATCCTCTCGGGCCCAACTATAAACTGATTAGATTTTGGTGATCAAAGGTCACTATGACCCGGGCCCATGTCATCCATGTGATCGCGATATCTCAGGAACACCTTATGGGAATTTCTTAAAATTTGGCGTTCACTGTGGACTCAGTGATGAACAGGTTAGAATTTGCTGGTCGAAGGTCAAGGTCACTGTGACCTTGCGTCTGTCTTATTTTCGTAAACCTGATATCTCAATGAGGTTTTGAGGTAAATTCCTCAAATTTGGCACAAACATCCACTTGGACCCAACTCTGAACTAATTAGAATTTGGTGGTTGAAGGTCAAAGGTCACTGTGACCCCACAAAACATGTTTTTGGCCAAGAAGTCATACAGTAATTACGACAAGATTTCACACAAATGTCTGATAGAATAAAATGATGAGGAGATGACATTTTATATCCTAAAGGCCAACGGTCGACTTCATTGTGACATCATAATGTTCTGCGAAAACAATTTTCTGGCCATTAGCTTACATTGATGCTCAGACTTAAAGAGGCACAGTGCACTTGCGCAAGCTTGTAGGATGACTTTATGCCCCGCAGCGCCTACCATAGTCATACGTCATCTTCCCATTTAAGCAACAACGGTCTGTTTTTTAACTCTGAGCACAAAGTTTGTCAGAAACTGTTTGGCGAACAGTGTAGCTAATCAGTATTGTCAGGAAATTACTTGGAAAAATATGGAATATCATAAAAATGTCACTGGAGTAGGGCTTTAAGCTCAGCTATATCTGAAACTTAATGCTTGTCTCTCTTCTTTTGCATTACAGCCAAAGGTTCTCTATCAGCTGGACCGCATAACCCCCACCCAGCTGGAGAAGTTTCTTGAAACCTGCAGAGACAAGTACATGAGGTACAAAACTCTAGTTTTAGTGCAAGGCTCATTGTTTCTTGTTAGTCATCTTATCTTAGCAAAAGTTTTTTTTTTGTTTTTTTATTTAAAGGGATAGATTTTGATTTTGTCCCTGCACACTCAAAAGCTGTGTTTCTAGCTGCAAGAACACGACAGCTGCTGTTACCAGTAAACAACATCCTCTTGCAATTAGGAAGCTCAGAATGTGCCTCTTATAATAGGGACTAAGAAATCGGGAGAAAACATTATAATGAGACAGAGTCCCTCTAAGTAAGGAAAAACAAGACTGAGGGTGCAGGGGGGTGATGCTAGAAAATAACTAGTTTGCTATACATGTTATGTGACCACATCAGAGGGCAAAGGTGTTTATAGCTTTTCCGTAAACCCACACTGTACCCTGCACAGGCAGGAATGTCTTCGCACACCAACTTGATATTTTTTGTCCGAAATGGTTGCACCTTAAAAAATAAATATGGCCTGAAGTTGTGTTAATCACATTTACTCTTAAACTTTTGTCCATCGTTAGAGTTTTCGAAACAGATTTGATTTTCTGTCTTTTTCACATCCGTCAAAGGCGTTTAGAGAGTTGTTTGGCCAAGAAGCAGTGAGGAAAATGTGGTGAAACTGCCCTAAACAGGCCAGATAGTAATGTTCATGTGGATGATGAGGACTACACAGACACACAGAGGGCGACAGTGTGGAGACAGACAGAGAGGAAGGACAGCTCAGCCCCTTCAGGTAGCCGTGATTTCACATGGTAAATGGTAAAAGGACCTGCATTTATATAGAGGCTGTCTAGTCATTCAACCACTCAAAGCCCTTTTTACAAGACACAGGGAGAAAGTGTCGACAGCCAGGGAGGTACTTCTAGTGGATGGAAGCAAAGCAGCAAATGTGTCCTTCCATTTTGCCTTGTGTTGAGAGTTTTCACAACAAATACAACAATAACACGAATCTGACTCAATGTGCAAGGTTTCTGTGCCTCAACAATATTAGCAGATGGTAGATTTTAAAATGTGTACGAAAAATGATGTGCCTTTAGTCGAGAAATTTCACTCAAACCTTTAGGTGTCAACCTAGCCGTGGCGCTAGAGGAAAAGATAGGGGATCATAAAAGTCAGTAAGATTCCTAATGGTTTCCCTGGGAAGCATGGTTTGTCTGTACTTAATTTTATGGCAGTCCTTACAGTGGTTGTTGAGTAACTGACAAGACGGCTATAGCTATCCCAGAAGCAATTTTTCTTGTATTTTTTTTGTATCCAGAATCTGATTTTGTATTAAATTAAAGCCAGCAAGTATGCTTTTGTCTTCAGCTTCTTTTTTTTATGAAAAAATATTGAGCTATGCTTTGATAATACTTCCTGCAGTAGTAGTAGTAGATTTTCATCTTGTCATTGGCTTGTTTAATTTCCGCATGCACGCTTATTCATAGGGTAATCAAGAGGCTGTTGAAATGATGATAATATTTGCATAATAGCTGCCAACTCTCCCTTAAGTGTCACTTTAGTGAAGGTTGAGTCGACTCAAAGTCTTTTATCATGTGTTCACTCGTACAGAGCTCAGATGGAGCCAGGCTCAGCAGTTGGGGCCCTGTGTGCCCAGAGCATCGGAGAGCCTGGTACTCAGATGACCCTGAAAACCTTTCACTTTGCTGGAGTAGCGTCCATGAACATCACTCTGGGGGTGCCTCGCATCAAAGAGATCATCAATGCCTCCAAGAACATCAGGTATGATATATAACTACGTGACATATTGACACGTTGTCAGCAGATAAAGGCTTTTAAATGAGATATAGGCATCAGCCTGGAAATGAATAACTCTGCTGATATGACAGACTTATAAGATGGTGCTTTATGATGTGACTTTAATAAGTCCAAATAGGTCAGATTTACACTGGTTGTGGCTACTGTCAGGATTGTCTGAGGGAGCGTGTTAAAGTAGGTGAATTTTACAGTTTAGTTTGAAAATATTCCATAAAAATAAATATTTGTTTTACATGTAATTTAAGTTGAAGTATTTTTCTTATCTTGCCCAGCGATGTGTACATTTTGAAAAGCGTTGTATTTTATGTCTGCATCTGCCAGTGAGCTATCACAGTAAGAGTAGGCATGTTATGTTACTACAGCATTGGGTTGCACCAGCTATGCAAAAGTTTAAATATAGCCTAGTTTGAACTTTATTTCTAACTGAAGTTGGAGTTTAAGCACTACTAACAAATTAAGGGTTGCACCAGCTGAAATACACCTAGACCTTAGTAGGTGTCCTCCGTAAAATGGCTGTTGTCATAGCGCATCGTTTTGAAAGGTGGGATAGTTTTAAGGATGAGGAGGAGCAAATTATAGTGGCTATCTTTTGTCATCATCACATTCTTGATGATAGATTACACCCCCTGGACATGTATGATGACTTTGATTTATACTCAAGGTTTTTCTTTCCATGAGATACAGAGGATTACCAACCCTAAATCCTTCCCTGTGAAGCTAAAGTTACATATAAATGGCGGCTGTCTCCATTAGTCTACAGTACGTAGGGCCGTCATTTACTTAAGCAATGTAACGAAGCGCAATAACTTAAACAAAACAATATAGACTAACTATCTACACTACTTGTAACGTATTACAGATAACTCTGATTATCCGTCCATCCAGTTTCAACCATTTATCCGAAGTGGGGTCGCGAAGGCAGCAGGCTGAGCAAAGTATTCTAGACGTCCCTCTCTGCAGCAACACATCTCATTCTTTTGGTCACTAACCAGAGCTCATGACCATAGGTGAGGGTTGGGACGTAGACGGACCAGTTAATCGAAAGCTTTGCCTTCTGGCTCAGCTCCCTCTTCACCACGGCGGTCCAGCAAAATAAGCTGAGGGAGCTGCTGCTCCTCCGCGTTCAAAGGGGTCAGTTGAGGTGGTTGGGGCGTCTGATCAGGATGCCTCCTGGGCGCCTCCCCTTAGAAGTGTTCAGGTATGTCCAACTTGCAGGAGGCCCCGGGGCAGACTCAGAACACAGTGGAAAGATTATATATCTCATCTGTCCTGGGAACGCCTTAGGTAGGAGCTGGAAAGTGTTGCTGGGGAGAGGGACGTCTGAAGTACTTTTCTCAGCCTGCCACCTCCGCAGTGGATGGATGGATGACGGTTTCACTACTCAATGTCACTTTTATATGCAATAGCACTAACTGTAGATTAAAATTGTATAGTCATTTTATAGTTATCACTTAATGGTAATGGTTTGCCCTAACCCTAGTACCTTTTAGTTGTTGGGACGACTACGTTAGCTATTTTTAGATGTTAGCCTCTTTGCTGATAAACACTGCATATAGTGCTTTTCACTGATCTGCCACAGTAAGTGAAAATGTAATTTCCTGCAACGGTATTTTGGTTATTGTGGACTTAACACCAGAGTAGCAAAGATGAATCTGTGGTGCAACCAAACATTGGCACAGCTTTACAATCGAACCGACTAGTTTATAATTAAGTGTAGACTTTGCACTTTAACTTGAGAAAGAACTTGCGTATAGCTGGTGCAACAGGCTACAGGAGAAACCTGATGTTTTCTGAAATGTGATGGAAAACGTAAGTGCCAATGGGGAAAATCCAGTGTTGTTTATTTTGAATAATTACAGAGATGTTTCTTTATGTTTCCTCTGTCAAATGAGCAGGAGAGGAAGAATGGAAGCAGTTCATATGCTTGACATTTGCTGCTGTCTTTTTGGACTAAGCCACTCTTAATGAAGCATGTTGATCACTTGCCTGAGTCCATAGTTTAGACACTGAATTAGTACATTTAACAGAATGAGCTCTGCCTTGCCACAGAAACTGTGTCTTTGTGTCACAGTAATGAACATATCCCTAATTACTTCTGAATAATCCGTCCTCCACTCAGCACCCCTATAATCACCGCTCATTTGGATGTGGAAGACGACGCTGACTTTGCCAGGCTGGTGAAGGGAAGGATCGAGAAAACTCTTCTAGGAGAGGTAATCCAACCTGCAGCAAGTTTTAAACTCTTTTTTTTTTCTCCACCTTTTTATCAAAAACTGAGTGACATTAAATTGAAGGACGGCAGTAGTTGCAAAACTGTCTTTGTGAGAGTTGTGCTGCTGTAATGAAGGTCTCCTGCCGCTCTCCACAGATTTCTGAGTACATAGAGGAGGTTTTTCTACCTGACGACTGCTTCATCCTGGTGAAATTGTCCCTGGAGAGAATACGGCTGCTGAGACTGGAGGTACTACAGCTTTATTATTTTTACTGACACAGTGTGAATACTTCAGATGCGTCCCTGTTTTCACACACTTCACATTGATTAAGCATTCATAGTAGTTTGTCACAACTTGGCTGTTATTTTTATAGTTTCAGCCATCATTTCTATCAGTCGTGATTACATGGTGTTTAACAAAGTTATTGCTGGTGTCTGGGAATTTGGAGGTATCACTGTAACTTACTCTTTCAGACCTCTTTGCAGCAATTACCTTGGTGAGTACTTAGGTTGTCACAATACCTTGGTACAGTACCAGAGAACAATACTCAATGTTACATAAAATAGCTTCCGTACTTTTGATACTATTGAATGTATCATTAAAGGAGATTGTATCGTTTTAAACATGTGGTATTGAAAAAGTTTTGATACGTTCGACCATGTTTAGGACCATGAGCACCAGTAAAAAGGATAGCCAAATGATGACAATTAGTCCATCCCCAGCAGCTCTTTCCAGCTCCTCCATCCCTCCAGCATGCTCTAGGTCTGCCCCGGGGTCTCCTACCTGTTGGACGTGCCCGAAACACCTCTAACAGGAGGCACCCAGGAGGCATCCCGATCAGATGCCCGAACCACCTCAACTGACCCCTTTTGAGGCGAAGTAGCAGCGGCTCTACTCCGAGCTCCCTCTGAATGTCCGAGCTCCTTACCCTATCAAAAGTAATGACTAAAATGTCATGAATTTTCGTCGACTGAAACTAGACTAAAACAAAGAAGCATTTTCATCTCAAGACTAAAACGAAGATGAAACCTAACATAGCTGTCAAAATTATCACTGTTTACGTGTTATATGGAGATAGAAAAATATCCAGAAAAAAGTCCCTATTAATGTTGTTCAGTTGATTTCAAACATAAAGCTCAGCCCTAATGTGCAGTGGTTTTACTGGGGAAAGAGTATTAAACTTCTGTTGAGGTCTTAAAAAGCATTAAGCCTTATTTCAAAAAGTGTGCAGCGACTGTACAAAATAATCTTTAAAGCCTTTGGGGCAGGTAGAGAATAGGCATTCGTGAACCATATCATCGATTTTGAAATGAAAACAAACATTTAAATATTGAACAGCAGCTACAACAGAGTGCTCTGATGTTTACTGAGTGTTGCTTTTTAAGTGCTACATTATAGATAAGTGGTTTTCTGTTGTTTGGTAAGAACAGCAATGTTCTTTTTTTGTCTCTCAGGTAAACGCAGAAACTGTGCGTTACTCCATCTGCATGTCTAAACTACGAGTGAAACCAGGAGACATCGCTGTGCATGGCGAGGCGGTGGTGTGCGTGTCTCCACGAGAGAACAGCAAAAGCTCCATGTACTACGTGCTGCAGTCGTTGAAAGAGGAACTTCCTAAGGTGAATATCTGGGTGCCTTTGGAATGATAATTGGGGCCCAGAAACTGTTTGTTCTGTGGTGCGCCTGAATTTGTGCCCTAAAAAAAAATTAAAGTACTAGATTCTTTTTTCAGCTGTTCTCTTTTCACACTCTGAAAGGTGGTGGTTCAAGGAATACCTGAAGTGGCCCGCGCTGTCATTCACATAGACGAACAGAGTGGCAGGAACAAATACAAGCTGCTGGTGGAGGGAGACAACCTGAGAGCTGTCATGGCAACACATGGAGTGAATGGAAACAGGACCACTTCAAACAACACTTATGAGGTAACTTTAAAAGGAGATTTAAAGCCGGAGGTGCTGTAGCTCGGATTAGAGCCCTGTTTGTGTCCTTATTTTGGTTCCACATCTGTCGCATGAATCCTGAGCTGAACCTGGTACCTTGTGACAGACTGTATTCTGCAGGTGGGCCTGCTCTGACACTATTTGAGTGAGATCTCAGTTCAAGCAGTATCGTACTTTTTATGTTACATCACATGTACACAACGTGCACTTGCAAGTCATGCAAGGCAAGTTTATTTATCACCCATTCTTGAGAACTGGGAGAAATCATGTCCTACAGAATCAAAACAAAACCCTAATATTATAACGTATCAACACACAAATGTTGTTTCTTTTTTAAAGGATTTATGTATATAAAATAATACAATTTATAAAATATTTTAAACTGCTGTTATTTTTGTAACCTCTAAACTTGCCCTTTGCCAGGAAACACTCCTGTTCCAGACGAGAATTCACAACTTCAATTTAAAAATGTGTTAAAAGACTTCAAAATCTAAAACTAGCAGAGTGGCCCTCCTTGAGCTCCCGGAGGTATACACATTGGATGATGTTGATTTATAAGTCTCTTCTTCGATTAGTTCCCTCCTATCTGTGCTCTCTGCTTCAGAAATCAAGGAGCACCTATGCCTTACGCTCTTGTGTAATTCATCATCTAAATGTGCCCAGAATCAGAACTGAATTGGGGAAAAGAGCTTTTTGTTATGCTGCCCCCACCGCTTGGAACACTATACAGACTGAACTGAAAATGTCAGAACTGGTCTCAGCTTTTTGTTCCATTTTACACACTAGGCAGCGAGAAACCTATGAGCAATGCTTGTGTTTTTAATTGTTACTGTCCTTAAAAGTGTTGCACTTCCACTGCAAAATTGTTGAATTTTTGCCGTATTTATTGTTTGTAATTTATTGCCTTAACCTTTCTTGAATTTTGTATTTATTATGACATGTGCTGCTGACCTCTTGGCCAGGTCACCCTTGTAAATGAGATCCTGATCTCAAGGGGACTTATCTGGTTAAATAAAGAAAAATTTAAAAAAATAATTTCATTAAATAATTTTGCTATCAGGTGTATCTTAACCATAACATTAACTCCGTAGCCATCTAAATCAAAACTAAATAAAAATTAGGATTAAAAAATGAGTCTTTTTAAGTAACATTATAAGACCTTCCAGCAACTTTAAAATAGAAAATGGCTTCTCACTACAGCTGCTGTGAAATGAATAAATATACAACTTTTTTTCAACTCTGTAAGACGTCAACTCCGTCAGATTTTACCTTTGATGTCCATTACGTACAGTGTGCTATTGAAGAAAAAATAAGTTCAGTCGGCAAGCCATTAGGCAAGATAATGATATTTTCCCAGCCAAATTGAAGAGTAATTAGAGTGTAATATAGCGCCATTCAGACACAGGACAATTCAGTGCTCTCCATGGTCACAGAAATACATTGATTACATTACAGTAAGAAAACTGAACAGTTTTTTGACACCATTCAGCCCTTCATCACATAACCTTCAAATGAGAACAAAATGAATCATACAAATTTATAACAACTTTTAATATAACCTACTTTCTCCGTGCTTGTTCTCTGCAGCAGCTTACTGTCGCATCTGACCTTCTGATCTTTATGTTTCAGAGGCTTATTAACATCCTCAACTTTTTCCTCTGTTGGACGATGGAAAATAAAAACAGCACTGATTTTGTGGCAGGTCAGAAATGCTGCCTGTCAACAAAGCTGTTTTTTAACTGTTTTTGCTGGGGCGGGTTCACTGAGGCCAACTCATTCTGAAATCAGCGTCCTACATGTACAAGCTGTCGTCTGGCAACAGAAAGATTTGACATAACACGCTTTGTGTCAGTGACTCTGTACTGATAAAGGAAATGAACAGCCTCAGAGAGACCTGGGCGGCGGCAGAAAGTAATGTTGCTGCTGCTGCACTGAGTATTCCGTTTTATCTTCATCATTTAAGACTCGCGTTCGAAATTTTTAATGTGATTTTTGTGGGTGGAGGCTGGTGGTTAGGAATGCATGGAGAAAAAATATGCATTTAAAAATTATCAACATCTCTACTGTAAGTAATTACAAGTCAATCTTAAATCTCTACAATAAAATATAGAAGAACCTGAGCTGATGATTTGATTCATTTATTGATTGCAGGAAAATTGCATCAGGTGTAGAGCTTTGATCAGGCCAGAAAAATGAGGTCCAACCCTGCATGAACCTGCATAGTTTCTGTCCAAGCTCGACCCAAACTGGAAGCACGGCAGCAGTTTTCAGCCCGAGCCCATGTAAAAAAAAAAGAACAAATTCCACTGTAAAACAAAACAACAGACTGACTGAATATTAAAACACTTATTACAAGCGAAAGGCTGGCACGTTTCCTCACGCCACTCCTCCTTCTTCTCTTCCTCCTGTTATCTCAAGACTCATCAGCTAGTAGAGTGGGCTGCAGCCTTGGTGTATCTCCGTCTTCGAGTGCACATGGCAGTACAACGCGATGCAGCACTCAGATGATGATTGTGCTCTTTGCTGCATTTGCGGCTCCCTTAATAGAACCAAAACGCCTTTAGCATTGTTAACTATAGCACCACTAGTGGTGCTGACACAGTGTTAACCGCAGTAGACAAGGCTGAATGGGTTTTGTGGATCAAAATCAAGCCACTTACTCACTGGGGGCAACATGGGGGCAGACTGGAGGGTGGGCATGATGCTGCCGCAGCAGCGCATGGTGTCATCAGGGGTAATTGCCAGATGAGTGCACTGTTAGCTCGCTGCTATGCACCCTGGGTAGTGTGCAGTACAGAATGGCCAAGGGCAGCCAACCAATGTAGCATGAAGACCGTATTGGCTTTTTTCTTAACCCTTAGAAACCTAGCAAAGTGGTTTGAATACAGAAACATGGGAAGAAGGCAATGAGAAGAAATGGCCCAAAAAATGGCAAGAAATTAGAAAAAAAATTACCTGAAATTTAGTCAGAAAAAAACAAAACAAGAGAAAGAAAGGAAAAAATAATTAAAAAACAAAAACAAACAAGGGAATGACCTAAAAATAGTGTTTAAAAATAATAACAAATTTTTAACCTGATTTTTAATATATACTTGTTATAATTATAGATAAAGTTTTAGGCACATTTTTTCCATAGCTTTTCTAAAAATAATTTACAAATAAATCTACTAACTTCTTGCAGTTTGCAGAACATTTCTTTCCATGTTGCTCATTGCCCCTCTTTTCCCCTGTAATGTGGTACACAGTAGTACTAGTACTATTATTAAACTGAAGGGTAGCAAAACTAACCAATAGCCTGACATGTAACAGGTCAGAAATATTTTCCGCAGTTAACCAATTAATGGGTAACCGTTGTTATCCCTTGGTCGGACCCAGTAGGGTTGAGGCAGAGAATCAAAGTCCTAACAGGCCAGCTTGATTTACAATCTTTCTGTTTTTTCAGGTTGAGAGGACTCTGGGTATCGAGGCAGCTAGATCCACCATCATCAACGAGATTCAGTACACCATGGTGAACCACGGAATGAGCATTGACCGGCGTCACGTGATGCTTCTCGCAGATCTCATGTCCTACAAGGTACGACCAGTCACAACCTTGATATTTCCTAATTTGAGCATAGCGTTAGTTCAAGCAGGACACGATGTCAAGCTCAGCTCACATCCCAATCAACTGACAGAGCAGGTGATTGATAGAAAGGAGTCAGCTGATAGATAGATTTCTCTGCAAGCCGCTTTGCAACCCACCCCCACCTCCAGCTCCTCCTTTTCATGTTGTGTCAGTGTCATCAATGTCATCAATGTCATTTTGTTTGTCATTGATGCTGCTCTGTTCTGTTCCATCCTGTTTGCTACTGCTCTTCCTGCCTGAGGCTTTTTTATGTAGGCGCATGGAAAGGCAGGCAGGTTTGCTCTCTCTGCCTCAGGCTTTCCTTGTTTGCACGTGGAAGGACAGAGAGGTTGCTTTCTCTGCCTTAGGCTTTCCTCATTTGCACGTGGATTGGCAGAAAGGTTGCTTTCTCTGCCTCAGGTTTTCCACATTGACACGCAGAAGGGCAGAGAGGTTAGGCTTTCAGCATAGGCCTGAGGAAAGTCAGAGAGGCCCCAGAACAGAGTCATACCGCCAAATATAATACTGCAAATGCGAATAAAAGTTTTCTTTGATGAAAGTGTGTCTCACTGAATTGCGTTTTATTATTTCACCTGTGTGCATACTGTCCACTGTCTATAAAGGGGGAGATCCTTGGAATCACCAGATTCGGCTTAGCCAAAATGAAGGAGAGTGTCCTCATGCTGGCCTCCTTTGAGAAAACAGCTGATCATCTCTTTGATGCCGCCTACTTCGGACAAAAGGACTCTGTCTGCGGTGAGCTCACGCTTCATTTCTGTTGTGATCTTCAACTCTACTCTGTCTTGATTGGATCTGACCATTTCCTGTGTTGTTCTTTCAGGTGTGTCTGAGTGCATCATTATGGGGATTCCAATGAACATTGGAACAGGACTGTTTAAACTCCTACACAAGGCGGACAAAGATCCCTCTCCAGTGAAAAGGCCTCTCCTATTTGACTGCGCAGACTTTCATATTCCTCTGATCACATAGCAGCGAGGAGAGGAGCAGCAGCTGGGTTTTCAAGTTAGATTTTTGTGTCCCCAGAGCCTGCTGTCTACAGACATGTTGAGATTTTCTTCAGCTAATACAGAAGTGCCTGCACAAGTGTCAGATGATTTCCTCTGTGGGGATCTCACAAGAAATTGGAATTCATCCTCTTGTTTTTTTGGCTGAGACATTGTTGCTGACAGACTATGAGGACATTATTTCATCTTACACATCAATTTTTTTTGGCATGTAAGAGAAGTGGAATTGCTTCTTTCAGTTCAAATCGGGAAATCTGTGAAGAACAGTTCAGATGCTTTGGTGTTCCTTTTTGGCTTTTTACTTGTTTGTAAAACCGTGTGTTTCCTGTGTTATTAAGATGTTACATAATCTTATGTTTCCTCAGTGTAGTGGCACTGAACAAGTGTGCCGCAGACGTGAGAAAGATTACCTCTTAATCATGAAGCAGACTTGATCTCTTTTGGTTTAGTATGAATGTCTTGTTTTTAGCATTGCAGCTTCGAGACTTTTCTTTCACACTGCAAAACCCACTTCAGGTTGTCTTTTCTGAAAAGAACTTGTTTTCACACAGGGTTGAGATCATTAGGGGTACAGTGAGGTAGAACATTTCCATCCTGTGTGAACCCTTTTCCTAAAATGTATATAATGTAATAAAATATATGACCCAGGAAATCATGGGAAAGTATTTTTTGTATACATACAATGCACCCTGTTGGCCAATCACTTTCTTAATACACTAACATCAAGTTTCAAAGCTCACAGTATGACTTTTCAAATGAACTATTTAACTATGACTTTTTATGACTTCTAATTATTTTTTTCTAAAATACTATACTAGGATTTTTTAAACAACATATTTCACAATGACTTTTTCGGACACATATTTTCGGACTTATTTACACATACTATACCATAAAGATTTTTTTAAATACGATACTATACTATATACTATAGTATACTTTACTGTGCCTTTTTTTTATGTACTATACTATGACCTCATGCTTTCTGTATGTAATACTATGACTTTTTAAATGACATACTTTAGTGTTTTATAAGTTCTTCTCCTATACTATGTTTTGATTTTGTTGTTTATACAATACTAAACAATGACTTTAAATGACAAACCACATCTTTTTGTAACCTTTTCATTTACTGTACTTTTGATGAAATATTTCATGACTTTTTTGATGACCTACATTACTATGACTTTGTTACTTTTTTGTGAATCCACAGTTTTCAATGACATACTATACCATGATGTTTTCAAGCAATTTTGACGGATAAATTATACTACAGCTTTTGTATGCAATGTTGAACGACATATTATGATGTTTTCATGCAATGTTAAACAACATTACTATGATATTTTTATGCAATTTTGAACGACATACTATACTATGACATTTTCATGCATTTTGGAACGACATACTATACTATGACTTTTTCATGCAAATTTGAACGACATACTATACTATGACTTTTTTTATGCAAATTTGAACGACATACTATACTATGACTTTTTTATGCAATTTTGAACGACATACTATACTATGACTTTTTTATGCAATTTTGAGCGACATACTATACTATGACTTTTTTATGCAATTTTGAGCGACATACTATACTATGACTTTTTTTATGCAAATTTGAACGACATACTATACTATGACTTTTTTATGCAAATTTGAGCGACATACTATACTATGACTTTTTTATGCAAATTTGAACGACATACTATACTATGACTTTTTTTATGCAATTTTGAACGACATACTATACTATGACTTTTTTATGCAATTTTGAACGACATACTATACTATGACTTTTTTATGCAATTTTGAACGACATACTATGCTATGACGTTTTCATGCATTTTTGAGCGACATACTATACTATGACTTTTTTATGCAATTTTGAACGACATACTATACTATGACGTTTTTTATGCAATTTTGAACGACATACTATACTATGACTTTTTAATGCAATTTTGAACGACATACTATACTATGACGTTTTCATGCAATTTTGAGCGACATACTATACTATGACTTTTTTATGCAATTTTGAACGACATACTATACTATGACTTTTTCATGCAATTTTGAACGACATACTACACTATGACTTTTTAATGCAATTTTGAACGACATACTACACTATGACGTTTTCATGCAATTTTGAGCGACATACTATACTATGACTTTTTTATGCAATTTTGAACGACATACTATACTATGACTTTTTTATGCAATTTTGAACGACATACTATACTATGACTTTTTTTATGCAATTTTGAACGACATACTATACTATGACTTTTTTATGCAATTTTGAACGACATACTATACTATGACTTTTTTATGCAATTTTGAACGACATACTATACTATGACTTTTTAATGCAATTTTGAACGACATACTATACTATGACTTTTTAATGCAATTTTGAACGACATACTACACTATGACGTTTTCATGCAATTTTGAGCGACATACTATACTATGACTTTTTTATGCAATTTTGAACAACATACTATACTATGACTTTTTTATGCAATTTTGAACGACATACTATACTATGACTTTTTTATGCAATTTTGAACAACATACTATACTATGACTTTTTCATGCAATTTTGAGCGACATACTATACTATGACTTTTTTATGCAATTTTGAACAACATACTATACTATGACTTTTTCATGCAATTTTGAACGACATGCTATACTATGACTTTTTTTATGCAAATTTGAACGACATACTATACTATGACTTTTTTATGCAAATTTGAGCGACATACTATACTATGACGTTTTCATGCAATTTTGAGCGACATACTATACTATGACTTTTTTATGCAATTTTGAACGACATACTATACTATGACGTTTTCATGCAATTTTGAGCGACATACTATACTATGACTTTTTTATGCAATTTTGAACGACATACTATACTATGACTTTTTTTATGCAATTTTGAACGACATACTATACTATGAATTTTTTTATGCAATTTTGAACGACATACTATACTATGACTTTTTTATGCAATTTTGAACGACATACTATACTATGACGTTTTCATGCAATTTTGAGCGACATACTATACTATGACTTTTTTATGCAATTTTGAACGACATACTATACTATGACTTTTTCATGCAATTTTGAACGACATACTACACTATGACTTTTTAATGCAATTTTGAACGACATACTACACTATGACGTTTTCATGCAATTTTGAGCGACATACTATACTATGACTTTTTTATGCAATTTTGAACGACATACTATACTATGACTTTTTTATGCAATTTTGAACGACATACTATACTATGACTTTTTTATGCAATTTTGAACGACATACTATACTATGACTTTTTTATGCAAATTTGAACGACATACTATACTATGACTTTTTTATGCAATTTTGAACGACATACTATACTATGACTTTTTTATGCAATTTTGAACGACATACTATACTATGACTTTTTTATGCAATTTTGAACGACATACTATACTATGACTTTTTTATGCAATTTTGAACGACATACTATACTATGACTTTTTTATGCAATTTTGAACGACATACTATACTATGACTTTTTATGCAATTTTGAACGACATACTATACTATGACTTTTTTATGCAATTTTGAACGACATACTATACTATGACTTTTTTATGCAATTTTGAACGACATACTATACTATGACTTTTTTATGCAATTTTGAACGACATACTATACTATGACTTTTTTATGCAATTTTGAACGACATACTATACTATGACTTTTTTATGCAATTTTGAACGACATACTATACTATGACTTTTTAATGCAATTTTGAACGACATACTATACTATGACTTTTTCATGCAATTTTGAACGACATACTATACTATGACTTTTTATGCAATTTTGAATGACATACTATACTATGACTTTTTAATGCAATTTTGAACGACATACTATACTATGACTTTTTTATGCAATTTTGAACGACATACTATACTATGACTTTTTTATGCAATTTTGAACGACATACTATACCATGACTTTTTTATGCAAATTTGAACGACATACTATACTATGACTTTTTTATGCAATTTTGAACGACATACTATACTATGACTTTTTTATGCAATTTTGAACGACATACTATACTATGACTTTTTTTATGCAATTTTGAACGACATACTATACTATGACTTTTTTATGCAATTTTGAACGACATACTATACTATGACTTTTTTATGCAATTTTGAACGACATACTATACTATGACTTTTTTATGCAATTTTGAACGACATACTATACTATGACTTTTTTATGCAATTTTGAACGACATACTATACTATGACTTTTTTATGCAATTTTGAACGACATACTATACTATGACTTTTTTTATGCAATTTTGAACGACATACTATACTATGACTTTTTTTATGCAATTTTGAACGACATACTATACTATGACTTTTTTATGCAGTTTTGAACGACATACTATACTATGACTTTTTTATGCAAATTTGAACGACATACTATACTATGACTTTTTTATGCAATTTTGAACGACATACTATACTATGACTTTTTTATGCAATTTTGAACGACATACTATACTATGACTTTTTTATGCAATTTTGAACGACATACTATACTATGACTTTTTTATGCAATTTTGAACGACATACTATACTATGACTTTTTCATGCAATTTTGAACGACATACTATACTATGACTTTTTTATGCAATTTTGAACGACATACTATACTATGACGTTTTTTATGCAATTTTGAACGACATACTATACTATGACTTTTTAATGCAATTTTGAACGACATACTATACTATGACTTTTTCATGCAATTTTGAACGACATACTATACTATGACTTTTTTATGCAATTTTGAACGACATACTATACTATGACTTTTTTATGCAATTTTGAACGACATACTATACTATGACTTTTTAATGCAATTTTGAACGACATACTATACTATGACTTTTTTATGCAATTTTGAACGACATACTATACTATGACTTTTTTATGCAATTTTGAACGACATACTATACTATGACGTTTTTCATGCAATTTTGAGCGACATACTATACTATGACTTTTTCATGCAATTTTGAACGACATACTATACTATGACTTTTTTATGCAATTTTGAACGACATACTATACTATGACTTTTTTATGCAATTTTGAACGACATACTATACTATGACGTTTTCATGCAATTTTGAGCGACATACTATACTATGACTTTTTTATGCAATTTTGAACGACATACTATACTATGACGTTTTCATGCAATTTTGAGCGACATACTATACTATGACTTTTTTATGCAATTTTGAACGACATACTATACTATGAATTTTTTTATGCAATTTTGAACGACATACTATACTATGACTTTTTTATGCAGTTTTGAACGACATACTATACTATGACTTTTTTTATGCAAATTTGAACGACATACTATACTATGACTTTTTTATGCAAATTTGAACGACATACTATACTATGACTTTTTTATGCAAATTTCAACGACATACTATACTATGACTTTTTTATGCAGTTTTGAACGACATACTATACTATGACTTTTTTATGCAAATTTCAACGACATACTATACTATGACTTTTTTATGCAGTTTTGAACGACATACTATACTATGACTTTTTTATGCAAATTTGAACGACATACTATACTATGACTTTTTCATGCAATTTTGAACGACATGCTATACTATGACTTTTTTATGCAAATTTGAACGACATACTATACTATGACTTTTTTATGCAAATTTGAACGACATACTATACTATGACGTTTTCATGCAATTTTGAGCGACATACTATACTATGACTTTTTTATGCAATTTTGAACGACATACTATACTATGACGTTTTCATGCAATTTTGAGCGACATACTATACTATGACTTTTTTATGCAATTTTGAACGACATACTATACTATGACTTTTTTATGCAATTTTGAACGACATACTATACTATGACTTTTTTATGCAGTTTTGAACGACATACTATACTATGACTTTTTTTATGCAAATTTGAACGACATACTATACTATGACTTTTTTATGCAAATTTGAACGACATACTATACTATGACTTTTTTATGCAAATTTCAACGACATACTATACTATGACTTTTTTATGCAGTTTTGAACGACATACTATACTATGACTTTTTTATGCAAATTTCAACGACATACTATACTATGACTTTTTTATGCAGTTTTGAACGACATACTATACTATGACTTTTTTATGCAAATTTGAACGACATACTATACTATGATTTTTTCATGCAAATTTGAACGACATACTATACTATGACTTTTTTATGCAGTTTTGAACGACATACTATACTATGACATTTTTTATGCAAATTTGAGCGACATACTATACTATGACTTTTTTATGCAAATTTGAACGACATACTATACTGTGACTTTTTCATGCAATTTTGAACGACATACTACACTATGACTTTTTTATGCAAATTTGAACGACATACTATACTATGACTTTTTTATGCAGTTTTGAACGACATACTACACTATGACTTTTTTATGCAAATTTGAACGACATACTATACTATGACTTTTTTATGCAGTTTTGAACGACATACTATACTATGACTTTTTTATGCAATTTTGAACGACATACTATACTATGACGTTTTCATGCAATTTTGAGCGACATACTATACTATGACTTTTTTATGCAATTTTGAACGACATACTATACTATGACTTTTTTATGCAATTTTGAACGACATACTATACTATGACGTTTTTTATGCAATTTTGAACGACATACTATACTATGACGTTTTCATGCAATTTTGAGCGATATACTATACTATGACTTTTTTATGCAATTTTGAACGACATACTATACTATGACGTTTTCATGCAATTTTGAACGACATACTATACTATGACTTTTTTATGCAATTTTGAACGACATACTATACTATGACTTTTTTATGCAATTTTGAACGACATACTATACTATGACGTTTTCATGCAATTTTGAGCGACATATTATACTATGACTTTTTTATGCAATTTTGAACGATATACTATACTATGACGTTTTCATGCAATTTTGAGCGACATACTATACTATGACTTTTTAATGCAATTTTGAACGACATACTATACTATGACTTTTTTATGCAATTTTGAACGACATACTATACTGTGACGTTTTTCATGCATTTTTGAACAACATACTATACTATGACGTTTTTTATGCAATTTTGAACGACATACTATACTGTGACGTTTTTCATGCATTTTTGAACGACATACGATACTGTGACGTTTTCATGCAATTTTGAGCGACATACTATACTATGACTTTTTTAAACAAATTTGAACGACATACTATACTATGACTTTTTTATGCAAATTTGAACGACATGCTATACTATGACGTTTTTATGCAAATTTGAACGACATGCTATACTATGACTTTTTTATGCAAATTTGAACGACATATTATACTATGACTTTTTTTATGCAAATTTGAACGACATGCTATACTATGACTTTTTTTATGCAAATTTGAACGACATGCTATACTATGGCTTTTTTATGCAAATTTGAACGACATGCTATACTATGACTTTTTTTATGCAAATTTGAACGACATGCTATACTATGACTTATTTATGCAAATTTGAACGACATACTATACTATGACTTTTTTATGCAATTTTGAGCGACATACTATACTATGACTTTTTTTATGCAAATTTGAACGACATACTATACTATGACTTTTTTATGCAGTTTTGAACGACATACTATACTATGACTTTTTTATGCAATTTTGAACGACATACTATACTATGACTTTTTTATGCAATTTTGAGCGACATACTATACTATGACTTTTTTTATGCAAATTTGAACGACATACTATACTATGACTTTTTTATGCAAATTTGAACGACATACTATACTATGACTTTTTTATGCAATTTTGAACGACATACTATACTATGACTTTTTAATGCAATTTTGAACAACATACTATACTATGACTTTTTTATGCAATTTTGAACGACATACTATACTGTGACGTTTTTCATGCATTTTTGAACAACATACTATACTATGACGTTTTTTATGCAATTTTGAACGACATACTATACTATGACGTTTTTTAAGCAATTTTGAACGTCATACTATACTATGACGTTTTTTATGCAAATTTGAACGACATACTATACTATGACTTTTTTATGCAATTTTGAACGACATACTATACTATGACTTTTTTATGCAATTTTGAACGACATACTATACTATGACTTTTTAATGCAATTTTGAACGACATACTATACTATGACTTTTTTTATGCAATTTTGAACGACATACTATACTATGACTTTTTTATGCTAATTTGAATGACATACTATACTATGACTTTTTTATGCAAATTTGAACGACATACTATACTATGACTTTTTTATGCAATTTTGAACGACATACTATACTATGACTTTTTAATGCAAATTTGAACGACAAACTATGCTATGACTTTTTTATGCAATTTTGAACGACATACTATACTGTGACTTTTTCATGCACTTTTGAGCGACATACTATACTGTGACGTTTTCATGCAATTTTGAACGACGTACTATACTATGACTTTTTTATGCAAATTTGAACGACATACGATACTGTGACGTTTTCATGCAATTTTGAACGACGTACTATACTATGACTTTTTTAAACAAATTTGAACGACATACTATACTATGACTTTTTTATGCAAATTTGAACGACATACTATACTATGACTTTTTCATGCAATTTTGAACAACGTACTATACTATGACTTTTTTATGCAAATTTGAACGATATACGATACTGTGACGTTTTCATGCAATTTTGAACGACGTACTATACTATGACTTTTTTAAACAAATTTGAACGACATACTATACTATGACTTTTTTCATGCAAATTTGAACGACATACTATACTATGACGTTTTTATGCAAATTTCAACGACATGCTATACTATGACTTTTTTCATGCAAATTTGAACGACATATTATACTATGACTTTTTTATGCAAATTTGAACGACATGCTATACTATGACGTTTTTATGCAAATTTGAACGACATACTATACTATGACGTTTTCATGCAAATTTGAACGACATACTATACTATGACTTTTTTATGCAAATTTGAACGACATACTATACTGTGACTTTTTCATGTAAATTTGAACGACAAACTATGCTATGACGTTTTCATGCAATTTTGAACGACGTACTATACTATGACTTTTTTATGCAAATTTGAACGACATACTATACTGTGACTTTTTCATGTAAATTTGAACGACAAACTATGCTATGACGTTTTCATGCAATTTTGAACAACGTACTATACTATGACTTTTTTATGCAAATTTGAACGACATACGATACTGTGACGTTTTCATGCAATTTTGAACGACGTACTATACTATGACTTTTTTAAACAAATTTGAACGACATACTATACTATGACTTTTTTTATGCAAATTTGAACGACATACTATACTATGACGTTTTTATGCAAATTTCAACGGCATGCTATACTATGACTTTTTTCATGCAAATTTGAACGACATATTATACTATGACTTTTTTTATGCAAATTTGAACGACATGCTATACTATGACTTTTTTTATGCAATTTTGAACGACATACTATACTATGACGTTTTTTCTGCAATTTTGAACAACATACTATACTATGACGTTTTTTATGCAATTTTGAACGACATACTATACTATGACTTTTTTATGCAATTTTGAACGTCATACTATACTATGACTTTTTTTAAGCAATTTTGAACGTCATACTATACTATGACGTTTTTTATGCAAATTTGAACGACATACTATACTATGACTTTTTTATGCAATTTTGAACGACATACTATACTATGACTTTTTTATGCAATTTTGAACGACATACTATACTATGACTTTTTAATGCAATTTTGAACGACATACTATACTATGACTTTTTTTATGCAATTTTGAACGACATACTATACTATGACTTTTTTATGCTAATTTGAATGACATACTATACTATGACTTTTTTATGCAAATTTGAACGACATACTATACTATGACTTTTTTATGCAATTTTGAACGACATACTATACTATGACTTTTTAATGCAAATTTGAACGACAAACTATGCTATGACTTTTTTATGCAATTTTGAACGACATACTATACTGTGACTTTTTCATGCACTTTTGAGCGACATACTATACTGTGACGTTTTCATGCAATTTTGAACGACGTACTATACTATGACTTTTTTATGCAAATTTGAACGACATACGATACTGTGACGTTTTCATGCAATTTTGAACGACGTACTATACTATGACTTTTTTAAACAAATTTGAACGACATACTATACTATGACTTTTTTATGCAAATTTGAACGACATACTATACTATGACTTTTTCATGCAATTTTGAACAACGTACTATACTATGACTTTTTTATGCAAATTTGAACGACATACGATACTGTGACGTTTTCATGCAATTTTGAACGACGTACTATACTATGACTTTTTTAAACAAATTTGAACGACATACTATACTATGACTTTTTTCATGCAAATTTGAACGACATACTATACTATGACGTTTTTATGCAAATTTCAACGACATGCTATACTATGACTTTTTTCATGCAAATTTGAACGACATATTATACTATGACTTTTTTTATGCAAATTTGAACGACATGCTATACTATGACGTTTTTATGCAAATTTGAACGACATACTATACTATGACGTTTTCATGCAAATTTGAACGACATACTATACTATGACTTTTTTATGCAAATTTGAACGACATACTATACTGTGACTTTTTCATGTAAATTTGAACGACAAACTATGCTATGACGTTTTCATGCAATTTTGAACGACGTACTATACTATGACTTTTTTATGCAAATTTGAACGACATACTATACTGTGACTTTTTCATGTAAATTTGAACGACAAACTATGCTATGACGTTTTCATGCAATTTTGAACAACGTACTATACTATGACTTTTTTATGCAAATTTGAACGACATACGATACTGTGACGTTTTCATGCAATTTTGAACGACGTACTATACTATGACTTTTTTAAACAAATTTGAACGACATACTATACTATGACTTTTTTTATGCAAATTTGAACGACATACTATACTATGACGTTTTTATGCAAATTTCAACGGCATGCTATACTATGACTTTTTTCATGCAAATTTGAACGACATATTATACTATGACTTTTTTTATGCAAATTTGAACGACATGCTATACTATGACTTTTTTTATGCAATTTTGAACGACATACTATACTATGACGTTTTTTCTGCAATTTTGAACAACATACTATACTATGACGTTTTTTATGCAATTTTGAACGACATACTATACTATGACTTTTTTATGCAATTTTGAACGACATACGATACTATGACGTTTACATGCAATTTTGATCGACATACTATAATATGACTTTTTTATGCAATTTTGAACGACATACTATACTATGACTTTTTTTATGCAAATTTGAACGACATACTATACTATGACTTTTTTATGCAATTTTGAACGACATACTATACTATGACGTTTTTTATGCAATTTTGAACGACATACTATACTATGACTTTTTTATGCAAATTTGAACGACAAACTATACTGTGACGTTTTCATGCAATTTTGAACGACGTACTATACTATGACTTTTTTATGCAATTTTGAACGACATACTATACTATGACTTTTTCATGCAATTTTGAACGACATACTATACTATGACTTTTTTATGCAAATTTGAACGACATACTATACTATGACGTTTTCATGCAATTTTGAACGACGTACTATACTATGACTTTTTTAAACAAATTTGAACGACATACTATACTATGACGTTTTTATGCAAATTTCAACGACATGCTATACTATGACTTTTTTCATGCAAATTTGAACGACATACTATACTATGACTTTTTTTATGCAAATTTGAACGACATGCTATACTATGACTTTTTTTATGCAAATTTGAACGACATGCTATACTATGACTTTTTTATGCAATTTTGAACGACATACTATACTATGACATTTTTATGCAATTTTGAACGACATACTATACTATGACGTTTTTTATGCAATTTTGAACGACATACTATACTATGACGTTTTTTATGCAATTTTGAACGACATACTATACTATGACTTTTTAATGCAATTGTGAACGACATACTATACTATGACGTTTTCATGCAATTTTGAGCGACATACTATACTATGACTTTTTTATGCAATTTTGAACGACATACTATACTATGACGTTTTTATGCAAATTTGAACGACATGCTATACTATGACTTTTTTTATGCAAATTTGAACGACATACTATACTATGACTTTTTTTATGCAAATTTGAACGACATACTATTCTATGACTTTTTTATACAATTTTGAACGACATACTATACTATGACTTTTTTATGCAATTTTGAACGACATACTATACTATGACGTTTTTTATGCAATTTTGAACGACATACTATACTATGACTTTTTCATGCAATTTTGAACGACATACTATACTATGACTTTTTCATGCAATTTTGAACGACATACTATACTATGACGTTTTCATGCAATTTTGAACGACATACTATACTATGACTTTTTTATGCAATTTTGAACGACATACTATACTATGACGTTTTCATGCAATTTTGAACGACATACTATACTATGACTTTTTTATGCAATTTTGAACGACATACTATACTATGACTTTTTTATGCAATTTTGAACGACATACTATACTATGACGTTTTTCATGCAATTTTGAACGACATACTATACTATGACTTTTTTATGCAATTTTGAACGACATACTATACTATGACTTTTTTATGCAATTTTGAACGACATACTATACTATGACTTTTTTATGCAATTTTGAACGACATACTATACTATGACTTTTTTATGCAATTTTGAACGACATACTATACTATGACTTTTTAATGCAATTTTGAACGACATACTATACTATGACTTTTTAATGCAATTTTGAACGACATACTATACTATGACTTTTTAATGCAATTTTGAACGACATACTATACTATGACTTTTTAATGCAATTTTGAACAACATACTATACTATGACTTTTTAATGCAATTTTGAACGACATACTATACTATGACTTTTTTATGCAATTTTGAACGACATACTATACTATGACTTTTTTATGCAATTTTGAACGACATACTATACTATGACTTTTTTATGCAATTTTGAACGACATACTATACTATGACGTTTTTATGCAATTTTGAACGACATACTATACTATGACTTTTTTATGCAATTTTGAACGACATACTATACTATGACTTTTTTATGCAATTTTGAACGACATACTATACTATGACTTTTTTATGCAATTTTGAACGACATACTATACTATGACTTTTTTATGCAATTTTGAACGACATACTATACTATGACTTTTTTATGCAATTTTGAACGACATACTATACTATGACTTTTTTATGCAATTTTGAACGACATACTATACTATGACTTTTTTATGCAATTTTGAACGACATACTATACTATGACTTTTTTATGCAATTTTGAACGACATACTATACTATGACTTTTTAATGCAATTTTGAACGACATACTATACTATGACTTTTTAATGCAATTTTGAACGACATACTATACTATGACTTTTTAATGCAATTTTGAACGACATACTATACTATGACTTTTTAATGCAATTTTGAACGACATACTATACTATGACTTTTTAATGCAATTTTGAACGACATACTATACTATGACTTTTTTATGCAATTTTGAACGACATACTATACTATGACTTTTTTATGCAATTTTGAACGACATACTATACTATGACTTTTTAATGCAATTTTGAACGACATACTATACTATGACTTTTTTATGCAATTTTGAACGACATACTATACTATGACTTTTTTATGCAATTTTGAACGACATACTATACTATGACTTTTTCATGCAATTTTGAACGACATACTATACTATGACTTTTTTATGCAATTTTGAACGACATACTATACTATGACGTTTTTATGCAATTTTGAACGACATACTATACTATGACTTTTTTATGCAATTTTGAACGACATACTATACTATGACTTTTTTATGCAATTTTGAACGACATACTATACTATGACTTTTTAATGCAATTTTGATCGACATACTATACTATGACTTTTTAATGCAATTTTGAACGACATACTATACTATGACTTTTTTATGCAATTTTGAACGACATACTATACTATGACGTTTTTATGCAAATTTGAACGACATACTATACTATGACTTTTTTATGCAATTTTGAACGACATACTATACTATGACTTTTTCATGCAATTTTGAACGACATACTATACTATGACTTTTTAATGCAATTTTGAACGACATACTATACGATGACTTTTTCATGCAATTTTGAACGACATACTATACTATGACTTTTTTATGCAATTTTGAACGACATACTATACTATGACGTTTTTATGCAAATTTGAACGACATACTATACTATGACTTTTTTATGCAATTTTGAACGACATACTATACTATGACTTTTTTATGCAATTTTGAACGACATACTATACTATGACTTTTTCATGCAATTTTGAACGACATACTATACTATGACTTTTTATGCAATTTTGAACGACATACTATACTATGACGTTTTTATGCAATTTTGAACGACATACTATACTATGACTTTTTCAATGCAATTTTGAACGACATACTATACTATGACTTTTTTATGCAATTTTGAACGACATACTATACTATGACTTTTTCATGCCATTTTTGAACGACATACTATACTATGACTTTTTTATGTAATTTTGAACGACATACTATACTATGACTTTTTTATGCAATTTTGAACGACATACTATACTATGACTTTTCAATGCAATTTTGAACGACATACTATACTATGACTTTTCAATGCAATTTTGAATGACATACTATACTATGACGTTTTCATGCCATTTTGAACGACATACTATACTATGACTTTTTAATGCAATTTTGAACAACATACTATACTATGACTTTTTAATGCAATTTTGAACAACATACTATACTATGACTTTTTTATGCAATTTTGAATGACATACTGTACTATGACTTTTTCATGCAAATTTGAACGACATACTATACTATGACTTTTTTATGCAGTGTTGAACAACATACTATACTATGACGTTTTTTATGCAATTTTTCAACGACATACTATACTATGACTTTTTTATGCAGTTTTGAACGACATACTATATTATGACTTTTTTATGCAGTTTTGAACGACATACTATACTATGACGTTTTTATGCAATTTTGAACGACATACTATACTATGACGTTTTTTATGCAATTTTTCAACGACATACTATACTATGACGTTTTCATGCATTTTTGAGCGACATACTATACTATGACTTTTTAATGCAAATTTGAACGACATACTATAATATGACTTTTTTATGCAATTTTGAACGACATACTATACTATGACATTTTCATGCATTTTTGAGCGACATGCTATAATATGACATTTTCATGCATTTTTGAACGACATACTATACTATGACGTTTTCATGCATTTTTGAACGACATACTATACTATGACGTTTTCATGCAAATTTGAACGACATACTATACTATGACTTTTTTATGCAATTTTGAACGACATACTATACTATGACGTTTTTATGCAAATTTGAACGACATACTATACTATGACTTTTTTTATGCAAATTTGAACGACATATTATACTATGACTTTTTTTATGCAAATTTGAACGACATAGTATTCTATGACTTTTTTATGCAATTTTGAACGACATACTATAGTATGACGTTTTTTATGCAATTTTGAACGACATACTATACTGTGACTTTTTCATGCACTTTTGAGCGACATACTATACTGTGACGTTTTCATGCAATTTTGAACGACGTACTATACTATGACTTTTTTATGCAAATTTGAACGACATACTATACTATGACTTTTTCATGCAATTTTGAACAACGTACTATACTATGACTTTTTTATGCAAATTTGAACGACATACGATACTGTGACGTTTTCATGCAATTTTGAACGACGTACTATACTATGACTTTTTTAAACAAATTTGAACGACATACTATACTATGACTTTTTTTATGCAAATTTGAACGACATACTATACTATGACGTTTTTATGCAAATTTCAACGACATGCTATACTATGACTTTTTTCATGCAAATTTGAACGACATATTATACTATGACTTTTTTTATGCAAATTTGAACGACATGCTATACTATGACTTTTTTATGCAAATTTGAACGACATACTATACTATGACTTTTTTATGCAATTTTGAGCGACATACTATACTATGACTTTTTTTATGCAAATTTGAACGACATACTATACTATGACTTTTTTATGCAAATTTGAACGACATACTATACTGTGACTTTTTCATGTAAATTTGAACGACAAACTATGCTATGACGTTTTCATGCAATTTTGAACGACGTACTATACTATGACTTTTTTAAACAAATTTGAACGACATACTATACTATGACTTTTTTATGCAATTTTGAACGACATACTATACTATGACGTTTTTTATGCAATTTTGAACAACATACTATACTATGACGTTTTTTATGCAATTTTGAACGACATACTATACTATGACTTTTTAATGCAATTTTGAACGACATACTATACTATGACTTTTTAATGCAATTTTGAACGACATACTATACTATGACGTTTTCATGCAATTTTGAGCGACATACTATACTATGACTTTTTTATGCAATTTTGAACGACATACTATACTATGACGTTTTTTCTGCAATTTTGAACAACATACTATACTATGACGTTTTTTATGCAATTTTGAACGACATACTATACTATGACTTTTTTATGCAATTTTGAACGACATACTATACTATGACGTTTTCATGCAATTTTGATCGACATACTATACTATGACTTTTTTATGCAATTTTGAAAGACATACTATACTATGACGTTTTCATGCAATTTTGAGCGACATATTATACTATGACATTTTTATGCAATTTTGAACGACATACTATACTATGACGTTTTCATGCAATTTTGAGCGACATACTATAATATGACTTTTTTTATGCAAATTTGAACGACATACTATGCTATGACTTTTTTATGCAAATTTGAACGACATACTATACTGTGACTTTTTCATGCAATTTTGAACGACATACCATACTATGACTTTTTTTATGCAAATTTGAACGACATACTATACTATGACTTTTTTATGCAATTTTGAACGACATACTATACTATGACGTTTTTATGCAAATTTGAACGACATGCTATACTATGACTTTTTTTATGCAAATTTGAACGACATGCTATACTATGACTTTTTTTATGCAAATTTGAACGACATATTATACTATGACTTTTTTTATGCAAATTTGAACGACATACTATACTATGACTTTTTAATGCAATTTTGAACGACATACTATACTATGACTTTTTTATGCAATTTTGAACGACATACTATAGTATGACGTTTTTTATGCAATTTTGAACGACATACTATACTATGACGTTTTCATGCAATTTTGAGCGACATACTATACTATGACTTTTTTATGCAATTTTGAACGACATACTATACTATGACGTTTTCATGCAATTTTGAGCGACATATTATACTATGACTTTTTTATGCAATTTTGAACGACATACTATACTATGACGTTTTCATGCAATTTTGAGCGACATACTATACTATGACTTTTTTATGCAATTTTGAACGACATACTATACTATGACGTTTTCATGCAATTTTGAGCGACATACTATACTATGACTTTTTTATGCAATTTTGAACGACATACTATACTATGACGTTTTTTATGCAATTTTGAACGACATACTATACTATGACTTTTTTATGCAATTTTGAACGACATACTATACTATGACATTTTCATCCATTTTTGAACGACATACTATACTATGACTTTTTTTAAGCAATTTTGAACGTCATACTATACTATGACGTTTTTTATGCAAATTTGAACGACATACTATACTATGACTTTTTTATGCAATTTTGAACGACATACTATACTATGACTTTTTTATGCAATTTTGAACAACATACTATACTATGACTTTTTAATGCAAATTTGAACGACATACTATACTATGACTTTTTTATGCAATTTTGAACGACATACTATACTATGACTTTTTTATGCAATTTTGAACGACATACTATACTATGACATTTTCATCCATTTTTGAACGACATACTATACTATGACTTTTTAATGCAAATTTGAACGACATACTATACTATGACTTTTTTTAAGCAATTTTGAACGTCATACTATACTATGACGTTTTTTATGCAAATTTGAACGACATACTATACTATGACTTTTTTATGCAATTTTGAACGACATACTATACTATGACTTTTTTATGCAATTTTGAACAACATACTATACTATGGCTTTTTAATGTAAATTTGAACGACATACTATACTATGACTTTTTTATGCAATTTTGAACGACATACTATACTATGACGTTTTTATGCAATTTTGAACGACATACTATACTATGACTTTTTAATGCAATTTTGAACGACATACTATACTATGACTTTTTAATGCAATTTTGAACGACATACTATACTATGACTTTTTAATGCAATTTTGAACGACATACTGTACTATGACTTTTTTTATGCAATTTTGAACGACATACTATACTATGACTTTTTTATGCAATTTTGAACGACATACTATACTATGACTTTTTTATGCATTTTTGAACGACATATTATACTATGACGTTTTTTATGCAATTTTGAACGACATACTATACTATGACTTTTTTATGCAAATTTGAACGACATACTATACCATGACTTTTTTATGCAAATTTGAACGACATACTATACTATGACTTTTTTATGCAAATTTGAACGACATACTATACTATGACTTTTTTATGCAATTTTGAACGACATACTATACTATGACTTTTTAATGCAAATTTGAACGACATACTATACTATGACTTTTTTATGCAATTTTGAACGACATACTATACTATGACGTTTTCATGCAATTTTGAACGACGTACTATACTATGACTTTTTTTAAGCAATTTTGAACGTCATACTATACTATGACTTTTTCATGCATTTTTGAACAACATACTATACTATGATGTTTTTTATGCAATTTTGAACGACATACTATACATGACTTTTTCATGCAATTTTGAACGACATCCTATACCATGACTTTTTTATGCAAATTTGAACGACACACTATACTATGACTTTTTTTATGCAAATCTGAACGACATACTATACTATGACTTTTTTTATGCAAATTTGAACGACATACTATACTATGACGTTTTCATGCAATTTTGAACGACATACTATACTATGACGTTTTCATGCAATTTTGAGCGACATACTATACTATGACTTTTTTATGCAATTTTGAACGACATACTATACTATGACGTTTTCATGCAATTTTGAACGACATGCTATACTATGACTTTTTTATGCAATTTTGAACGACATACTATACTATGACTTTTTTATGCAATTTTGAACGACATACTATACTATGACGTTTTCATGCCATTTTGAACGACATGCTATACTATGACTTTTTTATGCAATTTTGAACGACATACTATACTATGACTTTTTTATGCATTTTTGAATGACATACTATACTATGACTTTTTTATGCAATTTTGAACGACATACTATACTATGACTTTTTAATGCAATTTTGAACGACATACTATACTATGACTTTTTAATGCAATTTTGAACGACATACTATACTATGACTTTTCAATGCAATTTTGAGCGACATACTATACTATGACTTTTTAATGCAATTTTGAACGACATACTATACTATGACTTTTTAATGCAATTTTGAACGACATACTATACTATGACTTTTTAATGCAATTTTGAACGACATACTATACTATGATGTTTTTATGCAAATTTGAACGACATACTATACTATGACTTTTTAATGCATTTTTGAACGACATACTATACTATGACATTTTTAATGCAATTTTGAACGACAAACTATACTATGACGTTTTCATGCATTTTTGAACGACATACTATACTATGACTTTTTTATGCAATTTTGAATGATCTACTATGATATGACATTTTCATCCATTTTTGAACGACATGCTATACTATGACTTTTTTATGCAATTTTGAACAACATACTATACTATGACGTTTTTTATGCAATTTTGAACGACATACTATACTATGACTTTTTTATGCAATTTTGAACGACATAGTATACTATGACGTTTTCATCCATTTTTGAGCGACATACTATACTATCACTTTTTAATGCAATTTTGAGCGACATACTATACTATGACTTTTTAATGCAAATTTGAACGACATACTATACTATGACTTTTTTATGCAATTTTTAACGACATACTATACTATGACGTTTTTATGCAAATTTGAACGACATACTATACTATGACTTTTTTATGCAATTTTGAATGACATACTATACTATGACGTTTTCATCCATTTTTGAGCAACATACTATAATATGACTTTTTAATGCAATTTTGAGCGACATACTATACTATGACTTTTTAATGCAAATTTGAACGACATACTATACTATGACTTTTTTATGCAATTTTGAACGACATACTATAGTATGACGTTTTTATGCAAATTTGAACGACATACTATACTATGACTTTTTTATGCAATTTTGAATGACATACTATACTATGACTTTTTTATGCAATTTTGAATGACATACTATACTATGACGTTTTCATGCATTTTTGAACGACATACTATACTATGACTCTTTAATGCAATTTTGAACGACATACTATACTATGACGTTTTCATGCCATTTTGAACGACATACTATACTATGACTTTTCAATGCAATTTTGAATGACATACTATACTATGACTTTTTTATGCAATTTTTAACGACATACTATACTATGACATTTTCATCCATTTTTGAACGACATGCTATACTATGACTTTTTTATGTAATTTTGAACGACATACTATACTATGACTTTTTTATGCAATTTTTAACGACATACTATACTATGACATTTTCATCCATTTTTGAACGACATACTGTACTATGACTTTTTTATGCAATTTTGAACGACATACTATACTATGACTTTTCAATGCAATTTTGAACGACATACTATACTATGACTTTTCAATGCAATTTTGAATGACATACTATACTATGACGTTTTCATTCCATTTTGAACGACATACTATACTATGACTTTTCAATGCAATTTTGAACGACATACTATACTATGACTTTTTAATGCAATTTTGAACAACATACTATACTATGACTTTTTTATGCAATTTTGAATGACATACTGTACTATGACTTTTTCATGCAAATTTGAACGACATACTATACTATGACTTTTTTATGCAGTGTTGAACAACATACTATACTATGACGTTTTTTATGCAATTTTTCAACGACATACTATACTATGACTTTTTTATGCAGTTTTGAACGACATACTATATTATGACTTTTTTATGCAGTTTTGAACGACATATTATACTATGACGTTTTTATGCAATTTTGAACGACATACTATACTATGACGTTTTTTATGCAATTTTTCAACGACATACTATACTATGACGTTTTCATGCATTTTTGAGCGACATACTATACTATGACTTTTTAATGCAAATTTGAACGACATACTATAATATGACTTTTTTATGCAATTTTGAACGACATACTATACTATGACATTTTCATGCATTTTTGAGCGACATGCTATAATATGACATTTTCATGCATTTTTGAACGACATACTATACTATGACGTTTTCATGCATTTTTGAACGACATACTATACTATGACGTTTTCATGCAAATTTGAACGACATACTATACTATGACTTTTTTATGCAATTTTGAACGACATACTATACTATGACGTTTTCACGCATTTTTGAGCGACATACTATAATATGACATTTTCATGCATTTTTGAACGACATACTATACTATGACGTTTTCATGCATTTTTGAACGACATCCTATACTATGACTTTTTCATGCAATTTTGAACGACATACTATACTATGACTTTTTCATGCAAATTTGAACGACATACTATACTATGACGTTTTTATGCAAATTTGAACGACATACTATACTATGACATTTTCATGCATTTTTGAGCGACATACTATAATATGACATTTTCATGCATTTTTGAACAACATACTATACTATGATGTTTTCATGCATTTTTGAACGACATACTATACTATGACGTTTTCATGCATTTTTGAACGACATACTATAGTATGACTTTTTTATGCATTTTTGAACGACATACTATACTATGACGTTTTCATGCAAATTTGAACGACATACTATACTATGACGTTTTCATGCAAATTTGAACGACATACTATACTATGACTTTTTTATGCAATTTTGAACGACATACTATACTATGACGTTTTTTATGCAATTTTTCAACGACATACTATACTATGATGTTTTTATGCGATTTTCAAGGACATACTATAATATGACATTTTTATTCAGTTCCTATAAACATACTATATTGTGTCTTTTTAATGCAGATTTGAAGCATTAACTATTGTATGATACAGTCATGCAATTTTGATCAATATACTATATTATGATGGTTCTATGGTATTTTGAAGGGCATAGGATACTGTCACACTTTTTTGACAATTTGAATATATTTTGAAAGACAAGCTATACCCTAACTATTATGGTATGTTCAAAGATGTACTATACAAAGGTATCTTTATGCAATTTTAAAGGGAATACTGTACTGTGATGTTTTAATGCAAATTCAAACAACATACAATACAATGACATTTTTATGCGATACTGAACGACATATTAAACTACAAAACTACTAAATATGACATTTTTGTGCAATTGGGGACGACATACTATGCTATGACATTTTTATGGTATTTGAACAACATACTATACTGTGATGTTTTTTTTACAATTTTGAAGGACAAACTATACTATGATGTCTTTATGCCATTTCGAAAGGCATACTATGAATGCAGTTTCATGGAATTTAACAACATACAATACTATGAGTAGTTTAAATAATTTTAAAGGACTTACTGTAGTATGCCTTTTTCATGCTATCTTGAACAACATACTATACTATGACATTTTGTGTCATTCTGAACAACATACTACACTGTGATGTTCTTATGCAATTCCAAATGACATACTATACTATGATGATTTTTAAGTTTGAATGAAACACTATACTGTAAATTTCTTCTGCAATGTTTAAAAACATACCATACCATGACATATGACATATTAAAGGTGATTTTTTAAACCATGACATACTATTCTTTGTCTTGTATGATTTTTTTTTTTTTTAAATAAAAGCTTTATGACAGTATTATTATCATTACCACTGTTATTATCATTATTATCATTATTACTATTTAAATGGCATACTACAGCATGGTTTTTAAATTTAAATTATGAAATACTATATCATGATTTTTTAAATGACATTTAATTGATCAATTACATTCTCAATGAAATTTTCATGGTGAACAATAGTATGACCTCTTTTTAAAATTGTGACATGTATGTGATGTGATATACCATGACTTTTCTCCTGACGTGGATCTTTCTGACATACTACACTATGACTTTTACGACACTCAGTGAACGAGTCCTTCATTTTTAAGTGCCTGTATTAAAATCATTAGGGGGAACAGAGATCAGATTTGAGGGAGGGTTATGGTTTTTGTTTTGAGGCTTGACAGTATGTGGACTAACAGATCAGTGACGATCATCATTTTAACTGCATTCTTTCATCAAAGGGAGACAGTGAGCAGTGAGTCAGTGTAGAAACATCATGACCCTTGCAGTCAGGCAGGTGAATAGACTGCAGCAATTCTCAAAATTACACCCACACCATCTCAATATTGAAAAAATAAATCAAAATGTATGAATATGTATATATTTTTCACTGCAAAGCTCATTCTCAACAACACTGTCTTGTCTTGCCTGTCCTCACCTGTCATGTCTTGCTTTACTAAAAACTAAACAAAAGAACACAAAACAAAAAAAGTTTCCACCCTACATCTGTGTAACTTGCATATTGAATATTAAAGATGAGCACAAGTGTGAATGTGCCGTGACTCTGCTGCTCTCTGCATATCTTTAATCATTATTTCCTTTTATAATCTGCATTATTCTGAATTAAGGTAGATTGTGGTGCTTAAAGTTGGGGTAGGCTAACTCGCTAACCATGCAGTAGCTCATAAGGTTTTTGTTCAATGTTACTGAGGATTTTGTTCAATTGTATCAACTTCAAATTGGAAACTAGCTTAGCTCTGAAGAAGCACAGCCCCCATCCACGCTCAAATAATTTACATACAATCCCTAAATTAAAAGGCTCTATTTGAATTTATGCTGAAAAATAAAACAAATTATAACAGGCCATTTTACTCAATGTAAAATTTTAATATACCAACAGGATTATGACCTAATTTACTGCAAAATCCTGTTCTTGCATATGAGAAAGAGCACAATTTTTAAGAAATGCCACTGATACAGTCCAAGGACAACACTTGTTTGACACAAGCTGAAAAAAGAGCCTACTGGCACTCTGATCCAGTGATCTGCATTTAAAAAAAAAAAAAACAAGTAAAGAAATTCAATTTCAATGTATAATTGCGTTTTGATTTTCCAAGCAACGACTTTAAAAACAACAATTTGCACAGAGCCTCGAATAAAAGCCAAGCTGCTGTTACAAAACATATTACTAAACATATTTTTTTGTAAACACCAAATAACATTCACTTAAGTCGTGTTTCAATATCAACATTACAAAAATGTTTCACAGCACCATTAAACAAACACATTGAATTAACCGTGTCCCCTGTGTGTGGGTAATGCCGCCATTCATATCTAATGTATGCGTTTTGTTAATGTGTGTGAAATGGCTGTGTGTTTACAGTGATAGAAGAAAGGTGATGTGATTTATGTCATGATTATAACATCAAAAGGCTGCACTGGTTGGGTGCATGTGGGAATTAATCTGATTTTTTTTCAATTAACCATAAAGTGACATGTATTTGATCTAAAAGAGAAGTGAGTGAGCTGAGTCTAAGTCCTGTATGTATGGCAAACCCTTTTAAAATTTAATAAGCGACACTATTAGCACTTCAACAAATGCTTTTTGACTAGTTCGATTTCCAAGCCAACAAATGTACAATGTAATTATGACTGACAGCAATTCTAATTAAAGATATCCACAATTCATGTAAATGTTCTTCATAGATATCTGTAATTTAAATACAACTGGTCAAGTAGCCTATCCCAGCTGACGGTGGGTGAGAGGCAGGGTACACCCTGGACAGGTCGCCAGACTATCACAGGGCTGACACATAGAGACAGACAACCATTCACACTCACATTCACACCTACGGACAATTCAGAGTCACCAATTAACCTATCCCTCTTTGTGGGAGGGAGCCGGAGTACCCCGAGAGAACCCACGCTGACACAGGGAGAACATGCAAACTCCGCACAGAAGGGCACATGAGTTCTAGATATCTAAAATTTAATTCAGACTAGTCAAAATTAAATTATCAATATGTCGGCTTAGAATTGTAACTAGTAAGAATGTAATTGAAGATATCTGAAATACAATTATACTAGTGGAGATTTTTAAAACTGGTCAGAAATAATTTTAGATATAAAAAAAAGGAATTTCCACTTGTCAAAATGCCATTGTAGATATCTTCAATGCTATGCATACAGAACTGACATGAATACCGTAATTTAAAAGTGGACCAATGACTTTGTGGTACTTTAATAATATGACAGCCACGTATCCAAAATGGTTTGTTGACATGTTGGACATGCTGTTAATTTCCATTCCTCACAATCCTTATTTTCAATATGTGGAAATTCAACTGCAGATATCTTTAATCGTTATTCTTACCAGTGAGGAATGAATTACTGATATCTAAAACTAGCTTAAAGATATGTGTAAATCTGGTTTGACTAGTGTGATGGTGATTAAGAAGCACCCTTTACATGGGCTCTATGTGAAATTCAGAGAGTATGAGCAGTCTGGACACAGTTCTCAACATGGTGGCTGAGCCGGCGGCTAGCAGCTAACATTGCTTACTCCATAACAGCGCTAACAACGGCAACAGTGCTGACAGAGCTAACGGTGTTAACCAGTCGTAATCCGGAGAGTGGTTGCTTTGCTTCCGTGATGCCACCATCCTGCTACCAGTGACAAGCGTCTGAGCACAGTGCAAAGCTGCAGCGATAAGCTAGCCCATGGCATACACACATGCACTTACAGGAATGAGCGGCTGGACCTGTTTACCACAACAAACCACAGAGAAGCTCAGATTACAACACACACAGAGGTAGCGTGACTTCATTTTCTGCTCTGGACACCATTACTCCTCTATATCTTTTGCTGCTATATTAATGCTTTGAATGTTGCATACAGAACCTTTGGAGAAAACTGTATTAGGCTGTTGTTTTTGCAGTATCTATTCGGGCTATCTATGTAGCAACTTAAGGAAGTCAAAATAGTTTTTCACATGTTATATAAAATGATAAAATTGTTCAACTGAAAGAAAAGTGCACAGGGGTGTTTGTGTCTTCTGATTATAAGAGGTGTTTCAGTATCAGACTGGATTTATATGAAGAGCTGACCTCTAAACTCCAAAGGATTTAAAAGCAATAAACATCTAGGAAGCTAAACAGCAACCTTATTGAAATCCTGTTTCGCAATTGAACCTGACCTGACTGTAATGCTGCCTTAAATCAACGCAAATTTAGAAGTGCAATAAAAGCCGAGGCATCATCCTTTGCTTCTTAAAGGCATGAAGCTTTTAAAGTCCTCTATGATGTCTTTCCCACAGAGTTCTCAGTGTAGCATACGTAGTATAACTCCACAGTGGTGACAGTTTGTGCTTATTTGGGATGACATTGAAGGCAGGTCCATGTGGCACACTTCCATGCGTTCACTGAGAGAGGCTGAATGCCCTGCAGATTTTAGAAACGTCTCAATAGAAATAGTTTCTTATTCAGGAAACAAATTGGTGTTTCAGTGTCTGACTGCTGAACCTGATTGCTCCAGGGGCAGTCTTTATAGCAAAAGTGTCTCTTTTCGGAATTCCTTCATTTCCTTCCTGCTGTTCTCCAGACCAGAATGAAAAAATGCTCTTGCCTGTGGCACTTCAGAGATATGTTTCCAAGCTGTTGGACTTTTTGGGTTCTTGAACCACAATTGTGAGACCTGAAATCACATTTGATGCTCCTACAGCTGGCGGACTGACATCAACAGGGGGCGTCGACTTCAAGTCCTGGACTTTGAGCCAGTTCTCATTTGACTTGAGAGGAACTGTTCGCAGGGAGCTCTGTTTGGATGGTGGAGATTTTTTCTCCTATTATTTCCAGCAAGCTCTCCTCATGTGATGAACACGAGGGTCCTTTCTCTTCTGAGTTCGGCTTCGAGCTAGTGCCCTCACCAGAATCCATGAAGGCTTCTCTGCTTTGGGGTTTGATAAATTGCACGCTAATTTCGGGCGCCACCGTGGCACTGCCGTGCTGGTTATGCTTTCGGATGCAGTGGGAGAGGGTGGAGACGCAGCTCTTCTTGAAGTTCTCGTTCATGAAGGCGTACACAATAGGATTGTTGAAGCTGTTGAAGAAGCCGATGGCCTGAACAATGGCGATGATCATGTTCAGTGTGACTCCGTCATATTTGTTCTCCAGGTCATCTAACAATAACACACAGACAGGTCAAAACTCAATCCAATGAACTGCACAAAGACTTTAAATAAACAGAAATATGCACTTAAAGACTGTACTGTAAGTAGCTTTTTACCAGAATGAATCATTTCTTATTGGAATGGGTGATCAGTTTGTAACATAATTTAAAAACTGCCACTTTACCCGACTTTCTCAGTTGCCTCAAAAGCAGCCTCTGGACTGAAGTACATGTTAAGGAATCCAAGGATGTGACCTTATGCACATTCCTGAGTGCCTTCATTCTCTAAAGATCACGGGCATTCACAGTGCGCAACAGTTGCTAAGGTTAGCTAAGAAATGAGGTCATTTAATGTCAGCAAACGACTGGCACCTACCAAAACACAGAGTCCACAAATGCTGTTTCTGTTTCATAAATTTTTGCAACAGCGGCCTGGCAAAGAGGGAACTTTACTTTGTCCCTTGTAGCAACTTAAATTCAGCCAGAGCAAGACAGAGCCCCTGAGGGCTGGGGGTCTAATCCCGAACTGCCTCCTTGACCCCAATCAGCACATTTCCTTGGCGCCATTACCTTTATTAGATCCTCACTGCAATGTACCCTGGGGTTGGGGTTTGCGCTGGCTAAACTTGAGTTGTCCCTTCCTGGGGGCAAATTCGGGGTGAATCTTAGGGTAGTGGAGGAGCAACCCACCCTACTCTCTCTGTAAAAGGCTGGTACTCGCTGCCTTTGTTGAATGGATTAGTTAGGTTAAGGCAAGAGGAGCAGAATTGGTTAGGGTTAGGGTAACAATATCAGGGTAAGCCAATCAGGGGCAGAGTAAAGCAGGGTGAGGCTAGCAAGTCTTAGCTATCCTAGGATTTGCACTTGCACTTTCCAAAGAAGTGGTGTCCCAGCAGTGGGGAGTGAGACGTCCTTGGGCTGTGCAACCAGCTAATTCTTGTCCCATTTGTGATCTGGTAATCCATCAAATTCAGTGTGCTGTAACAAACTTTCAGGGCCGTCTGTGCTGAAAAGAAATCCTAACGTTACCAGAAACACTAACGTGAAATATATCCTGATATTGTGGTTTTAGCTGACTAGCTTGATTGTTAATATGGACAAACTACTAGCTAGCTAATGTAGCAAAACAGCGTCTTGGGTGATGAACGTCAATTAATTCACCCAGACTCCAGGGCTGATCTGGTTGTTAAGTTGTTAAGCTGTCAGCTAGCATTACCAAGCAACCAATGCCAGATCGCTGCAGCCGAGCTTAGTTAGAGCTAGCTGGCTACCTTAGCATAGCCTGGTAAGACCAACCTAATGACCTGAGTGCAACATTCTGTTTAGTTGTCTGTATCAGTGCGGACTCTATGCTCCCCCAGACACTTTCTAGAAATTAAAATCCAGTCAGGCCAATCAGCGATCCGCACTAACAACGTAAGCAGCCAATCAGGGACTGCGTTGTAGTTGATGATGTAAAATGCAGGCCACAGCTTGCAGAACAATAATGGTGGCTCCCAGTAGAGTAAACACAGAAATAAATTAAGTCATTGCAGAAATACAACAATTAAACATTGAAAAGAGTGCGCACTTGTAGAGTTTCTCCAAGGAAAACACGTTTTTCACCATTCTTGTGACTGGATTTGGCAAAAGCTTGATTTATTAACTAAGTGATGAAGATGTTTCGCAGTGTTTTGTTTCACTGATTGGCTGATCTGTCAAGGTGAGTGCTCCCGCTCGCTGAAAGTGTTTGTGGCAGCATCGTGGCCAGACCATCACACTCTTACTCCGACCTTGTCACATATTGACGTCTGGTCATGGACTTTCCACATCCACATACAATGTGCAAGGTACCCTGGGTGTGTTAGTTGTTGACGTTCTGGGACACTGTGTCAAGTTCTGCCTGGTACATGCATTGTTCTTTAAAAATACCCTTCTGTTTTCACAGGAAATTAACTGTTTACTACAGTCTCTTTCAAAATAACACACTACGTCGGGACAACAACACATCTTGATGTTTTTGTTCTTCAACAACAAAATTACATGGTTGGGTTTAGGAAAAAAGAACAGTGACAGTTTTGGCCGATGTGCAGGTTCTCGTTTACTGCTACGGAGTGGGAGCACCATGCTGACTGCAGTTCACTTAACAGCCTCAGAGTAAGGTGTCACAAATGACAAGGATTTTCTGAAAGTTCCATACAGAACCTTTAAACTGTGTCAAGAAATAGTTCCTCTTACCATTTCACATTCATACTTACAGTACTCAAACAGCATGTGGACTGTGTGGAAGGGTGCCCAGCATATGGTGAAAAGCAGAACGATGGTGATCATCATTTTAACTGCTCTTTTCTTTTTCCTGTAAAAGATCACAGAAGACATGTCGACTTGTTCCAGCAGGAAATTAACAGGTACAGCTAATAACACTGTTGGTTGCACTCTTTGATCAAAGTGCTGCTCAGTCAGTATGAAAAATATCAGGACCTTGGGAGTCATGCACCTGATTGGACAACAGCAACTCTCAGAATTACACCCACTCCGCCTCATTGAAATATCCAGAATCTATGAATATGCAATCATTTTTCATTTTACTGAAAAGCCCACTCTCAGTGAGCTTGAATGGAGAAACTTTCCACCTTACATGAATGTTTTCAGCTCGAGGAGAACTTTGCATAAAACACAGTGGCAGCACTGTAGGAGGTGGTACAGTTGGGCATACCCCTACTGACACCAAATGTGTCATACAAAAAGAAGCAGATAAAGTACAGTATCTGGGATTTGCAGAACTGGGTGGCAAATGTGATGAAATTACAGCTTTGCTGAAGAGTTGATAAGACGCTGCTGGTGTGTGTTGCCCTTTAGTTACTGACATTAACACGCTAACATCTGACATTTTGAATGCCTACCTCTAAGTTCTCCTCTGAAGAAAAACTCCTGCATTGGAATTTATTCAAACACACTAACTAAAGGTGTCTACATTCAGTAGCAAAGTGGAAAGCAGCAAACACAAAGTCAAGCTGAATGGATGTGTGTACAAAACTCCCTATGTTTGACTTTCTTCTTCTGTTGTAAACATAACTATAATTTGTTTGGCATCATGACGATCACTCCCATCTTTTAGTGGACTAACTTTGTACAGTGATCCATCCAAACCGATCTCCTTGTTACTTCTTGTCTTACTACTGATTGTAAACATTAGTCGGTCAAAACCAAATGTTTAAAGAGACAGTTCACCCCAAATCAAAAATACATAGCCTATTTTTCCTCTTACCTGTAGTGCTTTTACCTCAGTTTCCACCGAGCAGTTCAGTTACAGTACAGTTCAGTTCGGTATGTATGTTTTTCCATTTCCCCTGTGAAAAGTTGTGGATGGTACCAATGGAACCGTTCCATACCGTCCCTAATTTTGGTCCCCCCTCTGTTGGGGTACCTAGCACACAGATCTGGTACTAAAAGGTGGAGCTGTGAACACTGCAGTCTGTTGATTGGTCAGTAGAGGACGGTCACTCTGCTCAGGGCTGAGTTGTGTCTGGTTTTGAGGCTCATGTAACCACTGTTCATACTGTGGCAAGCTTTACATCAGTAAACTGTAACTATAACAGTAAAGAATGTTTTGCTGCCTCTCACAGCAGCTTGAGCAGTCTGAGAAATAATAATCTAATTCACTGGGCCGACCGCCGGCGACTTTTAAGGTGGAACGTTAACTTGTAATGTTACTCAATGCATGAGGTGATGACGTGAATCCATCAACACACCTTAAATTTCAATACGACAACTTTGACCATCACTTTTCTAGTTTTTATGGTCTCTCTTGGATGACACAGACTTACTTAGAAATGAGTGGATCTTCAAGCGTTTGAAAAAAAAAATTAATTCCAACGGAATTATGTGAACGACTCCTTAAAAACAGCTCCTTAAAAATAATAAAATACAGTATTGTGGCTATAAAAATACTAAAAAAGAATCTACTTTTTTGTAATAACATTAATTAATCAAGTTTTGTATTTTTTGTTACATAGCGGAAACTACGGTCTGGCTGAAATGTGTTTGTGAAGGAATATTGTAACAGGGCTCAGTTACGTTGAGCAGGTTTATGAAGTTATGAAGTTATGTTCTCCACAAAAGAGTAGGGTCTCATATCAACAGCTATAAATGTAACGTTACCATTTTTCTGTGTTTTAATCAGTTAGGAATAGCTGCCTAAATGCTGGGGGAGGTGGGGTGGGTAGTGCTAGTGCTAGTGCTTGTGACAGCGCAGGATGTAAACATTAATGGCGTCCACTTCGGCTGCTGTGAAATAAGTTAGCTCAGTGGTGCTAAGTGAGTCAGCAGTAGAGGCATGCTTCGTCCTGCGCAGTGATACAGTTGGCGGGTGCAGTTTGATTGAAACAAAATAGTTCCTACATAAAAATGCTCACAACAAGGTCTGCGGATTATCTGGAGTAACCTGGTCATGATTTCTGGAAAGAGACACATTGCTGTTGAGTTTTCAAAAGTATTTTTTTCTCTGCTTTGAGCACCATAAATCAGACATCTCTACTGCTGATGTCTCCAACATTTAGCAACAAAAATAGCACTACAGGTCAGGGGTAATATGCATTTAAAATTTGGGGTGAACTGTTCCTTTAACCTTTTAAGGTGCTAAACTAAACAAGTAAAGAAAAAGAAATTGCAGTTTTGCCATTCCCTTTATGCAGGTGTCCTGAACAACCAGTAGGACATGATCCCTCACCAGCTCCCCAAGCACAACTAGAGCCAACTCTGTTGATTGAAATGCTAAAAAAAAAAGCTAAAAACACCACACAGAGGAAGTGAATCCAAGACATGATGCTTAATAAATATTTCTATGTGATATTTAAAGGAGACACATGTGATGTCTAACCTACCGTGAGATCTTATTGATCTCCCTGTGGTTCATGGTGTTGAGGACTGAGGAGTCACCCACCCTCTTGCGGATCCACAGCTCAATGCCGATACGCGTATAGAGGAAAAGCATGGCTGTCAGAGGGAGCAGGAAAAGAGCCACCATGATGAAGGTGGTGTACGCCTGCCGGTGAGTCAGAGAGCGCCAACTCTCCTGACAGCACACGTGGTAGTGATCATACAGGAAGTCGTACTTCACCTTTTGAGAGGGAGATAGAAAAGCTGTTAGTCCTGGAGGGATGAACCGGACATAAAGCAGACCAGACTTACAGGGAGGAACTCATGAGGCAACTCTTGGATTATTCTTTTTAAGGTTTTATTACTTTTTACAGCGGGTTTTCGACTCTCATTTTTGTTTCCTCACAAACTTGGAGTGCTCGGCCTCCTCTGGACAGCAGACCTTGTCACTGCCAGCCGGTCTGCTGTCCCTGGGGAGAGCAGCTGACAAACATGTGACACTGCACCCTCTTCAGTGAGCTCCTCTCATATTTAGGGACAACTGACAGAATGGGGGCAGAGCTTTGTTACTGTTAGTAATACTGTTAATAAAGTCGATACAGAAACTGTCAAAAGTATGCGTAGTATTGGGACATCAATTTAGAGCATATCATTTTCAGCCCTATATAATAAAACTATAATATTATATGTATCTATATATTGTATCTCTGTTGGTGGAATATTTGCAGGGTTGCCACATATTTTCATGGACAAAATCGTTAAAAATTTCCATGACTTTTAAAGATTCAATTTGTCCTTTTTCTTATGTATCTGCATACATTATAAAGACGAAATTCTGTTATGCTGTTAAAAAAACACCTATGTACAGGTGCATCTCAAAAAAAATGGAAAATTATGGAAAAGCTCATTTTTTTCCCCTTAATTTCATTCAAAAAGTGAAACTTTCATATATTCTGGTTTCATTAAACATAAAGTGTTTTCATCTTAATAATTACGGCTTACAGCTCATGAAAATCAAAAATCCAGTATCTCAAAATATTGGAATATGACATTAGACCAATCAAAAAAGAATTTGGAATACAGAAATGCCGACCCTCTGAAAAGTATGTTCATTTATGCACTCAGCATGTGGTTGGAAATCCTACTGCACAAATTACTGCGTCAATGTGGCGTGACATGGAGGCCATCAGCCTGCGGCACTGCTGAGGTGTTATGGAAGCCCAGGCTGCTTTGATAGCAGCCCTCAGCTCGTCCATATTGTTGGGTCTGGTGTCTCTCACTTTCCTCGTGACAATACAACACAAATTCTCGGGGTTCAGGTCAGGTCAGTTGGCTGGTTAATCAGCACAGTAACACCATGGTCAGAAAACCAGTTAAACGTAGTTTTGGCACTGTGGGCAGGTGCAAAGTCCTGCTGGAAGAGGAAATCAGCACCTCCATGAAGCTTGTCAGCAGACGGAAGCATGACGTCCTCTAAAATCTCCTGGTTGACGGCCATGTCAACTTTGGACATGATAAAACACAGCAGACCAACACCAGCAGATGACACAGCACCCCAAATCATCACTGGACCTTAAGCAACTTGGACTCTGTGCCTATCTACTCAACTTTCAGACCCCAGGACCTTGATTTCTAAATGAACTGCAAAATTTACTTTCATCTAAAAATAGGACTTTGGACCACTGAGGCCACTGTGAACAGCCGGTCCTTTCAGTAATGACCTTCTGTGAGTTGAACTGTGAACTGAGCTAGACTGAGAGATTAAAGGAAGCCTTTGAAGGTGCTTTGAGTTAAGTAGCTGATTAGAGCTCTTCAATGAAATATGTACAGTTTTCACTTTCCAAAAAAAATGATGCGAAGCCTGCGGAGCTAGTTCAGGCAGACAACTCAAAGCTGCGCAAATCCTGATCAGCTGATCAGTCACATGCTCTCCCCTGCTGATTAGGGTGGGCTATTTAAACCCCCCCTTGCTTACCTGGCTATTCCCGACAACTCTGCTGCCGCTAGGTGCCGCTACTGCTGCTCTGCTACTGCTCTGCTACTGCTCCGTGCTGCTTGTGCTGCTGTGCTGCTCTGCTGCTCTGTGCTGCCTATGAAGTTCAATCCCACCACCTCCCCAGCATCCTCCTGTGGGCTCTGTTTCTATGATCCCCAGCGGGGGTCTGCTATTCATTCCCTGTAATGTCTAAGCAGATCATTATCAGGGAATGAATACTTTGAGACAGAGCCTGACGCCAAACGTGCTTCGGTCATGCAAAAAATATATACTTTTGATGCTTTTGCAATAATTATGCTCAATAAAGATATTGAATTTAATTCAGAGTTGTCTGACTGAACTGACAAGAAGTATTGAACTTTTTCATTATATTCTAATTTTTTGAGATGCACCTGTATATCAACAAACTTCCTGTTAATACCTTCAGGGACCCAAAATAAAACTTCCATGGCCATTCACAACATAAAACACGAACAGAACTGTTTAATATACTTAACTCCAAATGTTAAATACATTATCATAGGTGGTCCGCAGACACGGAGCAGTAGAGCTCCCAGAGTGGGGGACTAACAGCCGACAGTTCTGTTGGCCTGTTGGTTAATTCAACTGGGAATAAATGATGCTCCATACCTTTGAACTACCGTGCTCTACTTTGAGAGCAGTTAAATGAAATCAAAGTGTGCACTTGTGCTCTGGGCTACAACTGAAAGCCCTGGACTGACCATATCAAGTGCTCAATCTCAAAAATGTGGCACAATTTTAAAGTGGTAGTGAGGCATACTGTATGTATGGAAACTTTGGGATTTATGTCCTGCCATTATTCAAACATATCGGCTTCAGACTCTATTGAGACGTAATTCTAGCCAGCTGGCGTACATAAAGGGAGAGACATGAAGGAAATAAGGACACATATGTAATGGTAAACAAAACATCACGCATCAATGCATTAAAGCAACAAAATGTCAACAGCTATAGAAAATAAGTTTGACCTTACATCACACGGAGGGTTATTCAGAGAAGATTAGTGTAACAATTACTTTCATTACAAACAACAATTACAAACTCCATGGCTTTTCCAAAACTCTTGTGTATTCCATGACTTTTCCAGGCCTGAAAAAATTACATTGTGGAATTCAATGGCTTTTCTAAAATTTCCATTATTTTGGGAACCCTTCAAATGTGGTTCAACTTAGTAACTTAAAACAAGCTGAAAATACTGTAGTACTTAAAATACCACATTCTAGCATGTAATTTAATATCACTTTGAAATAATTATATAGTATATATATTATATTATTATGTAGTAGTTTTGCACTGTTGTATGTACACTTTTTTTTGTCATTATTTAGTTATTCAGCCACTCAACAGTGAGGTGTTTTTTTTTTGTCCTATGATACCAGTATAATATTATTCTGGCTGTCAGTCTGTGCCTCCTGTCCAGGGTCTCTCCAAAAATCAATAGATTTCTATGCCAGTCACAGCTGCTGCTGAACAGAGCTGGAAGAATTTTCATTAAACACCCACATCAGGATTATCACAGTCAGCCTGGTGTTATTGGCCTCTTCTGTTGGTTTAACACTGAGAAACAAGGGACCATGCAAGGACATAATCAACACAGTAACCTGCTTAATGACAACATGGTATTGGTACCAAGGAGAGCAGACACCCCAAGTCAGAATGTATCAATAAACAGGCGATAAAAAATTCCATGCTCACTTTAATTTGACTGCAGTATAATCAGCAGAACTGCAGGCTTATCACTCACATTGAGATTAGCAGAGCAGTTTTGCAGCCGAAAAACCTCCACACTAAACTAGTTTCTCTATTTTCTGACTGGTTTTTTTTCTCCGTTTCTCTGGCAGTCTTTTTTCCCCCCATACTTACAGCAGCACATCCCTTGAAGACTGCAGCAAAGTGGAACCTAACATTTCTGAAAAAATCCAGCCAGCTCTAAATCAAAACAGCACACAGCTCTACTTCAAATATACGCCTACCATGTACTAACAGACTCTGAGAAGACTTTTTTAGACTATGTCTTAAAATTTCAAGAATGCCTTGAGGGAATTTCCTCAAATGCCCACTTGGACTTAAAGATGAACTGATTAAAAATTGGTGGTCTATACAGTATATACAGATCTATACACATAGCACAGTGTCAAGGTGGACACCCATGGTAAGAGTCAGCACTTCAGTATCTGACCAAATGTCTCCTTTCTGTTCCTGAGATATGACGTTGAATAATGATCAGAAAAGTCTTTCTGCAGAGCGTTATGATGTCACAGTGAAGCTGACCTTTTACTATTTGGATATATAATATCACCCGTGAGACATTTCTATCAAATTTTGTCGAATTCTTGAGTTTTGGCCAAAAACACGTTTTGTGAAGTCACAGTAACCTTGACCTTTGACCTTCAACCACCAAATTCTAACTGGTTCATCTTTAAGTCCAAGTGGACGTTTGTGCCACATTTGAGGAAATTCCTTCTAGGTATTCTTTAGATTTCGTGTTTACAAAAATGAGACAGACGAGGTCACGGTGACATTGACATTTGACCACCAAATTCTAATCAATTCATCACTAAGTACGTTTGTGCCATTTTTTATCTAATTCCCTGAAGGAATTCTTGAGATATTGCACTCATGAAAATGGATGGAGGGCCAACTTCAAAACATAATGCCTCTGGGCACGGCCATCACCTGCCTGGAGGCATGAAATTGATTTCTGACAGAACACTAATACAGAGAGACTGGAATTTAAAAGGAGACAGCATTTTTTAAGGATTATATGGTATACTGAACAGCGAGCTACAAGGCTTGACTGGGCATGTTTATGGTCCATGACATCCAGAAACTGTAGCAGGTCAGCTTAAAAAGCAAATCACAGAGTTTGAGGGTGTGCATTCAAAGCGTTTTCTGACATATCTGGAGGACTGAAAGTAACAAGATGATGTGGGACTGTCTTTCTGGATCTTGATGTTTAAAACATCTTTTAAAATGCCCTTCTGTGCTGAATCACTTTTATTTTACTTAATGAAAGGACTTTCTTGACAGGGTGCTTTGAGTGCTTACCTCTAGCTGTTGCACAAACAGCATTGGAGAGCCCACTATCACTGAGGCGGCCCATACCAGCCCTACAGGATACAGACAAGCAAAGCATTTATAAACAGATACAACCTGCAGATAAAACCTTACAGTTTGACACATACAGTAGCTGCCGGTGACATTCAAGGATGAACCTGTGTGTATGACCAATGTCAAACCATAGGGTCAGCAGCTGCATAATCAAATTCATCTTTTACATAATTCACACATTATCAATAATGCAGAGTCTTTGCAAGGTCCCTCCACATTTTTTTTCCAGCTCCAACAGTGTGAGCATTCCTGGAACGCTACATGACCTCAAGTTTATTAATGTGATTAGATGTAATTTCAGTGCTTTGGTTGTAATTTACTTAAAATGATGGCACTTACTAACCTTGTAATCTGCTAAACATACTGGGTCTCATTCATGAAACATGAGCAGAACAAATGTGTGTGTAAGCTATTCACAGAGGGACATTTACTTCAGTCAGAAACACTTCGTCAAAGAAAACTCTATTTTCATTTGCAGTAATATGACTGGCGGTACGGCCCTGTTCTGGGGCCTCTCTGCCTTTCTTCGGGCCTACGTGGAAAGACACTTCTAAAAAGCTTAAGGTGGAGCACACCTCTGCCATTCTGCATGCCTACGTGGACACCCTAAGGCAGAGAGACCACACCTCTCTGCCCTTCCACGTGCAAACAAGGAAAGCCTGAGGCAGAGAGAGCACACCTCTTCTGCCCTTCCATGTGCCTACATGGAAAGTCTAAGGCAGAGAGAGCACACCTGTCTGCCCTTCCATGCGCCTACATGAAAAACCTAAGGCAGGGAGAGCAGCAGCAAAGACCCCCCAGGAACAGAACAGAGCAGCATCAATGACAAACAGAAATGACATTGATAAGTCAGACACAGCATGAAAAGGAGGAGCTGGGGTGGAGGCAGGTTGCAAAGCAGCTTGCAGAGGAAGCAGCAACAGTTTAAATAGGGCACCCTGAATGATATTCGCCAATTGGTTGCATAGAAAGGAATCATGTGATCTAGCTGATGAAGCTGGGATGTGAGCTGAGCTTGACACTGTGTCCTTCCTGAACTAACACTATGCTCAACATATATTGCGGCATTCATCAGTATCTTAGTAGCCTGGATCTTTTTGTAGTTACAAACAAAATCTACACAAATTTCTGACTGCTTGTAGTGCTTGATTCAATCAGGAGTGAGAACTCCACAAATTTATCTTCTGTTTGAGTGGCAAAACTGTGAAACCCACGTTACTGACCAAACAGTAAGCTACTAGTGATGGCTGTCAGAATGTATAGTGCTTTAACACCAGCAATTTCCATCTTTAGGAAAAACATTTATTCCAAACATGCATTTGTTTCCAGACTTGGTGAAATAGGCAATCTTGGCTGGTACAATGTTACTGTTGTGTGTGGTTAATGACACATTGTCACTGACGCTCACTGCCGTGACAAAGGATATAGACAACAAGGACAGAAGAATGGACCAGCCAAGTGAAGGGAAGAACTATTCACACAGTTAGCTCTGTAATTGAATGAGCATGTGCACAAAGTCTCTGAGGCAGAATGAGAGGCCGTGCTGTGACGTCAATCATCTTCCAGCAGGAAATTTTATACAACACACATCACCACACCTTCTAAATTTGCTATTTATTGCTTTAGTCAAGGCATGTTGCTGTCTCCCCTGACAGAGAGGTCTCTCCAATCATGCAAGCAATGAACTCATCTGCAAGAGACAGCTGTGAGGAAAAGCCTCCCCTTGTAGCTGTTGGGGGAGTATTGTCCCCCAACTGTGTATTGTTCAGAGGAACCAAACGTCTCAGTGAAAATATATAAATTACCTGGAAAATCCTGCTGATCTTTTCAGTTGTCCTGTCATCCTCCTTCAGAGTCAGACGTTTGGTCCCTCTGAACAATACACAGCTGTCCATGGCTGATAGATTGATGGTGATGGACTGCGGTCCGGACAGATCGTGGCGGCTGGCAGAGTATCTTTGCTAACGCTTGTTACCAAACTTCCGGGTCACGTAAACCCGACCAATTAAAAATTAAAATCAAATTGAGTCCTGTGGCCGGTTTTTCCATTTCGTATTTTTGATCTGAGTCTAAAATTGAAATATGAAAAACCAGGCTTTTTTTTTGTGTGTGTGTGTTAGATTCAAAAACAAATTACAATATAATCTGTCACCTTTTACATTTTTTGATTTTTGATTGCCAATTGAAAATGGAAAGAATGAATGATACACGGATTATTTTTCTTGCCTATTTTTTTCTTTTCATTTTGCAAAAAACAAACAAACTATAAACTATAATTTACGGTTCATTCTTGAGCATACACATGTGCCTATGATCAAATCTCAGTTTCAGTGTTCATGAATCAGGCGTAGGTTTTTAGTGCCAAGGGTTTTTTTATGTGCATATCCACTCACAGATTTACTCATATTTCATGAATGAGACCTGTGTGTACATAATTCAAGGAGGGTTTGACTCACCATTTCAGTTGAGCAAACACTGAGTTAAGAGCTCATACTTTTTATTTGTGGAGTTCAGTGAGGACAATTTGGCTTTGTTCTCACTTTTAACTTGAGCCTGACAAATATCTCAGTTTTAAGACTAATATTGATATTTTAGATTTTTGAAAATTCCTTTACATAAACTTTTTTGCCAACCAAGTTTGCTTTGTTCGGAGATAGTAATTTTCTTTGTCTCACCTGAGTGACGTCATTGGAGCTGCAGTGTTCAGGCAAGTTGAGGTTTAGTTTCAGCTTCATTTGTTGTAGTTCATATTAAGATGACACTGTTTATCCTTTCCTGTTTTTTTGCCATTCACCTATACTTCCTTTGTTTACTGCTGTCTGTGAGTGTATACTTAAATAGCTGCTACCATAATGTACGTGATGCATGTGCTCATCTGTATGCTGATGACACAGTTATTTATTGATCTGCTGCTACTCAGACTCAGGCCCTCTCCCATCTTCAACTAGCATTCAGTGTTGTTCAATAGTTCCTGTTCAATCTGCTACACATCTTGAATGCTGATACAACAAAGTGTGTGTTATTCAGAAAGGCCAAGGTGAAGCTTTCATATCTCCTGACTATTGTTACACCTCAGAACAAGAGCAAAGAGGATGTTTTATCTTATAAATATCTGTTCAATGTGTTAGATGATTGTCTTTCTTTTAAGCCCCACATTGAACTACTCGTGAAAAAGCTAAAACTGAAACTGGGTTTTTGTTTTAGAAGTAGAAACTGCTTCTCTTTCTTGGCCAAAAAAAGACTGGTCTCTGCCACATTCTTGACTTCGATTGATTATGGGGATGTATTATATATGAATGCACCCACCCAGTGTCTGCGTGCTCTGGACTCCATGTACAATGGTGCATTTAGATTAACTACCAACTCATCACTGTGTCCTGTACGCTCGCGCTGGTACTCTTTACAGTTTCATAGATGTTTTCATTGGCATTCTTGTTTACAAAGCTATACTTGGTCTACTTCCAGCATGTTTATGTGTGCACATTAAGCTACAAATTGATAATGGTTGTGCTATTCGTTCACAAAACATGTCTGTATTGTCTGTACCGAGAGTACGTACAGAGTTTGATAAGCAAGCATTTTTATCTTCAGCTCCTTATATGTTCCTACCTCTGCAGAAGGACTATAAGTTGGCCTCTTTGGTTCCTCTCGGATGTTTCAAAGCACACAGGATTTTTGTACACAATCTTCTATATGTCAATGTCACGGTGTATCTTAGCTGGTCTTTGTAATCATGTGTACTTGCATTTTTTTGCATTTTTATGGTTCACTTCTAGCATACATTAGCATACTTTTGGCTTTTTCTTTCCATGTTTAAAAGATGTGATATGTGTGTATGTGATATGCACCTTTTTCTAAAAATTGAACAGTAAACTTTGAACAGTGAATACTCTCCATGTCCTCATTAAACAGTTTGTAATGATATCCTACAAAAATGCACACACAACACTTTCATATCCTACAAATTAGCAACCCATGAATGACATTATGTACTTAATGTAAAGTTCCGATTAGATTTAGGCAAATAAAGTCACTTTAATTAGGTTTAGCAAAAGAGACATGGTGACGACGTACGTTAAAATGACTCAGAGTTTATTCTGAATATTGCTGTCCTGTAGAAAGTCATGTGTTTTGAGACTCTTCCACCTCCCCAACAAGAGTCTTTGTTTACTCCCGACCCTTCCAAATACATGGGTTTTACAGAAATTACTGGCTCATGAGAAGAGCCTGGAATTAATATGACAATAACCCTGAATGCATTGCTGCCATTGTGCTGCTGTTGCTGACTTGCTTTTATGGACGTGTGTGACACAGCATTGTTCACATACTTGCCTGTGTACTCTCTGTGTTCCAGCAGTATCAAAAAACATCTAAGTGGCAAGTCGGGGCCACATCATCTCTAGGCCTAAAAGAGTAATATTCTCCTTGAGAACCTCCAATTTTGCACAACAGAAAGATGACTAAATGAGTCGAGACACTTTTATGCTGGCATCACAGCAAAGAGAGAGCTTTCTGCCACTGTTGTTCTCTGTTTGATGTTGATAACATCCCAACATCCTGCCCTCAACGTTCAAGAGATTAAGACTGGAACGTGCTTTTTCCTCTGCATGTGGGCAAGTGCACACAGCAGTTGTTAAGGATTTGCTATGTTTTTTTTTTCTTGTATAACTCCTCTTACTTTTGGGTATGGAGTGGTGCATGAATGAGTCCTAAAACCTGGAAATGAGTTTTCATTTTAGCACCTCTGGTTCCCTCGTCTTAAAGTCAATGTTTTGGTTTTTTTTTGTGTTTTTGATGAGATGCCTGAAATAAGGTCTGTGGTTAACACAAGCTGAAGAGACTTTCACATTTTGTTCCAAGACATAAAATATGCCGGTACATTTTGAAGCTTTTACTGTCTTAAAAAAATGGTTGCTAATAAGAGGCTAAATGAGACTACAGAAAGTTATTGTGCCAAATATGGCTTTACAGCCTTGTTGTGGTCGGGATATTGAAGTCATACAACTATGTTGTAGTTCATTTATTGCAGAGCGTTAGCTTTTTACTTCTGGAGATTGTATTTAGGCTTCAAAAATTATAAAAGTGGTGTTCATTTCTAAAGATTATTCTACTGAACAAATCCTCAAGAAAAAGCCAATGGAATATTTCCATGGGCTTTTTCTTTGTTAAGGAAACCAAGGTGATGTTAACTTCGGGGCTGGGCTTTAAATAAACATCATCCCTGCACCACTCTATAGCCCTGTTTCCACCAAACACTTTCAGTATGGTACCTTTGGAGCCAAAAGTAACCCTTCAGACATGGTACCTAGACCCTAGAGTTTCCACTGCAAACAGTATTCTTAAATGTGGGCGGGGTTGTTGTCACTCACTGCTCCGTCCAGCACTCACTGTATTTCCTGGCTCTTCACTGGTGACACAGATGGAAGTCTTGAGTAACAGTACAAGTTATCGTTCCACCTTAAAAGTTGCCGGCAGTCGTCCCAGTGAATGAAGTTATTTTTTCTCCGACTCCAGCTGCTGTGAGAGGCAGCAAAACATCCTTTCATTTTATAGTTCCAGTTTACTAATAAAACTCTCCACAGTATGAACAGTGGTTACATGAGCCTCAAAACCAGCCACAACTCAGCCCTGAGCAGAGTGACCATCCTCTACTGACCAATCAACAGACTGCAGTGTTCACAGCTCCACCTTTTAGTACCAGATCTGTGTGCTAGGTACCCCAACAGAGGGGGGACCAAAAATGGGGACGGTACGGAACGGTTCCATTGGTACCATCCACAACTTTTCACAGTGGAAACAGAAAAAAGGTGTATCCAACACATCTGAAATGTACCATACTGCTGGGTAGAAACAGGGCTTAAAGTCTTAATTTCTTAGCTTTAGTTTCAAACCCATTGCCAAACATTGGGCACGTTGGGCTGGAGTCCACACTTTCTAATTCTCACAAGTATAAGTTCAGCTTTAATTGGATTTCAAAAAAACAAAGTGTTAATTTGGCCTGCATAACAAGTAGAAGAGACGCAGTGTACATGAGTTAACCATCGTGCACACTTGAACTTTCTCAAAGCCATCAACAAGAGGCTTAATATGATGGTTATTTACTTTTAATAAATCCGTGCAGCCTTTATCTTGCTCACAAAACAAAGGTTTCCTTGAACACACAAAGACACCCACTCCTTAAAAGCATAATAAGCCACTCATGCAAACATGGAATACCTAGCATTTTGTATGCTCTTTTAGACGAGTAGTGCCTCCTCATTTTTAGTGGGAAGACAATGCCCTGGTATCTCTCGATGGCAATGCAGGTCATTGTGAGGATGCCTGTCACTATGGCTGTTGTCTGCACAAAGGGAACCGTCTTGCAAACCAGAACCCCTGCAAAAAAACAGAAGAAACAAAGAGGTACTGAGAAACAAAAGCAGACATTTCTATTAAAGTTCACATCATTCCTAATGTTTGAACAGCAACTGGCGGCGAGCTCTGCCTCGTCTTTGTTCATCCTCTTGTGTGGTTTCATTGAAACAGCAAAGCCATCATCTCTGATTACTCTTGGACACACATATTTCACAGCTAATGAAGCAGAGAGCTGAAAGAGGAAATGTGCACTGTAGGTGTGACCCACAACACCCTGAACTAATTGTGACCAAGTCTAATAGGAGCACATGCTTTGCGGTGGCCCTCTATTGCCATGATACACTGAATGTCAGCTGTTTGCTACATTTCCAGGAAGTGTCCTTGTCGGTATATATGTGTGTTGTTAACTGTTAAATACAGTGAAATCCACCCTGATGGCCATGCGATAATATTCCATCTGTAAAGTCTCTGGTGACGCTGAGGCAAAGATGTTTTTGAGTCAGCTCTTTTTAGAGGCTATAGAAGAGTTGCTGTGTAATGTCAGGAGTCCACCTGGTGGACACAGTGACAAAAAGTCTCTAAATGTAATGCAGTAATTTACAAGTCTATTTCACAGTAATGTGACAACACCTAAATTAGATATAATTCTGAATTTACACAACACAAATACACCCAAGACAAAAAAAAAAACAAAACAATAATAAGACATTACTTTTAAAGCAGTGACAAACAAAAGTAAGTTTTGATGACGGTGTAGTCTGAAGGCTTAGCTTAATGTATCCTTTTTGATTCATTATTTTGAACTGTTCCCTTTAGATTTACACGATGAAAAGTTAAAGAAACTAGCAGAAAATAGTCTATCAATTCATAAGTTCATAACATGGTTTGTTAATTATTTTTGTCCTTTTCAAAACTATTAAAAAAATTAACACTGAGTGTGTTTATTATAATGTGTCAGCCTAGGGTTGCACTTTCCATGGGAATTAATGGGGCTTTATGGAGGATATCTGGGAATTAAATGGGAAATAACAGGAATGAAATGTAAATATAGGGCTGTATTAAAGGTATGCCATGTCATCTAGTTCATGATACTACCTGTATAGTTTTTAAAATCATATGGAAAATTCATATCGTGATACTCACAGTATTTCGACTTGTTGACATATTGACATCATACTGTTACCCACGGCAACAACACAGCTGAAAGTGAAATTATTACAGACTCCGCAGTGGTTCCAAAAAGAGGAGCGGCCTCAGTAGTGTGGATAATAAACTGTAGTGTCCTGAATGTTTTATGAACAGCCCCAGACTTCTCAGACTCTCAGACTCCTCTTCCTGCAGAGGAAACTCATTCAGCGGCTCCTCTGGCAGCAGGACAGCGTCTCTCCCTCTCTTTTCTCGCTGTGTGCACAACGGAGCCGCTGTCATCAAGTGCTTTTGTCATAAATCTTTGGTAGTGTAAACCCACCTGACGCTCGCGGCTTATCAAAAAACTACATCACTGTGAATGTGCGATAGTTATCGCAGCATAACTACCTGTCACAGGTTACAGCGTGATGGTTAGAAGAGAAACGGCATAAAGATCCAGGTAGAAAAAAAACAACTCAATCATTTAGGATTTTACTAAAAGAAGGAGGATCACATGTTCATTTACAGAAAGTTGTCCATTTTTGTATTTGGGAGCTGTTTAAATGTGTAATTAGATTTTTTTTTTTTTTTGTGAACTATTAATATTGTATACAGAATCAGAATCTCTGAGTTACTGTTGTTGCTCACAAACTAAAGAAATGAGAGATCATTTTTGTTTTTACTGAATATTTGAAGGCAAACTTATCAAAGTTATCGCAAAAATACCCTGAAATATTATGATATTATTTTAGGGCCATATCTCCACCCCTTAAGTGTATTTACCATGTGATATGCAGATAGAAACAAATATTTTACCATAGCATAGGCAGACACAATCCATTAATTTGCCAAATAAAACCATTATTTTGTCAATACATACAATGTGAAACACGTCATGTGGTGAGTTAGCTAGCAAGTTAACTAATGGGGAAAACTACTTCGAAAATTCGAGCTAAGGATCTAGGCTGTGTGCAAACTTAAGGTTTAAAGCAAAACTTAAGTATAAAAGAAGTGTTTTACAATAAAGAATTACAGTAAATAAATTAATCAAAACTCCTCAATAAGCATGCACAGTCAAGCTAAATTACACGTTAGCTAGCTAGCAAAAACGTGTTGCCGAGCACCGTTCAACCATGGCGGCGACCAGAAACATATCATGCCAACGCTAAAGGATGTCGTTTTTCATCAGTGTCTGATGCCGCAAGTCACTGCCCAAGTACCAGATTTCGATGACTTCGGAGTGAGACTGGGTTGATCTTCGATAAATCTACGATGTTGAGATGCTTTTAGTTCAGATTATACTCAGTTTGAGGGAGCAACAGTGCCACCTGCTGTCAGAACTCAGTATCTGCGTGACATAGTAAATAACGGAGAATTGTGGCCAATTTTCCACGAGATAGAGCATGAGCGCATTGTCCACAGGAGGTGACTTATCATTGCTGTCCTTTGCTATTTATCCCAGAGTTACGAAGGGTTTTCGCTGAGGCAAATAAACTTGGATGTTACCACCATCTACCAGCTCCGAGAGGTTCATTAGAGCAGAGGACTTCACACACAGGTCACATTGGCTTTATGCTGTATTACCTAAAATATCATAAAAAGCAAAAAACACATTTACTCCAGCAATATAACATGACAGCATGTTGTTATTTGTCTGAGACAGAGCGTAAGTACGAGGCTCTGGTGTGGACACAGAGAGAGATTGGGTGGCTCTAGGTAGTTACTGCAATGATAGCTTGCAGGTGGTCTTTTCATTATGTAATCAACACTCGTGTACTCTGGTTTGTTTTTGTACTACACTGAAGGCCTTTCCTTGACACTGGTGACTTTCTTACAAGCCTTTGAAGGCAGAAGTATCTGAGTCCTCCAAAATGCTGTTCATTATTAGTAAACACTTTTGCCTGGGTCCAGGCCGCCCACTCCACCAAGCTGACTCACTCCTAACGACATGAAACAGTTTTCTCTCAGATTCGTGATTTTCAACCAGCTCTGTTTCATCACAGTGTGGGGACTGTCTGCAGACGAACAGCATTTGGCTCTCCCTCGTGACATGAGCACCAAGAACGCCCCGCTCATTTGCCAGCAGACTTCGTTGATGCATTTTGTGTCACCAGGCAGACTTCTTCCGGGAGATGGACAGGGGGAGAGGCCAAGGGAGCAACGGAGAAAGCCAAACGCCGTTCATCTGCACACACTGTCCATACAGCGTTGACACAGAGCTGGATAAAAACTGGAAAGTTTCTCTTGAACAAACAAACCATTAATAACACAATTCTGTTTTTTATAATCGTCAATGTAGATTCAGACTTCATCACTGGCATGTCCTTGAAAGGTAATTCTTAACTAGCTTCCTGTTTATCTTTGTAACTTTATCCATCTAAAAAATACTGGGAGCTATCATCTACGCTTTGTGATATATTCATAAGACCTTCCTGTTCCCAAAGTTCGTCTTGAAATGAAAAAAAGGGGGCTTAAATCAATTTTACATAAAAAACTAAGATGCCAATATCGTAAGGGATGCAACAATGACATTTTTTGTTGACAATTATTTTCAGTGCTTGAAAAGTGAACCCAAATACAACTGCTTATTTCTCATCTGTTTTCTCTGACAGACGCAGTAATGGAAGAATTTCCAAAATGAATCAGCCTCAGAAGTGTGGGCTGCGATAACGCAAAAATGCAACAATGAGCACTTTGCATAGAAAAAGATGGAAGTTTGACTTGATTTGTTGCCATCGTATGTTGCACCATCAGATTTTTGATATCTGCATTTTTGTTTATTTTATTACTATTTTATTTTTCATATGCCAATGAGCGCAAGAGAGCCAAATATGCAGAGCTCATCGCAGAGTGCCGGAGCAACGGATGGGAAGCCCGCTGCGATCCAGTTGAAGTCGGGTGCCAAAGCTTTGCTGGACACTCACTCCAGAGAACTTTGAAGCCTCTTAGTGTAAGAGGACTGCAGTTAAGGACAGCCACAAAGAACATCCTTGAGGCTGCTGAGAAGGCTTCACAGTGGCTGTGGATCCGTAGGGGGGACATGGACACGAGTCGGGGACCAATCACCCCCGGCTGGGTTGCCCGGGCGAGGGTGTATGATAATTTAAGACCCAAAACCCCCTGTGACCCCGGGTTCATCACTGAAGACGTGTCCAAGTAGCACCGATAGGTGTATTCAAGTTCTTTTAATATATAGTTCCTATCATTTTATATTATGAGTCAAATATATTACTTTTATTATGTCAGATCATACCTCAAAAAGTCACACCCCCCTTCCTCATGGTATTGGTTTCTTCCAAAAGTTGCAGAATGAAACACAGCACTATGTTGCACGTCACTTTAGAGATGTAGGCAACAGCGTAACTTTGTGCTGCTGCAGTGGTTAGTAGAGCATCAGTTTATTTTTCAAACATGAAAATTAAAGACACACTGATCTGCCGCTAAAATCATTGAAAATCAAATACTTCTGGACAAATTTCAGTGCTGTTTGGATTGTTACAATTTACATTAGTGTGTTTATGAAAGCAAATACTTCATTCTCATGTCATTTTTTAATCTTTTGTAAATGGTAACTGTAATATTTCTATATTTAAAATCAACATACCTCAAGCATTTAAGTTCCAAATATATCTTTCCTGCATTTAAAGTCATTGCCATGGTGTGATTTTGTTCATAATCTTTTAAATAAATGAAGACTTGATTAAAAAAAATGTCTGGTGATACAGGTTGAACATATTAAAAACCTTTATATAGGAGCTACTGTATTGATAAGGGATGCTGCTCTAAACATTATTATTACTTTTAATATAATCATTAAGTGTGGTGGTTAGCACTGTCGCCTCACAGCAAGAGGGTTCCTGGTTCGATCCCGGGTGCGGGAGCCCTTCTATGTGGAGCTTGCATGTTCTCCCCATGTCAGCGTGGGTTTTCTCCAGGTGCTCCAGTTTCCTCCCACGGTCGAAAGACATGCAGGTTAATTGGTGACTCTAAATTGTCCGTAGGTGTGAATGAGAGTGTGAATGGTTGTCTGTCTCTATAGCCCTTTTTAAATAGGAATTGTGCAAATTTGCAGGAAAGCCCTATCAGTCTTCTTTCAGCATTGGCAGCATAAAAACAAAATCGGGGAGTGCGGCAAAATGCCGCCTGCCTACTTTAGTTTACACAGAACGTGCAGCTCAGCGTGTCACGTAAACGGTGACGTACCGAGGAAAGCCGTGGCTGGTCAGTCCTTCGGCGATTCTCTCATACATCAGCCCGTCCTTCACAGTTCCCGTCATCTGGCGGTTAATGGCCTCCTCGTTAACGAGGGCAAGGAGGGCGCGCAATCTTTATCTCCCCAGTTGCTCATCTTCTGCTTTGCGTCTCCTTAGTGCTTAGATAGTCATTCCTGCCATCAGCTGTTTCCTGTTTTGAAGTCCACGCCAGTGGGTCAAACGTGCGGCCTCATCAACAGCCCTTCCCACAAGTCATCAACAGCCCCTCCCATGACGGAAGGCCGCCTCGCTCTTTTTAGACCAAAACCGTTCCGCCAATATGACTACCCTACGAGGCGGAAAATTGGGCACCTCAGATCAACTCGCTAATCCGGCTCTGTGTGTGTAAACGCTCGCAGCTTGCCGGCAAAACGGCCCAACATTCGTGGAAAATCTGGCAGTGTAAAAGGGGCTTATGTGTCAGCCCTGTGATAGTCTGGCGACCTGTCCAGGGTGTACCCCGCCTCTTGCCCAATGTCAGCTGGGATAGGCTCCAGCCCCCCGCGACCCTCAAGAGGGTAAGCAGTTAGAAAATGGATGGATGGATAATCATTAAATACATTCAACCATGCGGGTTCCATTTCTATGCGTTACAACAGTAAATTTGACTGCAACTTTGTTGGTCCTCCCCAAAAATTGCTCCCCCAACAATGAAATGGAATTTCCACCCTTGCGGCCAATAGTGAGCACCAACCTGATACCTGTGTTTAATTAATAAGCTGTATGCCTCACTGTGTACAGGTGACTAGGATCAGTCTATTATGAGAAAGGCAACATCAAGCTTGACTTAATCATTGCTTTCCTAACTCTGTAAAACAAAATGTGACTAGTGCAAATACATAAATGTAAATTTAGTGACACGTTATTATTAAAATAATAAATTTTGACCCAGCAACTTTGTAAATATTTCAAAATTAACAATTACTACTGAAGCGTAAAACTTTTAAATGCAGCAAAAATCTGTCAAGACCTTAGAAGGAATTAAAATTCTGTAGAAAACAATACATGAGTTTGTGCATGTGCAATCAGGTATAAACATAAAATTAAGTTGGAAAAAATCAGCCCCATTGTCACCAATAAGCAGCAAAGCTATTTGCAGGGTTTCGCACAGATTCATTCATCTGTGGTGGGCTGTCACGTTTACTGTCTATTTTTGAGGTGATAATTAAGTGCACTGCAGGAATATATATACCGTTTGCCCCATAGATGGAGTGGCAGAATGTCAGAGGCAGTCAAAGTGAAACTAAACCTTCAGTGCACTGGAACAGTCTAACACACACTGAAATGATACGCGACGTTGATGAGTATCAGATTGGTGCATCCCTTCATTAGGCACAGTTTGCTTTTCAAGATAGTTGGCTAACATCCTGGTCACTGCAATCAGCGGTGTAGCACCAAATTTTGGGCCCCCTGCATGAGCAGCCTCTGCTCTTCCTCTATTGATCCATGTGAGAGACATGGACCTGCACCTTTTAAATTTTCCTTTGGTTTTTTTTTTACAAAGTCAGTTTGCCTTCTGCTCCTGTCCTTTATTTTTTTTTTTAAGTTTTTGAAACCTAAATGTTCCTTTTTTTTTTCAGGAAATAACATGACAGCGTATGCTGGTGCTCCATCAGCATGGGCAGCCACTCACTCAGCTGTAGCTGCATTTGAGATGAATCCTAATGCAGGGGCGGACTAAACCATTTTGTGCCTTTAAGGCGGGAGAGGAGCCTCCGAGAGCTTCCACTGCTTTTTATACAAAGTTCAGTCTCTTAGCTCAGTCAATTTTAATGTAGTTAGGGCACTTAGAAATAAAAAATTGCAAACAAAACCAAACTTCAATGCCAGGTTTTCGAGGGCCCCCCTCCCAGGAAGAACCCAGGAGGTGAATCTGGACAAAGTTAGAGATTCCACCCCTGCTGTACTGTCTTATTGTTTCCCCCGTGTGTCCTCCCCCTTTCTGTCTCTCTTGTTACATCACTGTGTGTGTGTGTGTGTGTGTGTGTGTGTGTGTGTGTGTGTGTGTGTGTGTGTGTGGTTACAGGTTGTACTCAGGCCACTAGTGATAATGAATCTCTGAAAGAGGCTTGGAAAATGACTACAGCTCAGTCTGAGCTGTCACCTGAAGAGAACACACTGTGATGTCAGCACACACTCACTCATCTGTAGTAGCTGCTTCCTTTGCAGCACAATTCCTCTGCAGATTCCTTCCATCTGTGGCTTTATTCCTCACAATGTCTCCATTAACTTGCATTTTGGATGTAGGCTTTTCAAGTGAATTTATACCCTTAAACTTTTGATTGACGCAGGAAAAAATCAGCTCTATTTCAAGGACAGTGGTGGCAGTAAGAGTGAGTGAATAGGTGTGATTTTTAATAAGCATAACAGCACAAATAATTGATGTGAAAATCTCGAAAGAAATATACTGTACTTACCATGACATAAAGTAGGAGATTTCTGAGCTAGAGAAACACATTTAGTGAAGTTTTAAAATAGTCTCCCAAAAATCAATTCATAAATATGTCAAATTGCCTATAAAATAAAATAATTAAAAATCAAATTAAAAATTACTAAAAAAATATTTATATTTAAAAAAAATATTATTTCATTGTTTTTTGGGTTTTTTTTTTTTTAGTCTTTCTGGGGAGGGCCCCCCACCCCCCCTTTAATTGTGTCCCCCAAGAATTTCGGCTTGCATTACGCCCCTGACAGCATGTATGAAAACATATGCACTTGTATTTCACTCATGTTTACTTACCATTTTAGTACAGTCAAGTAAACTTAACACACACATTTAGCACAAAAAAAGTATAATAAATTCAAAATGATCTGTTGCATTTTAATACTCTGTGTGATGTAACAGTTAGGTTACTTTTTCACCGGAGTTTTCTCTGATTTTACAGCATTTATTCTCATTATTAAGCTTGATGCATTTAGCAATTCATGCATTTAAAACACTGTAATGCCACATGGCTTTGGGAATATTTTTATATTTCATAATGTTTTCATATTTTCCACTGAAGTCGGATTATCAAGAGCCACCAAGAGAATAAATATGCCTTAATTGACTTCATTTTGAGTATTCAAATCACAGCATGCTTCATATGCGCCTTTAAAAAGTCTGAAAAGTAACTTTGGATGTTTCCAGACTCACCTCCGAACCACTCCGACAGGATGTTCTGCAGCAGGGTGAAGGGCATGCAGAAGACGGTGATGAGCAGGTCGCTGACCGCCAGAGAGCAAATAAAAATATCCGTCGCCGTCTGTATCGCTCGTTTCTTCACAACAATGTAGATCACCAAACTATTTCCAGTCAGAGCCAGGATGAAGATGACCATGTACATGATGACGAAGGTGGTCTTGGCGCTGTACGGTAACTCGGGGATGTAGACGAGCGGCTGGATGTTGTAAGTGCTGATAAACTCCTGGCGGCTCAGGTTGTAGTACTGGAGCATCTCCTGGAGCATCTCAGGAGTTATCTTGGTGGACCCGTGTCCTGAATCTGTTGAGGCTGTCGCCATCCCAGCTGGCTTTGAGCAGAGGAAAACAAAAATCGGTGACGGTTCAGAGATGACAGCTCCTCTGTGACCTGCAAGTGCGTCCGGATGTTGCGCCTTCTCCTTCATCCATCAGCTGAACGTGCTGCTGCTGCTGCAGCTGTTGCTCCTTGTGTGTGAGTGTGTGTGTGTGTGTGTGTGTGGACTCAGCTGACTCTACAGAGGACCAGGTGAATGACCAATGACTGGTTTGCTGACGCTGTACATATACATCAGTGTGATTTATGACTGTGTTGTGCTTTGTGGTCAGTTATGATGAGATTACTTTTAGCTCTGAATCTATTTATAGTGCACACAAATCATCATAATTATATTTCACTATTTAATATCCCTCACTAACACCCTTTACTGCGGGGGAAATACATGGTCTAGACCTTCTTTAGCAATTGTACACCCAATCACCAGAAAAAAATCTTGGCTTTGTAGTTTCTGCAAGTCAGGGATACGTTACATTTGCACGTCATTATGTTGGGGATACACTGAAATTTAACTGCTGTGGTTGTGTGGTTAGGTTTATGGTTAGAAAAAGGTCATGCTTGGCCTAAAATACCCGGTTTTGGGGGCACAATTATGGCTGGAAACACAGCAACCGAGCAATGTCCCCATAAAAAACGAACGCTTTTCTTGCCAGAAGGAAATGCAGCAATATCTCAGTGGTCGTTGGACCCATCCACCACCCCTCCTGCCCGCCCTACTCAGACTTTTGCTGCCTTAACTTTCGTTGTCGTCTCACCACATTTCCCGCTGACGCTGTCGGGTGCTGTTAAACAATAAGGGCGACTGGCCGTGTATCGTGCTGACTTGAAAAGACGTCTTTTTTTGTTGGTGTCTGATGCTGGAAGTCACTGCCCAAGCGCCGGTTCAATGACTTTGGAGTGTGATCAGGTTGTCAGACCAAGACGTCACGCTACCTACGTCGATTATTTTTATATGGTCGATGGTGGAAACGCACATAAATCCATAATTCCTTTAAAATTTGAACTGTATTTGGTTTGAAACCTGGATGTTGGGGAGATTTACTGACTCACCAAGCAGCTAGCTTAGCCACAGTAATGGCACACAACTCTCTGGGTGAAAGATCTCAAAAACGAGGGGATACACCCTCAAACTCAAAACCAAACCAGGTGAGCCCTGCTGCAACCCCTGAACATTTGCATTAACGCCAAACACAAACCTGCAAACTGCAGCTGAGAGTTTCTGCTAATGACCTCCTTGCTGTTGGCTAGATTGTTTGTCATTTCCTGTAAATATCAACGACAGACAGTACTCATTTGTTAAGTAATAAGTTTGATCTTGAGCTCACAGCAGATGTGTACATGATGTTACAGAGGTACATATTCAACAGACTCAGTGAGGACATAGAGGCACTTGCTTGGTGTTAGGACACACAGTCAGGCCTATATATTTGCAGAGAGAAATATTTTACTGGATTGAGTGGAGAGATTTAAATAACCCAACACATTCTCCTGGTCAGAAGTCACATAACAGACAGCCTGTGCGCAGCAATGCTGATGCTGCTTGCTGTGTCAGAGAGACAGAGAGAGAGAGACAGAGAGAGAGAGGATTACCACACCAATCTTTAAAAATGGAAATAAATTTGACCCAAACAGTTACAGAGGCACACGTGTCAGCAGTAACCTGGGAGAGTTATTCTGCAGCATCCTCAACAGCTGACTGCAAGACTTCCTCAGTGAACACAATGTCCTGAGCAAGAGTCAGATTAGATTAACGCCACAGTATCAAATTACAGACCATGTCTGTACTCAATTACTAAACATGTCCACCAGCACAAGAACAACATTTTCTCGTGATTTGCGTTTGACTCAATTTGGCGTAATTGGCTGTTAATTTGAAAAAGGTGTAGGGGGGTAAAAGCTATGATACAACCAAGCCTTTGCGAAGTCCCACCCCCTGCTTGCAGACTGGCCAATCATAACGCAGCATCAGGCCGGTTCAGACCAGGGTTCGACAACAACACAGCTCTAATGCAGTCGTTTCAGATTTCCTTCATTTTCAGGCTGGTTTTGTGGATTTGGAGCTAAATGTTGTGCCCCATCCTGTTTGACATTTATTATGATGAATTAGCAAAATCACTAGAACAGTCAAATATCCCTGGCCTCAGCCTTTCGGACACAGAAATTAAATGCCACATTGTTAGCGCCATCTAAGAAAGCATAACAACAGCAACTGGGTCATCGGCAAACTTCTGTCAGACCTTGGCCCTGATGGTTAATATGGCAAAGTCTAGCCTTACGGTCTTCCAGAAATGGCCCAGGTGTCAGGGAAAGCCAGTCAGGTAACTACTGGTCTCCACTGACATAAACACACGCACAGCTACACATATCTGGGACTTGGTGGACCTTCACTTGGGAGAAAGGTGTTAGCTATCTGTAAGATTATAAAGCCAATCCCTGTTCTTTTTTCCGAGGCCTAACCATGTGTGTTTGTGGATTGAGGAAAAAAACATCAATTGTGGGTGTGCATTTATCTTTAAACAGACTGTATGTAAATGGTAAATTTCCTGTGTAAACGGAAGCGTATCTTGAAAGAAGACAATGCATGTAACAGGCAGAACTTGACACGGCGTCCCAGAACATCAACAACCAACACCCGGGGTACGTTTCACTTCATGTGGAAGGTCCATGACCAAACGTTGAAATGTGACGAGGTCGGAGTGAGAATGTGTTGGAAGTGTGGGGTCCTCTTGTAAACGAAGACTTTTAAAAACAGGAAAAACATCCGATTAAAGTCCTTCACACAGAGATTTTCAAGAGTATACTCAGAGTCCACAGGAACACCCCTAACAATGGATGCCAAGCTGAATTCGGCCAATTCCCCATTTTAATTACGATACAAAAAAAGAGCCTAAAAACAAGTGACAACAATCATTACAAGACTCTGCGCTGCCAAGAGGAGAACACAGTGGAGTCCCCACAGCCAGCTGGTCCTGAAGCTCACCTTCTCGTCCAGCACAAGGCCTCAGGACAACCCTCACACAATCCAGCCTAACCACATTATCGCTAAAGAGGAAACTATTGGACATTTACCACAAAAACTCAAAACAAGCTTCAATGCTATTTGGCCATAAAAAGGCAGTCCACGATGGCACACTATGACTGCTGTGATGGATCAAAAACTGAGAAAGATAATGACTATTTACAGACTCAGTGATCACAGCCTGGACATAGAGAGTGGCAGACACAGGCAGACCTGGCTGCCAAGAGAAGACAGGCTGTGTCAGGTCTGTCCCCAGAGACAGGTGGACACAGAGCAACAGTTCCTGCTCCAATGTAGCACACATGAACCAGAACAGATCGCTCAGCCTTTTCATAGTAATAATATTCCATTTTATTTATAAAGGCGCCTTTCAAAAACACCCAAGGTCACCTTGCAGAGCATAGAATAACATCCAATAAGCAGCCACGGCCCTCTGTCATTGACCACTTTGTTAAGGGGTGTGAGGATTTATATTTAGAACTTAACATATCAAAAACAAAAGACATGGCCATTGATTTTAGAAGGAGCGCCAGTACACCTGAGACCACAAACATCAAGGGACAAACTGTTGAAAATGTGCAATCCTATAAACACCTCGGGACTATCACTGACTCTGTAACTGAATTTTAAAGAAAATTGTGAAGCTGTGTGCAAGAAAGGGCGCCAGCGTCTGTTCTGTCTGCGGAAGCTGTCTCGTTTCCACATTGACAAAACCATGATGACTCTCTTTTACCGTGCCTTTATTGAATCTGTTTTAGCCTTTTCTCTTGTGTCATGGTTTGGAAATCTGCCTCCGAAAGACAGAAACTCACTGAACCAGATTGTTCAATGGTCCAGTCAGCCAATTGGAGAGTCACAGCTGAGCCCAGAGTCACTGTATACTGGTCAGTAATGACTCCCATCCTCTGTTCTGTGAATATCAACCCCTTCCATCTGATCAGAGACTTAAGGTCCCCAGGTCTAAGACTAAGCGCTACAGGAACAGTTAAATTCCTGCTGCAATTGCTCTTTTAAACAAGTCTTAGTCATTTATTTTGCACATCCCTCTTATTTATTTATTTGTTCATTTATTATTCTTCACTATCTTTGGACGTTTTGATTTGTCCTAACTATTCATTGTCCCTTGCATCATGTTCTTAATCAGGTCTTTTATCGTGGCACTCCAGTAGTTTGTTTTTTGGTGACCGTCTTTTGCAAATCCTGATCAGTAAGCTTCCTGAGTACTTGTCTTTTATGTTTCTATGTCCTGTTTTTGTGCGGTCTGATGTCCTCTGTTCTATGTTAAATGCTCTTACTGCAAAACAAATCCACCTACAGTTACAATTAAAGTGACCTGAACCTTTCTGTTATTTACAGAGCATAGATAAAAGTCAGTGATGAAGTGCATGAGCCAGTTTGAACAGGTGGGTTTTAAGATAGGCTTTAAAGGATGTTAGGCTGTCAGACTGTCAAATGTATGGAGGTAGGGATTTCCAGAGACTGGGGCCAGTGGAGCTGAAAGCCCTGGCACCCATGGTGCTGAGGCGTGAGGTGGGAATGGTCAGGAGACCAGCAGAAAAAGAGCGCCAGGAGCGGGAGGGGGTGTACTCCTGAGAAGGTCAGAGAGACAGGTAGAAGCTAGGTTGTTGACAGCTTTGAAAGCGAGCAGAAGGTTTCTGTAATCAATCTGGTACTGAACAGGGAGACAGTGTAGTTTGATTAGAGTAGGGGTGATGTGGTCGGATGATGTGGTGTGGGGAATGACCCAGGCAGCAGAGTTTTGAATGATTTGAAACCTGGTTATTAGTTTAGTGGGGAGACCAGAGAGAACTGCGTTATGGTAGTCAAAACGAGATGTGACAACGCATGGACAAAAAACCTCAGAGCTGAACTGGGACAATGACGAGCAGAGTCTAGAAATGTTGCAGAGGTGGAAGAAAGCTGGGTAATATTTTTCAAGTGTGGTCCCAATGAAATAATGCTACGAAAAATAACACAGAGGCTCTGAGCCTGGTCTCTTCGAGGTCATTGAAATCCAATGCTTGGGCGTTGACTTCTGGCATCAAAAACTAAGGAAAAGGCGTCCTTTAATGTCGACATGATACACAGCTGGTTGCCATTATACTTTAACTGCGCCTGACAGTGTCAATGGAAAATGCAGCGGGGCAAGGACCAAATTTTAGGTGGTGAAAGTCTGAAATGGGTGGTGGTGGATGGGTCCAACAAACATTGAAGTTCACCCAAGAGAGCGGTTGTTGAAGGAAAAAACACCAATTTGCGGTCTTGAAAGAGACTGTATGTTAATGTTACATTTGCGGTGAAAACACAAACGTATTTTGAAAGAAGAGATCTTGACACGGCGTACCAGAACGTCAACAACCAACACACCCAGGGTACCTTGCACATCATATGTGGACATGGAAAGTCCACAACCAAACGTCGTTATGTGACGAGGTCTGAGTGACTCTTGACGTGGCTGAAGAAGGGTACAGGGGGACTTATCAGTGATGATGTGTGGGTCTTGGGTGCTTTGGATTTTGGACAAGGTGTTTTTGGAACCAATGATCAGGGCCGTGGTTTTGCAACCGTTCAGCTTAAAAAAGGTTTTTCAACTTCTGATGTCCTCGAGGCAGTGGAGTGAAGGGCAGTGGAGGGTTTAGACGAAATGTAGACCTGAGTGTCATCTGCGTAACATTGGAAATTAACACCATGGTGACGGAGGATTGTATGAGGTAGATGATGAAAAAAAGTGCTGCCAATAAAGCTTATTGAATTGATATTAATTGAACTAAGAGGAATGGAAGGTGGATGCTGGATACTGCACAATGTTTCTGTCAGTAAAAACTGACCTGCCCACCGGAAACTTGTGAAACTTACACAAACTGCCTGACCTGTGGGTCATCCTGCAGCACCACTGTGGGCTGTGAGTCGACCCACGCATCACACTGCATGCACACCTGTGGTTGAACTAAGGAAGCCTGCTGAGAGCACACAAAATGTCAATACGGAGTCAGATTTTGTAAAACTCCATCCAATACTTGGCACTGCAGTAAAAAAGTTACACTTTAAGTCAGAACTTTATCAACACTTCATGACAGGCTGTATGTTTCTATGCTTGGTGGTTGGTGGTGAGTTCAACGAAAGACAGATTCTTCCCTGTCAGACTGTTTCATTACTGTTTAGAGGCTGTAAATACCTCATTATTTCTTAGCAAGTTTCCTAAAAAAAAAAAAAGAAATTGTGCTTTAATTAGGCTTTGCCGGGTGAAGGTCTAGTCACCATAATTATATAAATTTTTCCTAAGTGTGTGAGAGTTTGTCTGTACATTGTGTCCTACACGTCCCTCTCCTATGCAGCTGTTTTGAAGTTTGAAATGTCAAAGTATTTTTTTGTCCTGTTGGATTCTATTAAAAAAAAGACAGGGTTGAACTTTTTAGAATTCTAATTAAGTAATCACCTCAGTGCAATCGACTGGGCAATTAGTTGCCAGCTTTGCTTGTCTGCTTCAGTGATGTTGTTTTTTCTTTATTTTATTTTTATTGCTTGTTGTATTTCTTAAAATTGGCTCATTTCATTTACTTGAATCCCACATTGTTTTAAATTCGGGATCAACCATGTAAAGAACTTTGCAACTCTGTTTTGAAAAGCACTTTGTAAAATGTATTATTATCATTATTAAGTACAAATACTTGCCAAGCTAATGCAAGTTTGAGTCTTAAAGTTAGTGCACAGCAGGTCAGCTAAACATGCAGGAGTTGAAATGTGTCTCTATGAACATGTATGAAGAATAAGGTCTTCTGTAATGAATGAAGAAAGTTCCTCTAGATATCAAAAAGTGCAGATAAAGTCAACATAATTAACTCCAATAACTGTCTCCTAAAATTAGTTCTAAAGAAGAAGGTTCTTTTCAGGACATTTTTATTTCAATCAGGAGAGACTCTTTTTTTTTTGTGAAAAGAATATTTATTTCTTGGTGCAAATAAGAATGAAAAAATGTGAAAAGTCTTTGGCGATCAGAGCCAGTTGAGGTGGTATATATTTAAGGAGGGTGGTGAATCCATAGTAGAATAGCTAAACCCCTTCCTGGGGTCTTGACGCTGGTGGTGGTAGAGGTGGTGAAGATGAGATGAGAAGAAGATACGAAAAGATGGAGAAGTGCTGATGATCTGGGTGAGTGGAGGGATGAGTCTTTGTTGAGCTTGTCCTGGACTCTGGATATGATGGCTGGAGGTGAACAGGGTGGAAGAGGGCACGACAATTCTGTCTAAGATGACAGCTGACAGCAGCAGAGGAGAGAGCCGATTCAAAATTGTGCAGTAGCATCCTGATTGGCTGATGGGGATCATGGCGAAGTTTAATTGGATAACTAGAAGAGTGGGCACTCATAGTCTGATTAGAGGAAGCAGTGGGAGTGGGAGGAAGAGAATTGTGAATGGAGAGCCTGGTCTCACTCTGAAGGTGTCAAAATCCAGTGCTTGGGCAGTGACTTACTGCATCCAAAACCAACAAAAAACCAACAAACAAATACGTGGCCAGGTGGCAGTATAGTGTAATGGTGCATGGCGGCGTCAGGAGAAAACGCAGCGGGACAAGGGCGAGAGTTAAGATGGTGGTACGGGTGGTGGATGGGTCCAACAAACATCGACTTTCACCTGGGAGAGCAGTGTTTGTGTCCCAAAAGATTATAAAGCCAACCCCTGTTCTTTCTTTCTAAACCTAACCACATGCGTTAGTTGTTGAAGGAAAAAAAAAAGGAAATTCACGGTGTTATACTAACATGGTGCGTTTATTTTGAAAGGGACTGCATGTACACGTTACATTTCCTGTGGAAACAGAAGTGAACTTGACACAGCATCCTAGAACCTCAACAACCAACGCACCCAGGGTACCTCGCACGTTGTATGTGGACATGGACGGTCCATGACCAAACATCAATATGTGATGAGGTCGGAGTGTGAATGTGTTGGAATGGATGAGTACAAAGAAAGTCTGCCTGATTCAACTTACGCTCAGAATTGTTACATGCAGCTATATTTAGTATTTTGTCACTTAAAAAAAAAATAAATTAAGATGATGCACTGGGTCTCTCTTAGCCACAATTAGCCATCAGTTACACACATGACCATTGTTGACAAGGATACAGGCATCAAAAGAACAGAGAGAGCATGGCACAAATGTAAATTATATTTTTAATGAATACTTACATTACAGTAATGATTAAATGATTGATTTAACAGTTTTTTAAAAAAAAAATGTAATGAGGAGGATTTTAGGACCCAGGACATGGGGTGGATTACTCTTAAATGTGGGCGGGGTTGTTGTCACTCACTGCTCCGTCCAGCACTCACTGTATTTCCTTCTTTATCAGTCTGCACCTTGTTTATCATCTACAGAACGAGGCTGCACGCCAAAATTTTCAGAACAAAATAGAACAGGCTGCAGTGAGAGTCTTTCTCCATGGGATATTTAAAAAAAGCAGTCCTTCTCAGGCAACTTCAGGGGTTTAGTGTTGCTGGAGCCCACAGGAACAACGCTCCACGATGCTTTTTTTTTCTCTGAATGAGGATTAGAATATATGCAGTTCACATAACCTGATGGGAATTAATATATATAAACACTTAAAGATCCACTCATTACTAAAAGTGTATGTCATATTAAAACTAAACTAATGGTCAAAGTTGTCACAGTGAAATTTAAGGTGTGTTGATGGATTCGCATCGTCAAATCATGCATTGAGTAACATTACGAGTAAAAATTCCACCTTAAAGGTTGCCAGCAGTCGGCCCAGTGAAGTTATTTTTCTCCGACTCCAGCTGCTGTGAGAGGCAGCAAAACATCCTTTCATTACATGAGCCTCAAAACCAGCCACAACTCAGCCCTGAGCAGAGTGACCGTCCTCTACTGACCAATCAGACTGCAGTGTTCACAGCTCCACCTTTTAGTACCAGATCTGTGTGCTAGGTACCCCAACAGAGGGGGGACCAAACATGGGGACAGTACAGAACGGTTCGATTGGTACCATCCACAACTTTTCACAGTGGAAACTGAAAAAAAGCGAACTGAACTAAACTGAACTGTGCTGCTCGGTGGAAACGGGGCTTATCTGTCTTCTCTCTTTTAGTAGGTCCAGGAAATAAATGCTTTATTGATTTTAAGGCAGAAAAAAAGAAAATAATAAAATATATAGATAGGTAGATAAATAACACATCTTTAAAGTAAGATTCAAGGTGGACTGCAGAATTTGAGGTGGTTTTCTTTGTAATCTACCAGTAAGTGCCCCAAATCACTGACTGATTGATTGATTTAATGACCACACAGCCAGGCTGGTGGAATTTGTTTTCAGTACAGCTGGTACAGGTTCCAACATCATCTGCCTTCACTTTAGATATACTGCATCATTTTTATAGAGCACGATCAAATCTCAAGAAGTGCTGTTAGAGAACACTTCATTTTTACAGAAGCCCCAATCAAAAGAGTGCAGCGCAGCGCAGAAATAAATGCTGGCAGCAGAGTTGAAATTTGTTTGATGTAATTTGTAAAATGTAATTTTGTTTGATGTCTGTTTGACTTGTGAAGGGAAATTTCCTTCTATCTGCTGTATAAACATAACAGCTGAGCACCTTCATTACAGTGGTGCATTTTCTTGTGGGATACAAAATTACAAGATTTTTTTTTGTTGGATTTTAAACATACTATTTGCCTTTGGACGCAGTCATTCTGATAGACTGACAAGATCAGTTAAAGGAAATTGCAAAGTCAGGATTGACGGCATTATCGGATTTCGAAGTACACATCTCAACGTTTGTCAGACACTGTCATTTCCTCTGAAAAGATTGTAACAGTTAGCGATGATGTTATGAATACCTTTATGCTTCTGAATTCAAACTGAGCCGAATAAACATATCATTAAGTGTGAAGTGGTCATCTTCCTCTCGGTGACAGCTCCTCTCCCTCCTGCCTCTGATTTTGTCTGGCCAAGCTGCAAAACAGCGTCTCCTGTCATTCATCACCTGCCCACCAGCCGTCACTGCTGAGTCTGCCTGCTCCCACTCGCAACTTGAACAAGTCACCAACTCCTCACTTAGTCTGACAGATTTTTGTGACACAGTGTGTTGTCACCTGTTTGCTGCCTGAGATGCTCACTGCATTTCTCTCACTAACAAACCTCCCTGTTGGCCAATTACATCGTTTTACTCCACCGTTTTGGTCTTCAGTCTCTAGTTTGTGTCCGTCCAGTCTGTCTGAGACTGCTTTTAACTGTAAAAAAAAAAATCCAGACTGACATTCTCTCATGTAACAACACACCAAGTGACAGAGATAATTTCATCCAGCTGCTGAAGTGTTTGTTCTCTATGATCCAAAAGACTGTTTGGGAAAGGATGTGGGTGTTAAACCAAGAGACCTTAAACTAAATGGGCACCTGTTAATTCATACCTTATGATGTGATCTAGTGCAGTGGTTCCCAACCAGAGTGGGTGCGACCCCCTTAGGGGGGTGTCAAAGAGCCACAGGGGGTCACGAAGTCCTCTTGATTGTATTGTTATTATTGTAACTTTAATGTGTTATCTGTGAAAATTCATTTATGTGTCAGGAACAAACAAATCTAAGGGTTTTATTAAAAGGTTATTCATTTATTTTAAAAATATTGTGTGTGCTCTTTTTTTACCCGTTGTGTATTTTCCTTACACCTGAGAATGGTGGGAATCAAAGATGGACATGGAAAAGATCCCAAGCTCTACGGACTCTCTTGCAGGACATTTAAGCACGGGCTGTGTCTGTGAACATAATGGCTGCACTGTGAGACTGCATCGAATTTGTTGAAAGTTAAAAAAAAAAAAACTTTTTTATAAATCACAATATTTGTGTTGTAGTTGGGAATTGCATTGGATGTTAGAATAACGATTATAAATATAAAAGTCTGGTAACAAAGTCCTTGAATCAATGGCTGAAAGCAGTAGATTGATGTGACATCAATGCTGTATGAAAGCTAATTAAGGCCTGAGCGCCGACTGCAGGTGGATGAAGGCCCTCTGGAAACTGAAGGACTTAATATTATCATTATCCAAAAAGACATTTTTGAGGGGGCTTGAAAACTCATGAAACTTTGCAATGAAAACTGGTGAAAATGTACATGTGATGTGGGTCTGGTTAATGGGTGTCACAAAATACAAAAACATTTCGACAAAGCAGACCCCAAAGCTGGTTTTACCGACATGTACAAAAAAATGGTAGGCACATGTGATGTCCCAAGATGTATAAAAAACTCTCTTTGACCCATACCCTTAACCCAACAGGAAGTCAGCCATTTTGAATCAAATGTGTAATTTTTTCTGCATTTTTGGCCTAGGGTCGTACTGTAACAAACTCCTTTTAGAGATTTAATCCGATCGACTTCAGATATGGTCAGCATCACCTACTGGTGACGTCTTTTCAGGCACCTATCTTTTGATTTATGAGATTTACATGCTGTGGTCTGTATTTACTGTACAAAAACATGGGCCCAAAACAGGGGAAGTAGTACAAAATGTGAAATAGGTTATTCCAGCGCCCACACTCTATGAAGGATATGCGTGCGGTGTCTGAGCTGGTGCGAGGGCCTGCTCATCACTGCTAGTAGCTTTAATCTAGAATTGTCTGTCTGATAGCGATAAATTTCATGTACTTAGTGACTTATGTCACAAAAGCTTCGAATAACTGCTAAACATCAGTATAGGTAAATCTTTCCTGTCAGAGTCTGAATCCCAAGATTACGGTTTTCATTTTACCGAATTTTCGGAATATATTCTCACAGATAAGGCTGGCAGTTAAACAAAGGCTGGGTCTCAAATAATGGCCAAGGGCGTGGTCGCCAACAAAGAAATAAAGGTCAGCCTGTTGAAAAAAAACATTCATCCATTCATTTGAATTTAAATCTGTAACCCCTTATCTTGTTGGATGGGCTGGAGCCTATCCCAGCTGACATTGGGCGAGAGGCAGGGTACACCCTGGACAGGTCACCAGACTATCACAGGGCTGACACATAGAGACAGACAACCATTCACACTCACATTCACACCTACGGACAATTTAGAGTCACCAATTAACCTGCATGTCTTTAGACCGAGGAAACCAGAGCACCTGGAGAAAACCCACAGCGAGAATATGCAAACTCCGCACAGAAGAGCTTCTTCACCCCAGGGTTCGAAAACCTCCCTCAATCCAGGAACTCTCTTGCTGTGTGGTGACAATGCGAACCACTGGACCACCGTGCTGCTGAAAAAAAACTAAGGGTGGATAAACTCCAGGGACCAGATGCATAACATCCTGTTTAGACTCACGATTAAAACAGTCTGTGTGCACAAAGGCAGAAATATGCGTTCACATTCTTTCAGTCAGACTTATAAAGTCGTGCATACACTTGATTATCTTTTACAAATCCTAATCACTGTGGCGCTGGGTGCACGTGCCTCATTTGCACACTCACAGTTCACCATGACTGGATGTAGAAATGCCCTCAAAGATCAATTTGCATTTCAATACTTGCGCCCCTCCACCACTCATTAGACTTGCCAGTGAGATACAAGGCAAAGAAAATTAAATTCCATGACCGTGTTGTATCAGCAAGGTTTTCCAACAGCGCCAGAGCAGCTGTCATTACGCATGGCTTCAAGTATTTGCAAACCATCATCACAGTGAAATCTCATTCATTATTATTAATAAACGTCAAAGGATGATCAATAATTCATTCATAGTGCTCAAGTTGAAATTTATTCTATAAAATGCTTCACAGGATGAAATTAAACAATAAGTAACACATAATGTCAAAAATAAAAACAATACAGTTAATACAAAGTGCAAGTGAGGCTGATGGTGTATGTTGGTTTGTTATCATTACTGCTGATCGCTCCTCCACTCTGTTAACAGCAGCCTCTGGGTGGTAAAAGGTAAATGGACTGCACTTGTACAGCGCCTTTCTAGTCCTCTGACCACTCAAAGCACCTCTTACATGATGTCAAATTCACCCATTCACACAGACATTCACACACTGGTGACCGAGGCTGCCATACATAGTGCTACCTGCTACTCAGTAGGCGTTTACACTCACTCACACATCAATAGGACAGCCATCGGGAGCAATTTGGGCTTCAGTATCTTGCCTGAGGATACTTCAAAATGCGGACTGAGGGAGCTGGCGACTGAACCACCGCTCTGAAGATTGGTGGACGACCCCCTCTACCTCTGAGCCACAGCTGCCCCCAATGATGTAATGGTCTGATAGCATAAAAAATGTTCACAATAAACTTATAGTTTGCCTCGCAAATGTAAATATTTAGATATTAAAATTAAAACAAGCATGAACCGCTGTCGTGGTTTAGTTCTGCCTCTCGTGTTCCGTCAACATTACGTTATTAATAAACATCTAGATAATCAATTATTGACATTTCAGTAAGGAACACTTTAGTCAAAGAAAACTTTGTTTCCATTTGCAGTATTATATTTGGTGGAATAGCTCTGTTCTGGGGCCTCTCTGCTTTTCCTAGGCCTATGCAGAAAGCCTCCTCCATGCGCCTGCGTGGAAAGCCTTAAGACGGAGAGAGCACACCTGTCTGCCCTTCCACGTGCAAATGAGGAAAGCCTGAGGAAGAGGGAGCACACCCCCCTGCCCTTCCATGCACCTACATCGAAAGCCTAACGCCAGGTGTCCACTGGATCCGTCACATGCGCGGTTCGGCTGTGGCGCGGACTAGCTCCGTCCTGTGCCGGGCGTCAATGTCCACTGGAAGCGTATCTATAGCGGTGCGCACACGAGCGGCTGGAATTGACGGATCGCGAATTCATAATGTCACGCGATAATTTGCAGAAACACTGGAGGTAAAAAGACATCAACAAACAAAGAAAAGATTTCTCTACCTGCCGGGGGCCACAAACTTTGACGTCATGTTGTTGCAGCGATGTGAAATACGCTCCGGAGTTTTCATGAGTGTTTTTATTTTGAAAATTGACCGGATACTCTCCTCTTTTCTGCGCCTGACTTCCTGTTTGACTCAATTGGTCTGTGGAAATTGACACATCGTTGCGCGGCATCCGTCAAAAAATGGACCCGGCGCGTATTTTTCACATCGCTTTATCAAAGATGACAGCAATTACAGCCAACATTTTGTTACGTAGGTATCTCAGATTAATTTCGGTTTCTAGCTCATAGCTGAACATTTTTTATCCGATGCTAACTCCACCTACACATGACACTGATGTTGAAGACCTGACAGCTCCTCTGGGTGAAAAAGTACCAGCTAATTTGGGAGCAGAAATGACACTAGAGAGGTTAATAAAGAAGAGCAGCAGAATTTAGCATCTATTTAAATGTGTCACCAGGAAATGAAGACCTTTGTTAGTCCAATAAACCCGCAGGTGGTGGGACAGATCAACAGTATGTGTACAATCTGTGGACACCCAGGCTGGCAGAGACTCACAGCGTAATGCACACACAAACACACACACAGGAGAAAGCTCTATCAGTCACAAAGACACAACACTTCAACTGAGCACCCCTCAACAACCTTCCATTTCAGTTTGATAAATATTCATTATCTGGTCTAGACAAGTCGACTCTGTTAGACCCATGACAGACGATAAACAAATCAAAAGTTTCTTTTAAGTTTTGCACTTAAGATTCAAACAAGACAGGGAACCACTACACACTGATAACGAAAAACATGCACTTTCCCCTTTCAGCGCCGCTGACAAGATTTTAAAAGGTCTCCCAATCATTCCATTAAATGTAAATAAGTGCTCTACTGAAGGCCGTAGCAAAGGTTATTTGCTTCAGGAAACCACACTGTCTGAGTCTGCTGAAGTGTAGTCTGAGAGTTTGTGCACCTGCTGCTCCAGCGTTTACTTTTTGTGTTTTTCCCTTGTTTGTGCACAGTTGGACAGACCCCAATACCCTAAGTGCACCAACTTCCTGCCACTGGGAGCTCTGCTGCTGGCCCATGGAGAGCTGCAGAATGTGGCGAGCACACATTTTCACCATCCACTTCTTTATACCTGCCGGTAATGAGCATGACCTGAACAAAACAAAGTGCTAATCCTACAAAACCAAAGAGTGTATGGAAATAATGGATGTTGCCACTTTGACACCCCCCACTGGTTTGTGGATTACTGCTTTGAAGCCTCAAGTCTGTGATTTTGATTGTTGCCGTGTTGGACTTGAGCCAGAGGTGACCACGTTTGAGTACAAGGGCAGAGATAACTCCAATGCTAGCTGCTAGCTTGGCTGGGATGGTGCCTTTACAGCAATGGTTAACTGAGATCAGACAGCTGCAGCAGGAGGAATTAGGCTCGTTTGAGATGAACTGCGCCTCGCCTGGAAAGTAGACGAGAGCAGGCAGCCGCAGCAGGAGGCAGTGACAAATAGCCGCGATCAAGTTGGACAGTTTCCTGACAGTTTCCAGCAGACTTCAGTCCATACAGGAAGTCACAGAAACACTCGCATCCTGTCAGATATGATGTCAATTTATTAAAATATTCTCACACTTAAATAAGTTTGCTTTCAGCCTCCATCAGCCACACAACATGTATTCCGTTAAGAGAATAAACCTTCGAATCGGATAAATAAAATTTAAATATCTGAAATTCAACAAAAATTAACATCATATTGTTGAGTCGACATCAAAGCCAATCAGCTGTTAGATCAGGTGAGAGCCAGGCGGTGCAGTTGGTGGAGAGCAACTGCACCGCCTGGCTCTAAAAACTGTGGCTGCCTCGCTCTCGCGATTTTATCGCCGTCCACTTTTGTAATACGTCAGAGCAAGTCGGGGTGAAATCAGACACAAAACTAACTGGCATGCATTGTGCGCCGATCGCCGGTGATCGAATCTGCGCAGGCCTGGCTCATCTCGAACGAGCCTAGTGACTGCGGTGAAGTCGGCTAGTTTCCCAACAGTTTCCAGCAGCCTTTAGTCCATACAGGAAGTCACAGGAACACTCACATCCTGTTAGATCTGATGTCAATGAATTAAAATGTTATCACACCCATGTATCTGTTTGTTCGCAGCCTCCAACTGTTCTCATTATGACAGAGTAACCTATTAAAATGCTTTACAGGAGGTCTGTAATTTATGTTCATGGTTTAACCTTGATTTTACACGAGTTCTCATGCACAGTGGTGCAGTGGTTAGCACTGTCACCTCACAGCAAGAGGGTTCCTGTTTCAAACCAGGGGTGGGGGAGCCCTTCTGTGTGGAGTTTGCATGTTCTCCCCGTGTCAGCGTGGGTTTTCTCTGGGTACTCCAACTTCCTCCCACAGTCCAAAGACATGCAGGTTAACTGGTGACTCTAAATTGTCCGTAGGTGTGAATGTGAGTGTGAATAGTTGTTTGTCTCTATGTGTCAGCCCTGTGATAGTCTGGCGACCTGTCCAGGGTGTATCCTGCATGTCCCCCAATGTCAGCTGGGATAGACTCTGACATCAGCGCAAGTTAGGATGAAGTCGAACACAAAAGCCTATTGCTAATGATAATTTTTGCTCATGTGGTGAGGTGCTCCTCTTGTACAGTTTATGTCATCATAAGCATGTAGAGTTAGTGAATGCAGCCCCAGGCCTGCCTCCTGCCCCAACACCTCCCCTGCTCTGCACCAGATTACATGTGGACCTTGTTGGCTGGGCTCATTCTCTTGGCTCATGTTCTCTTTCCTGCTGCGGCTGGTTGTTTGTAACAGCTCTGTAATTAACCTTCACTTAGTCAGCTGTTTGGCCATGCACACTTAGCTGCCTGCCTTTTGTTTTTAGCTTTGATCTGATCAGTAGGCACGGTGCACAGGGAGACCCTGTTGTCTTACTTACCTGTTGTGTGATCCTGTGTTAATGCCCCGTATCAGAGAAGGTCCCAACACAAACACTTCAGTATCCAGCATGTTGAGCTCTATTAATTTCTGTTTTGCTTGTATGTGAACCTGCTGCTGTTTTTCCACCCACACCTTGTCTTGCTCTTTTACTCCTCACTTAAGCTTCACAGTTTGCTTTGCTGGAGTTGTACTTATTTTGCTGTTGGTGTTAAACCAACTGGGTGGTTTATTTTGTTGTTTATAATTCTTTTTGTACTAGTTGTCTTTTTCCTTCAGTGAAGCAGTGCTGTGTTGTTGGAAGACTAGCCGCCTATGGTGAGGTCCCTACAGGTAATGCATGTGAGTAAGAGCACTGGAGCAGAGTGCAGATTGCACTATTTTGCCGAAGTATTTCTGTGTTGCAATAAGGTGAGTAGGTGGTGGCACCCCTGGGCTCTCCTCAGTGTAGTTTGCCTCTCTGCTAGTGGCTTAATTTTATTTAGTTTAGCCTTATATTTGACTTGACTTGACTTGATTTTAAAGCTAACTGAAGTAAAACTCTATTTTAATTCCCCCTATTGAGATCAGTGTTGGACTATTAATATTCTCCCAGCAGCTCCACTCTCTGCTTATTTGCTCATTTTGATTCATTTAATTAACACTTTATGTATCTGTCCTTGTTTCAGTATCCAGTCGGTGTGCCCTATCCCTACTTTTCAACTCCATTTAAAGGGGAATTCCAGTATGAAATGGATTTGGAATATACTGTACTTGATCACGAGTTTGAATCTTGCGTTGGGTACAAAACCGCACTGATGCGATGCATTCTAAACTAGGCTATTTTTTGGCAAATCCTTGAAAAGGCTAATGTCGCTAGCACTCAGGGCATGTCTCCAGGTAAGGAAATAGCTGCCATTAAACCACTACAAGGCTCAAAGTAGCCGCACACTTGGTTGGTAGCATAACGAGGGTCCTACCATTTAAAACGAGGCATTCACAACTTTGTAAGTGCACAGATAGTTTATTAAAAATGACTGTTTACAAAGACAGTACCTTGAGGCAGTTTTCCGGTCACCGCCAAGTCAAAACAAGTCCATTACCAACTCCTCTTCTTGTCTTCTCTCCTCAAAAGCTGTCGTCCAAACTCGTACACTACACACATCCCAGTCACCCATGGTTCACGTGTACAGCCCATGATCAGCCCTCTTCCAGGCTAAAAACCATTAAAACATACATACCGGAAAAATGGAATATCCAGCTCCTTAGAAAAGAAAATCCGGCCTGTGACATGTGACAGGGTGCTGGGTGCCCCCGGTATTTTAAAATCCACAATGAAAATAAATTGACTCGCACTGGGAACTTTTTTGTACTTTGAATGTGCCAGAGTCTATTAAAAAGCATCAAAATTGAGCTTTTTATTTTGAAAAAAAGAGCCTTCCATGCCTCTATTTTCCCCTACATAAGAGACCCACTTTCTCTTGCACTAAATATTGGCAGTAGACATGCATTATGGCCTGTGTGAACTTCTAACATAAAGGTAATTCTCATGAACACTGGCACTCACTACTGCGTAGCTGTAAGAGGTAATTCAGGGGACCTATATATTATAAAGAGCCTTGGATGGAATTTGTGGCACTGTTCTATATAAATAAAACTGACTGTGAGTAAAACACATCAAGCAGGTGTGTAATGTGTCACACTGATGTCAACAATGAACACTCATCGACCGCGTTTTGTTTGACTGTAGAGAACATTGTAGACATGACCCACATCTTTTGTTTATTCTCTGTCGGCTGTCTCAGTGAAAGGGTCTGCAATAATGATGAGAGCTGCATGAATATTAGAAACAATAGCTATTCAGCTGGCTTGTGTTTGTAACTAATGGTCACATTCATTACTGTAAATGGTCACAATTTTAAATCTAAATCTGCAGCAAGATACATTATTAAGGAGGATTTGGGCTACATCACCAAATCTACCAATTAGCTTATTGTCTGTGTGTACTCTTATCTCTAGATGAAAAGTGAAGGGATGACCAACTTATTGCAGTTCATCCTGAGGGGAACATGAATGCCCAAATTTAATGGCAATCCATCCAACACAGGCACCGAGATCAAAGTAAGTGACCATCAGACTGACATTGCCATCTCAAGAGCAATGCCTCTCATGGTGCTTTCAGACCTAGAGTTCAGTTGCTTTGGTCTGAATCAGGGACTCATTTTGTTATAAAGTTGTATAATTGCCTAGAGTTGGTTCGTGTTCTCACGGCAGCATTTACAAGCGGACCAGATCAAATGCCTCCTGTGAGAAAGCTGCTCTTGATTGGTCAGAATTTCCATGTGGGAAAAATCCAGGAAGTAAACAAAACATTGAAGAAAAGTACACTTGCAAGATAAATGTGACACTTTCTAATGTCACAATGGAGGGACAACTACGCAGGTTGATTTTAGCGCTGCTCATCGTGGACTATATTGCTGTCATTGTTCATTTGAGTCAAAGCATACAGTTTGAAAACGAGGCGCGGCTCCAACTAGAAAACAATGTTTTGATGCATTGGATGTGCTGAATGTGCATATTAAGGCAGTACAGGAGGAGGCGCACATTAATAATCCTCCAGGACTGTAACATGCTCATGTTTAACCCAAACAATGTGTCATGTGACTGCAGTTGGTTCAGATCCAGGTCGGAACACGTTCTCACCACAAACGAACCGCACCAGAGTTCGTTTGTAAGCGGACCGAGACCACCTCTTCAAGAAGGTCTTGGCCCGGTTGTATTGGTGTGCACCTGAGTGCGATTGCTGTGTTCACACCTGCCCAAACGAACCGCACTTAGGGGGCAAATGAACTTAAGTTTGATTGAACACAATAAAACAGGGCAGGTGTGAAAGCAGCCTAACACAAAGTTTTTAACAGTTCCAACTGCAATACAACTATTGATCAGTTAGACAGCATGTAGCATGCTAGGAGTTGATTCCCTTGGCTGGACATAAAAAGCGACAGGAACCTAAATGTAAAGTGAAACTGATCTATGCTCTCTTCAAAGCCAGACTTCAATGACAAAAACAGTAATTTTACCTCGCTGAACACAGGAGCTGCTGGTGTACCACCGCATCGATCAGTTTGTTCGTGATATATTGTGACTGGTGTTTTAAAGGGATGGTTTCAATAAACTACAGATCGAGGCAGTGGTGGACCAGCAGCTCCCATGTTCAGCAAGGTAAAATTACTGTTTTTGTAAATGGACTTGGCTTTGAAGAGAGCAAAGATAAGTTTCCCCTTCCGTTCCGTTACCCGTCATAAAGGGGCTGTCTGTGTTGGGAAGCAGTGATCATACAACTGGATAAATGAGTCTTGGATTATACTGAACGAGACATGTGATAGTTTGTTAACAGATATTTTGATATAGCTTTACTGTTGTTAAACTTGGACTCCCATGACTTAAATTCATCAATAATTTTCAGTGTTTCTGGATTCTCAATCCACCATGGAGGCATGCGATAAAGACAAAGTTACAACGTATCTGATATACAAATGGTCAACTGGGGGGTATAGTGTTCCTTTAAGTCTGCATGCAAGGCTGAAGTGCAAAGTTTTTTTACATGTTGTAATACAGACAGCACAAATAATCGTACATTTTAATTTCTAACTATTTCTTGACAATCAATTCTCAGCTGGTTGCCTGGCAGCCTTCGCTGTCTCAGCAAGACTTCAGGGAGTCACCTCTCCCAGCTCTGTTCACATCTCTGTTTGTGCATGGATTAAGCAAACAAAATACAACCTGCTTTGTTTTTTCTGCTTAATTACTGCTAATTAGCAGCTGGTTTATTTTCACAAAATGAACCTGGGAATAAACAACATGTTCCACCGGCAGCCTGGTTGTTTTCCTCATGTATACACTGGGGTGGAAGAAACATTTTATCTGCTCACACCAGCAGCATGTTGTTTAAGTCTAGAGGCCTCTTGTCAAAAAATGAGGTAAGCATTTCCCAGTAGACGTCAAGAAAATATAAAAGAAGGAAAGAACACGGCATCATTGACTGCATTGGAATTTTGTGTTGGAGCCAGAGTTTGGTACCAATTCTTCTTAACAATCAGTCCAGCATTAGAGCTGCAACAATCAATCAATAAATTCATTTATCAGTTAGTTAAAAACGTCAATTAAGTCTAGTCCTAATTAAACAACCAGTCCCTTTTACTAGCCTGGTGTCTCAAAGCAGTTCATTTTATATAGACGTCCTTTGGATGTATAAAACTGGGTTGTTGGCTACCCAATGGTTAACATTAGCTAGCTGTTTAGATTGTGCACGCAAATATAACTGTTTGAACTTTTGTCAATATGGACATGCTACACATTGTTAGCTTGGTTTATTTCACTTTACCAAAACCACGAACACCAGAGAAGGCTCAGTTCATTTAGAGTTACCGGCATGACGAAAAAACAACAGATGACTCCCATCCGAAGTTATCATATCATCAGAATATGTGTCCATTCCTCGATTACCTGGCAAGTTATCTGTATTTCTTAAGTCCAGAACGGTCCATCAATGAAAAGAATCAAAAGCCTTTTTATAAAATTTAATCCAAGTTATGAGTATCGTTTTAACAGGATAAAGTGATGTTGTGTTGATATGCTGGGTGCCGTCATCCTCGGGTGTCGTAATTGATACTTTATTCAAAGCCTTATTTTCTGAGCACATCGTGAGAACGTTATAATGTACCTTCACCCAATACTCATTTTTACTGAGTAGAGCTTGAACGCCCGACAATGTAAATCCATGAGCCGTTCATTGTGTCACCGGCTGCTTAGAGAAATTGACAACCAGCTCTTCTCCTGCCGATTTCAACACAGATTTATTGTTGTTGTTGTTTTGAGGGTTTTTGCTGTTTTGACATGATAACATACAGCGTGTTACGGGGTTCACGTGAAGTCGGATAACTCGCCCATTTCCCCCAGAAAGCAGGTAAAGTGTAGTGAGCTGAGGAGGGGGGCCAGGGACCCAAAAAAAGCCCCCTCTATTATTAGTAGGCTTTGCTACGTAGTTATGGCCTTTTGTAATATTAAATATACGCCCTAACCCTAACCCTATATTAAATATTAAAATAAAAACCAAAATGTTTATCTTTTACTCTTCTTCACTATAAGTATTAGTGAATAAGAGTAAAAGATAAATATTTTGTTTTTTTTGTCTTCTAACATTTGTGGCGCCCCCTATGGATGATGGCGCCCTTAGCATTCGTCTATACTGCCTATGCCCAAGGCCAGCACTGCCTGAGCCTATTAATTGATGACTTACGGCAGTTAGTTTGCAATTATTATATTAATCTGCAACTGTCTTGATAATCCATTAAATTCCCTGATTCCAGCCTCTTAAATGTGAATATTTTTCTGGTCTCTTTACTCGTCTATGACAGTAAACTGGGTTGTGGAAGAAACAAGGCATTTGAGGACATCGACGTGGCCTTTGGGGAAACACTAATGACATTTTTCACCATTGCCTGACATTTTATAGACCACACAACTAATCGATTAATCAAGAAAATAATCAACAATGAAATCTTATTTGTGCACTTGGCTGACCCCAATATCCTTCACCTTTTAAATCCTGTTTTTCTTCCCTTACGTCCTGAGAGAAATGTCCACAGACAGTACTCATGCCTGATAGACACTTCAGCTGTTTTTTCAGGTTAACAAAAAACAACTATATATTTCTATTTGTTGTTAATATTCTTCTAGAAGTCACTTAAAATGAGCATCACTCAAAGGTAAGACACTCAAAGTAAAACACAGTGCTCTTTGTAGTGAAGACACAAACACAACATCTGTCACAAAGTTAGTGTATATACAGAGGTTTACATATTTATTAACCACTACAATAACCAGTTTCATAATAATATAATTGGAAATGATTGGATATATTGTGGACAAACTGATCAATATCTTTGTTCCCTCAAAACAAAACAAAGAAAAGAATAACTCAGAACAGAACAAGAGGATCCCACACTTCCAACACATTCTCACTCTGACCTCATCACATATTGACGTTTGGTCATTGACTTTCCACGTCTACATTGGACGTGCAAGGTACCCAGGGTGCGTTGGTTGTTCACGCTCTGGGACACTGTGTCAAGTTCTGCCTGTTACATGCATTGTCTTCTTTCAAAATGCACTTCAGTTCTCACAGGAAATTTAGCGTTTACATACTGTCTCTTTCAAAATAAAAGCACTACGTTGGTACAACACTGAGAATTTACGTTTTTTCTTTCAACAACAAACACACATGGTTGGGTTTAGAAAAAAAGAACAGAGTTTGGCTTTAGAAGCTTACAGGAAGCGCACACTGCTCTCTTGGGTGACAGTCATGTTTGTTGGACCCATGCACCACCCCTCCCGCCCGCCCCACTCTGACTTTCGCCGCCTTAACTTTAGTCCTTGTCCCGTCGCATTTCTCCCTGAGGCTGCGTATCATGCCAATGTTAAAGGATGCCTTTTGTTGGTTTCTGACGCCACAAGTCACTGGATTTCAATGACTTTGGAGTGAGACCGGGCTCGACATGTGGTTCAAAGTTCAACTGAGAATCAAAAGTGATGCCCCAATTTCTCACGGTAGATTTTCTGTTAGTTGCCAGAGGACCAATAAAGGATTGTAATTTCCTTGCTAGGTGGTTATGCCCCAAGTGAAACCAAAGGTCATTGTTGTTTTCTTAAACTAACCAGCTTGTTTCACAATACTAACCATGTTACGATGTGTTTTAGCTGTGTGTCACACACCCTAAACAGTGCCCAGTGTGTCGCTATATGATGCCCCAAGGCGTAACAAAGCCTATGTATTTAACAACCTGGGAATAAGGACAAGTTGTCACACAAAGGGTGTTGCAATAAACTGGAATTAATTATAACATAACAGTCTGCACTACCTCCGCAGGATGAGAAGAGCACATCTTCCCCCTCCTATCCTCACCACTCTACAGAAGCACCACAGAGAGCATAATGATCAACTGCATCTCTGTGTGGTGTAGCCGCTGCTCTGCTGCAGACTGGAAGACCCTGCAGAGAGTGATGAGGGCTGCGGAGAAGATTATTGGAACCTCTCATCCCACCGTCCAGGGCATTGGACACATAGGTTGCCTGACACGTCCACACAACATCACCAAGGTCCACACACCCCCGCCACAGTGTGTTCTCCGTGCTGGCCTCTGGCAGGAGGTACAGCAGCAACAGGGGCAGACCAGCTTCATCCCTCAAGCAATTAGACTTATAGATATAGAGATATTATTCTCTTTCACACCTCCCACTTACATTGAACTCAGTCCACAACCCTTCTCTTCTCACACTCACTGATCTCTGGTCTGAGCTGAATGGACTTGTATTATTTTGTGCAAAGGTACATTTTTATCTGTATATATTTTATATTTGTAGTCATTATGTGCACTAGAGCTTTTGCTGCTTATGTTTAGTTTTATCCATACTTTATCCAGAAATTCCACCCATCCATCCACCCACCTAAATAACTGTGACATCCAAAAAATCATGTAATACACATCGTCTAAATCAGGGGTGTCAAACATACGGCCTGAGGGTCAGAACTGGACCGTCAAAGGGTCCAATCCAGCCCACTAGATTACTTTGCAGACCTTATGTTGACGCACTTGTGAAGGCTAAAGGCCTTCTGTTTTTTAAATTTGTCATTACGCACAAAATCTTGCACACTGATTCTGATGCGTCTAATTACTCTATTTATTGTGAAAATTCACAATCCATAACAAAATGAAAAGACGCATTTCCTGTTCTGACTTTCGGACGGATGCCTGCTGTTTACAGTCTGGCACCTAGTCTCTACCTTTTTCTAATGCCCTAACCTCACCTGACCGCTGTGGGAGTAAACACCAATAAACATCTCGAGCACAGAAAATAAGAGGAAAATGAAAATACAAGCAGAAAGCACAGCCCACCAGGAAAAAAAAACACATCCATATACTTATTATTAACTTTTTTTTTTTTTTAATTTAAATTTCATATGGTACTTTTTTTTTTGGCCACGATAACTGTGGTTACTCAAAATCCTATCAGCATGTTTTCCTCACAGAACTAACTGTCCCCTGGGAAGATGCAATGGAGGAGGCGTTTGAACGCAAGATATTGCGCTACGCTTACCTTTTAACTGAAGCAGTGACTAGAGGCTGGAATGCTGAGGTACGACCGATTGAGGAGGGCCGCAGAGGCTTCATCGCTAGATCCACCACTAGGCTCCTCAAGGAAATCAGGATTAATGGGCAGGCCTGGAGGAAAGTGGTCAAGGATCTGGCCAATACAGGTGATAGGTGCAGTCGCTGGCTGTGGCTGAAGAGAAAGGATCCCGTCTGGGCTCCTGTGTGACCCTGATCAACCTGTGGCGGGCCTGCCTCAACGGTGGGTGTCTTGTGATAAAGGCCGAAACACCCGCTGATGTTGAGGCGCTCGATTGATGATGTGTCTGGAGGTGGGGGGCTCTCTGGGTGGTCATGGCTGAAACACCTATGCTCTGACACATAGGGTGCTGAAACTCCAGGGATTGCAACACCAAGTCGTAACTGATGAATCTGTACATCTAAGAAACCAGTGACCGCTGCGAGAGGGCAGCTGACAACCAGGGAGAGATCTAGTGAAGGCATGGAAGGGAACAGACCCCATCAGGGTAGGCATGGACTAGCTACTCATGTCAGCAGGATACTGCACTATTAGTGCATAAGATCCACCCAGCCTTTGCTGTGAAGACTTCAGCAAGAGGAATACCCCCTGAGGCACAAGACGACTCACTCAGTACGTTTACATGCACGCAGTAGTCGAGCTAAGCTCATAGCTCAGCTAATCAGTCAAGTCGGACTTCTTGTCTTGTCTGAGTATACATGCAGAAGAGAAAATCGAATTTCTGACCAAGTACGTCTGACTCCGCCTCAATAGGCTGTGCTGTGTCCTTTTTAATATAATGTGTATTGAACTAGTTCTAGTTGACCCGAAGAGGAAGCTAATGACGAATGAAGGTGGCAGAGATGGATGTAGTTTCCTCTGCTTCACGGTCGCCATGGTGTTTGCTTGTTGATTTTTTCCAGGAGTTACTGCACTGCTATATACTGAACTGCTGCTACGTTATCTCCTTCTTCTTCCGGGTGAAAGCCCGCGATAGAAAAAGTGGTGCACGCGCAGAACACCAAGTCTGACTCCAGTCGGACTAAGTGGATACATGCAGCAACAGTTCACTTTCAATCGAATTATCTAGGTGTGTTAGTCCAGCTACGGGTTGTCCAATTTTATTTGGACTAAGCTGTTTACATGCATTTAAAAGTCCAGTTTCAGTCGGACTAAGCCAATAATTTCATTTTCTCAAGCTGCATGTAAACGTACTGACTGATGGATCACACAGTAATCAACCCAGGAACAGAAATGATGACGAACCAGACGATCAGCACAGCCAGTGGCAGAGCAGCAGCATCAGTCTTTGCAACACCAAGTCCTAACTGATGAAACTGTAGTGAAAATCTGATACTGTCCCAGCCCAAATTCACACCATATGCCACACTACATCGCAGGAAACTAATAAACTAATCCACTCTGTGGTGAGGTGTGAGATGCACTAATCTTAATATTGACCCTCATCAACTTCACCTTCTGCTCAACGCTCAGAAAAGTCTTCATTTGACCAAGTTCTTTAATTAAATGTCATATAGTGGTTAAACAGAAGTAAATCCTGTCTAAATGAAGTTGGGAGGCCAGTCACTAACTGTGCACAGATCCCATTGTTTCTTGTTTAGTCAAGGTTTCTTAGCAACAAAGGCAAACACAGCACATGAAGTACCAAAGCCTTGGAGCTGGAGGATGTTTTCAGAGGTAAAGTGGTTTCAAATTTGTTTAGTTAATTTTTTCTTGCAGAGCACAAAGCCTGAATATCTAAAGGTTTGAAATTCTAATTTATGTTTTGAATCATGTCTGAGTGCTCTGTACGGCACCTTTTTTTAGTTTTCAGATTTCAAGTGGTTTTTAGCACATGTGGTCAAAACAGCAATCAAAAGAGCCTGTTAGTATTTCTATCACACCACTGCACAAAAAGACTTGACTCTGTTTTTCTGTTACTTTCTCAGATTTAAAGAAAAAACTTCCAACTGTCATTTCAAGACATGTCAAAGAGTCCAGACCCCCGTTGGATGACAGGAGAGAGGAGCCGCAGTCACACCAATCAGGTGCCTTTCACCCCTGAATTCTCCAAGATGCTGACGAGAAGCAGTGCGCGCTTTGGCACCTTGAGCCATCACTCATTCTTCTCCCGACACAACCCTCACCCAAACAGGGTGAAACACATTCAAGGTGAGCATGCAGCAGAGGAAATTCGTGTACTTTAGGAAATTGATTTTTTTTTTTTTTAACAGCAAGTTGATTTGAATACTGAACCAATCTTTGGCTTTTGCTTCCATAAATTACAGCAAATATGTGTTTTCTCATTCATCTATACAGAGCAGATGTCAGGGGTTTCGAGCCTTTATTTCTAATTTCCCTGAGTACTTGGCTTCAGTAAAAAAGGGAGCACCCTGAAGACAGAGGCAGCCGATCAAAATTAGATGAATGGATAGCAGAAAGATGCCATTTTAGTGGGGCTGTGTATAAATGTCAACAGTCAGTGTGAGCTTTCAGTTCAGTATCAGTGCACTGTTAGATGGAGTGATTCATATTATCTAATCATGCCCTCTGTTACTGTACATCATAAATATTATTGTTGTATTGTGTGAATGTATATTGCATTTTCCTGACACCTATTAGTAATCTGTGCTTCCATTTAGACTTTATTATTATTAAAGCTCTCCCTTTCTTACACTATCTACGAGTAACCTTTTCCAAATCCTCTTTGGTACTGGGAAAAAAAAATCTCTGAGCTAACAACATACTCCCTGAAAATGGTTTGATAAAGATTTGGATCGCGCAATAAGATATGCCTGCTTTGTTTTTGTGGTGAATTGTTGTAAAGGTCTACAGCAAATAAACTTCTGAACGCACCTCGGAAAAGCCCAGACTTTTTCTCCTAAAGACTCTGATGACCAATATTGACATGTTTTCTGACACAGAGTTGATTTGCCACATCTTCAAACTCTGGCAACAACACACACCAGTGACACTGACTTCACTAAAGCCCCTCTTCCACCCAGCAGTACAGTACGGTTCAGTTCAGTACACTTTTTTTCTGTTTCCACTAAAAAAAGCTGTGGATGGTACCAGTACAATCGTTCCGCACTGTTTGGTCCCCCCTCTGTTGGGGTACCTAGCACACAGATCTGGTACTAAAAGGTGGAGCTGTGAACACTGCAGTCTGTTGATTGGTCAGTAGAGGACGGCAACTCTGCTCAGGGCTGAGTTGTGGGTTTTAAGAGTGAAGCAGATCTAAGTAAAACAAACTACTATGCCTGGTGATATTGAAAAGACATGTTGATTTTAAACAGTCTCAATAGCAGCGTCAATCTTGTCTATAGCGTTTGCCATTGTAGTTGTTACTCCACAATGCTTGACAACAGCTTGACACCAGCTTTAGACCCACCAGTGGCCCTGTTTGGCTAAGTCCTGCTGTAGTACACATTGTTTGTTTTTTAATTTTGAAATGAAAGACTGCTGAGGTGGAGTGGGTGGATTCAAAGGTCTGGATCCAGGGAAATGTTTCCTATTCAGACCAAAGATTTGCAATTAGATGAGTTAAAACAGGCAACTACTTGCAATGCTCTGTTCTGCAACGTTCTTAAAACCTGACGGTTCACACCAATGCAACTGGATGAGACAGTGTATCATCACTATGCAACAACTCTCTGTACCTGTGTTCTGTTTTGCAGTTTTTCAGGCTGACTTTGTGGCTGAATATAACTTGTAGCTTCTTAAAATATGAATAAAGATAGTGTGAGTGTGTGAAAGTGAAATACTGGCCATGGTTGCATTTGTAGTTGTGATGAAATGGTAACAAAAAAAAAAAAAAAAAAAAAAAAAAGAGCATCAGATGGACTGTATTCATAACACATATGTTGCAATGATATAAGTAAGCAGTGCCAGTAAGTTAGTCAGTGTAAATGTGTGTGTGTGAGAGGAAATAAGCACATACTGTACACTATACAGCAGTATCACCTTCGACCCACCTTCTGACACAGACACACCATGAAGATGGAAACAGGGGGCTCAGTGGGGAAGAGGCATCTGCTGCAGCAGGCAAACACGCCATCTGACTAACAGACTTTACTACAAGCTGATTGACTGCCGAAACAGGTGAAAAGCTTTACGTTCTAAAACCAGCCGTCGGCCTGCTTAGGTCGAACTCAGACGCAACTGCAACTTTTCTCTGCAACGTTCTAAAACGGTTTGTTTTGTCGCGAATCTTTAGTCTGAACTGGGCTTTACATCTAGACTGGTCAACTAGCTCTATGAAGTAGCTGCTTAGGATAATTCACTGGTGGTGCTGAAGGAAAAACTCAGTGAATCGTCACATTCAGTACGATTCATCCCCCGGGGAGCATACACTCCTGGACAAAATTTCACAGCAATCCATCAGGGCCAAAGTGGTAAACCGATCAACAGCCAGACTGACTGACATCTAACGGACTGACTTCGCCATCCCAACAGCCACCTGGTTAGCCTAGCTAAAAACTCTGATAAACCCACAGTAAACTACCTGCCCAGCACTAAATGGCAGGCAGACACAGTAAGTAACAAGCAGGCGAAGAAAAAAAAAAGCATTTAGCAGCTAAAGAGACGGATATTGTTTACAGCTTGTTTCACTACCTAAAAGTAGTATTTTCCCTTCGTTATTATCAGTTGCTTTGCAATCCAACCATCGGCAAGTACAAAATCTCACTGCCACTTTTTTTGGATCTTGAACTGTCTACTTGTTTGAGCTGATTACATCAATTGCCTTCATCTATCCTAAAATTTCTCAATAAAGACATTAACAAGGTCCTTATTCTGATGCTGTGGAAGCATCTCTGCCTGAGATGAGTCATACTTCACAGTACCTACACCTTAATGAAAACATTTCATGAGCAGCTGTATGGCCATCTGCTGTAATGTTCATGAAAGAGACGGCTGCATTATTGGCGAGAGAAGTTGGTTTCGTTCCTGCGGTTCTTATGAAGCCGTCACTTTTGATCTCAGCAGGAACTTTCCGGTTTCTTCTCTTCAGGGCATTTCCTTTGATTGCCCCACCCTTTGAAGCACTTATCCCCCGCGTGTGTGTGAACTGTGTGAATATTGTGTCTCTTTCCCACAGGACTCAATGGCAGGCCCGTTTGCATGGTTAGAGATGACTGGTTCGTCACCTCATCATTATTTCCTCATCCACTTCTCAAGAGCCATGTCCTCAGGAAAGCAGCTCATCCATCTTTTGCTTTTCCGCTTGCTCAGAATCCTCATGGAGTCAGCGGTAATAAAAACAAATCAGGTATGTTCACAGTCACACACAGCGCCTAAATGTTCTCATTACTTTGCAGATTCAGGATAAAAAGTAAGTAATTTTTCCTGTTTATGTCACAGCACAGTTTTCAGAGGCCTGGAGAGATGAACTGAGAGACCTTGCTGCCAAAGTTAGTTTGTCTTCTCAAGCACAGAAGGACAAAAACGAGGTATTTATACTGCTGTAATCTGAAGTGTGTCCAGGGTTACTTAATGGTCATCACAAACTGTTTTGCATTAAGATTTCAATCAACTAGAGAAGTGCACCCAGCTGAGCTGAGATTTTACCAGCTGTTTTGCTGCCAGCTGAGTGCATTGTGGATATTGTAGACAGTTCCCACAGATGCATCACAGTACATTTCAAAAGCATCCCAGAAGCCTATCACAATAAGTACATTAGCTCCTTTTCCACCAACATTACCAGGAATTTATTTACCTGGGTAAAAAAATTCCTGGTAATCTGTGTGGTTTGCATTTCCAACGCACCTCAAAGTCCCAGAAAGTGTATTCAAATCAACTGAGTCGCCGACTCGAAGTCCCGCTGAATTTCTTCCATGGCAAATACGCTAAAAAGAGCCTGGACCTCGTCGTTAGTTCACTTCTCATAACTTCTCTTCTTTTGCTCCATTTTCCAAATGATCAAAACACAAACGGAGTGAAGCTTGTAGAAATGAAATAAAGTTTGCAGACACACTAGCACGGAAGTGCAGAACGCTGCAAGTGAGCGTTCCACCAATCAGCGTTCTTCAGCACACAGCCCCGCCCCTCAAGAATTCCGGGGAATCTGAAAAGTCCTACCCCTTTACTAGGTACTTTTTTCAGGGAAAGTTTGGGGTTGAGGGAAAGTTTTTCCCCGGGTAATTTCGGGGGAAATGCGCAGAGATTTTTCAAAGTGTAAAGGGTAAATGATAGAAGTTCCTGTGGTAGAAAAAGTGCCATTGTGTATTTTTGACAGAGGCATGACGCATTGCACAAATCAGATCTCATTTTCCTTTCCCGGTGTGGTGGTTAGCACCGTCGGCTCACAGCAAGAGGGTTCCTGGTTCAATCCCGGATGCGGGAGACCTTCTGTGTGGAGTTTGCATGTTCTCCCCGTGTCAGCGTGGGTTTTCTCTGGGTACTCCAGCTTCCTCCCACAGTCCAAAGACATGCAGGTTAACTGGTGACTCTAAATTGTCCGTAGGTGTGAATGTGAGTGTGAATGGTTGTCTGTCTCTATGTGTCAGCCCTGTGATAGCGGTTAGAAAATGAATGGATGGATGGATAATTATTAAGATGAGTGTATTCTTAACAACTGAAACACAGCCACAAATCTTTGATCTAAGTTGACTTCTTAAAGGTGTTTATCAGTAGGCTACAGCACAACAAAGTACAAAATAACAACAATAAACTCAATTAAAACAAAGAAATATCAAGTAAAAAATGACCACATCAACAAAATCTGAAAGTCTACAACATCAGGCAGGTCAAATGCTCCAGGTGTGGCATAATTCCCTGCGTTGAACAGAACAAAACTAAGTCTCAGCCATGGCAGCCCCAACCCTGCACCCAGTAGAATTGTCCCTCCTGGCTCCTTTACAGTCAAGATGGCAGCAAGGATACATAAACAGAGACTAATTTATCTCCTGCTGGGCCTCAGTGGATCATAAGATAATGATTATGGAAATAGTCCGCAGGCGCTCCGGTTCAAAATGAGACCAAACTTCTCTGTGGATGTCAGTTACTGAGTCACGATGAAGGCTAATACGTGGCCTGCAGCAGATGGAAAGGCTTGTTGTTTTTAGCCAAGATAATTTCTGGACAACTTGCAGCCCCTACCAGCCGGCTCAGTGAAGTAAGGAGTCAGTGACAGTGTAAAACAGTCAGTAAAACAGGTTTTTTAACAAATGTGAATCCCCTCAACTACTAAAGGTCCTCAAGCATATAGTCCCCTCCAGGCTTACACCTCATAGAGATAATAAATAGGAGGCACTGTGCCTTAACAGCAGCCAGATTGCCTAAAACTAATTTTGTTGATTTGCTAACTCTTTGGGACAAATAGCCTTTGCTGTGACTGTGACACACAGATGCATTGTGACTAGTAGCTTGTTCCAATTATGTCTATCCAGTGCCTGACAATTATAAAGTGAAAGAGTAGTGCTGCTGGAAATGTGGTAGACAAAACTGAGTCAGGAACAATAGTGAACTTTAGCATTTCAGTTACGCCAAGGACTCCAGGACTGAAAAAGGAAGCTAATGCCAAGTGCCAAAAAAATACAAATCCTGGGTTTGGTCTCCACAGCTAATTTTCTCATGAAAACTGCACATGGGTGAATTTAAATTTGTCCAAATATAATCACTTCTGACCCAGAAAATCGAAGATAGCAACGGCCAAAATGCCAACCTTGAGGCCTCAAACCAATGGGTGACTTCACGGTGGCTACATCCATTATTTTATACACTGCATGCACTCATCCTCTTTGAGTAAATTATCATTTATTTGCCATTTCAAGAATGGAAGAGACTTTTTTCAGGACTTCTTCCCGTGTCCCACAACAAGCTCAACCAACTAAATGTTTTAAGTTTTGCCTTGTTTATGTTTCTGGTTCATACAGCTCCTTAATGAAAGGTTATACTCTGACATTTTTCAAAGTGAAGTTTGTGTTCCAGGTCCTACCCGAGGAAGAATTTGTCCGCCGAAAGACCCAATATTCAGCTGAAACCGGGAGAATCATCCCTCCATCCTCAAACTCTTACCAACGCAGATCCCATTCCCAGCACCTGATGCATCCTCAGCCTTTTCATGATCAGGAAGTCATGGTGAAAATACTCTTCTACTGATTGTAACATCTTCCCAAAGTAGCCATGTGACATTTCACTGCAGAGAAGAAAAGCTAGCAGAGATCAGAGGGATATTTCCAACACCAGAAATAATTCTTTATAGCAGACAGCTCCTGTCTGGAGGTGTTGGAAAATAGTCCCCAGCGCCGCTCTGTCACCAGGCAACTTGTGAAATTCAGTCATAACTTTAATATGAATTGATGTATCCTGCTAATGTTGTGACTGACCTACTGCTCTGTTGTCAGGTGTTTGAGCTGCTTTGTCAGATCCTGCAGACAGACTCCCTGTCTGCAGTCCAGCAGTGGCTTCTGCTTGCAGGCCAAAGAGGTAAAATGCTTCCTCATTACAAATAGAAACGAATTTTACTTTATTAATATTGTGATGAAGTAATGAAGTAAGGATACTCGGGGTGGGCATTTTGAGGAACTTCCATATTCAAGTAATCACATTAAATTATATATAGCACTCTGGTAGTTACAAGAACAGAAATCACACTCTTGTGTACACTTCAGTAGTTAAAAAACATCTTGTAGGTATGTTGTGCTAATTTGTTAACTTCAGTACTCCTGACACTTTAGTACATAGTGTTACTGTATGATATAAATAGGCTGCAGTTTCTATGGTGACACAGGGATTCCTAATCACGTCAACCATCACAATTAATTTGACAAATTATATTTTCATATATGTGTTTCATTTCTTACATCAACGTTGGGGGAATTCAAGGAGACACTTTTTTATGAATTCATTTGTTTGTGTATTTGAAAGTGTCAAAATGAAAAACTTGGTCTCACTCCAAGGTCGTCGAAATCAGGCGCTTGGGCAGTGATTTGCGGCGTCAGACACTGACGATAAAGCTGTCCATTGACATCGGCATGATACGCTGCTAGTCGCTAATGTATATTCACAGCGGTCGGTGGCATCAAGGGGAACGTGGCAGGACAAGAACGAAAGTTAAGGTGGCAAAAGTCTAAGTAGGACTTTAGGAGGGGGGTGGATGGGTCCAACAAACAGCAACTTTGACCAAGGAGAGCAGCGTTCACGTCCTCTAAGTTTATAAAGCCAAACCCAGTTCTTTTTTCCTAAACCTAACCACGCGCAATTCTCGTTGTTGTAAAGAGACTGTATGTAAATGGTAAACTTCTTGTGAAACAGAGGTGTATTTTGAAAGAAGACAATGCATGTAACAGACATAATTTGACACGGCGTCCCAGCATGTCAACAACCAACGCAGTCAGGATATCTGGAAAGTCCATGACCAGACGCTGATATGTGACGAGGTCGGAGTGAGAATGTGTTGAAATGAAAGCAGCTAATGCTAAAGTATATCCTGACTTTATGAGGTCAAGCTCCAGAACCAATGGATTCTAAACGCTTCCTGCCTAGAAAATGAATCTTTCAAACTGCACACCTCCAGTTTGTAATTGTGCATGTACAATCAGTGAATTAAAGGGCAGGTTCATTATGTTATTTTAGCTTTTGTTGAGGTTCTTCTATCGATCTGTAGGTTCCCAGTGGTGTTCCTAATGCAAATCCGAACATGTAAATTTTGGTTACGTGTTCATATGTTTTAGCGTCAAAATGTTATTTACACAAGCCACTCTTTAAAATGTGGGTTTCTGAATGGTTGCTGTTGCTACATATAAACCCCCAGCCCGAATAATCTGCCTCTTTGTGACTGAGACAAGCCGTCTTTGAGAATATATGTACATTTATTTAGCTTTTATTTAACCAGGGGCTGTAATCACAAAGATTTTGAGAATACTCTTAGAGAGCTCCTGACTTAGTGAGGAGTCCTAGAGTAGGAGTGATTTAAGAAAGTTCTCAGAGCAACTCTAAGCAAGGAAGAGACAGAAACTTCTGCCTTAGTGAGGAGGCGCAGTTGACCCTGTTGCTGGGTATGACATGCTTTCAGCAGATGTAATTGGTTGTCTCCTTCTGAGTCTGCAGACTCACAAAAGTTCATTTCCCAAATGAACTGCACCACAACATGAGACTGAAAGTGAGATTGCTCTGCTGGTGGCAGATTCAGACTGACTTATCACTGCAGCACTGTTTTCTTCTGGTTTTCCAAAAATCTCAGTGCCTTAGGAGCCGCTGCTTTGTGAAAAACCTTTATCTTTACAAGGACCTCACCTTAAAGTTTTAAGGGGAAAATCTTAGAAAATGTCATAAGAATTTAAGAATTTTCCTTGATTTTCATCACTAGGAGCAACTCTTGGTACCAGGAAGCTTTGTGGATACAGCCCTAAGTTTCTCCCATTAGGATCAGAGATCTCTTTAACAAAGGCCAAGAATAGTAGAAACACGGACTTTCAACAACAAAAAAGTTACATACAAGCACATAGATTGGAGTAGCATAAAATGATGAGACAAAACAGCTGCACGCAGATAGCCTGGACTCAACTGATTTCACCATGGTTTTAAACTCATTGAAGGTCACCGCGTCTTGAAGCTTGAGATCATTCTGCAGATTGCTCCATGTTGTAGGTGCAGAGAAACTAAAAGTGCTTTCACACCTGCCCTGTTTGGTTTGGATCAATCGAACTTAAGTTGGTTTGCCCCCTAAGTGCGGTTCGTTTGGGCAGGTGTGAACACAGCAATCACACTCAGGTGCGCACCAAAACAACCAGACCAAGAACATTGCTGTACACATTGTTTGGGTTAAACATGAGCATGTTACAGTCCTGGAGGATTATTAATGTGCGCCTCCTCCTGTACTGCCTTAATATGCACATTCAGCACATCCAATGCATCAAAACATTGTTTTCTAGTTGGAGCCGCGCCTCGTTTTCAAACTGTATGCTTTGACTCAAATGAACAATGACAGCAATATAGTCCACGATGAGCAGCGCTAAAATCAACCTGCGTAGTTGTCCCTCCATTGTGACATTAGAAAGTGTCACATTTATCTTGCAAGTGTACTCTTCTTCAACGTTTTGTTTACTTCCTGGATTTTTCCCACATGGAAATTCTAACCAATGCGAGTCATTTGATCTGGTCCTCTTGTAAATGCTGCCGTGAGAACAACAAAATTTATCCCTGATTCAGACCAACACAAGACAACTCTAGGTCTGAAAGCACCCTAAAAGCTGTCTTTCTCATTTCAGATCTGACTTTGAGCACAATTGGGCACAAGAATTGTGTGTTCTCAATCTTCAAAATCAGCTCTATTCCTCTAACCCCTTACTGGCACAGATCTAAGCAACTGCTGTAGACACCACCTTAGTTCTGGTTAGTTAAGATCCAAAAATGACACAATAAGACAAACAAATCAACCAGCTGGGGCAGCAGTAGATAAACAACCCCCATGTTCTAAAAGGAAGTCTGGTGGCTTTGAAGAGAACGACTTATACACAGCGAAAATACTCTACACATGCACTTAAACTGATGTTGATTATTTTGGGTGGGCCTTTTGTTGCTGTCCCCATCCACAGCAGTACATTGCTTATCTTCCGTGCCTGTCCTCCAACCTAAACTGGGAGCATACCAAATGCCATACACTATAGATTATACACTGACTAACTATGAATAAGAACCTCATACAACATACAATTACATGCAATTATTATTATCAACACTCGAACCTATATGTTAGTGCTTGCTGTTAACGGCTGAGTGGGCATTTCTATGAGAAAAACCAGCATTAAGATGAAGATGGAGTCGACCTTCAGGAAAATCAGTTAAAAGCAATTTAAAAAGTAATTACATTTTTATTCAATTGCAATTGAAAAAAATGTAAAGCATTTATCAAAATATCAAAATGCAAATTATTAAATTTCTTTTCATCAGTTAATAGAGTTCATGAAATCAACCACTGAATGAGCGTGTCATTTCTCTGCTGATGAAAAGAATCACTGAACTGATTTTCCTGGTAATGTGTGGTGTGACCCCTCAGAGAAAGACCTGGTGATGGGGATGATCAAACAAGCTCTGGATGGTGTCGACCTCTCGGGTCATCAGCAGCAGGGCATCCAGCAGCTTCAAGCTCTTCATCCTGGTGCATCTCCGTCGGTGTACCGTGCATCCTCTGACCTGTCCTGGAGAAAACCACAGCGAACGAGGTCAGGATGAACTCTTTCATTTGAATCAACTCTGTTGTTAAAACCCTTAAGCTATGTGTTATTAACAGTATGTATATACCTCCACAGCTCATACGATGTGAATCGAGCTTTCAGCGTCGACAGACCAGGTAATTTAATGTACTTCTTTTCTGATTCGTACTGTCTTTAGTTTGTTGTTTATTAAGTGTACCAGGACAATCCTGGCTTCCTTTTCGTGTTCCTGCTGGAGTCGTCTTAGTGCACATGTCCTTCCACAAGCCTTCAAATTCCACTTAAGCTGTGTGTCCTTCGATTTAATGACAGCTCTTTCCCTATACAGTATATATCAACCAAGACTAATTTTCATGGCACAGCAGGAGTTCCTGGAAAATATAAAAGTCCTCTATTGAAACGAACTTCTTTTTCCTCCACTGGCCTCTCCTACATGATGATGCCTTTGATTGTTCCTTTTCCACAAAGTATTACGTTATTTAAAGCAATACACTAGAGGAAAAAAAGGACAATCACAATGGTGATTTTGCACAGTCTCTGAATGCACCGTAGTTTCCTGCATTCTTTGGTGAAAGTATGCTAAACATAGCTAAAATGATGCCTGTCATAGAGGTATGGAGGGCCTTGTCTTTCCTTGAAAATATCTGCCAAAAGCAGTTTTACAGCAGGTATAAGAGGAACTCAGAAAATTCTCACGCTTGTGTAAGCTTGTCACATACAACAGACCGAATACAACAGATAGACCTATTGGTAATCACTGGCTTTGTATGGCTACTTCAATTTTCTTTTGCAGAGAGGATTGGAGATGCTGAGGTCCTTGAAGTGCACACGGAAGCTCAAAATAATTCTCAAGATCAGCCACTTCAGCACACAGAGAGTGCTTAGAGCTCCCTGATTTACTCTACAGTGGTAATTCCATTATGGTTTACTTATTACAGGACATGGCTGGTTCCCTTGTTTACTGGCCTCTTCATATTCTACAGGTTTTTCTTTAGCATATTTGCTGCGTAGATGTTTTTTAGAAACACAAGCCAATTTAACGAGAGGTGCTCTCCTGGTTAAATTTGCACTTAGTGACACAATATACAATGGGCAGGATAGAGTTACATGAGACTGATGCTGCATTACTGTATCACTTGTCTGGAGGATCATGTTTTCAAACTGAGAAAAGTAGAGCGACAGGTTTAACAAGTGTGACCTGTTTACAGGGAAATAAACCTTCAACAATAGATATGTTCATGTGGCTTCATGTGTGCAAACAATGATTTAGAGTTTTGGGGTAATAAAGCCAAAAATGCTAATAAATGCTTTTTATTCATGTCATGCTACGTCGCCAGACTGGAATATTTGTCCAGACACCATGAGGTCAACTCTGTGTCATCCCCAACTCGTCAAATACCAATGCTTAGTCAGTGGCCCTCGATGTCAGATACCAACACACCGAGGCACAGTGGTGTAATGTTCACTTCTGTAACTGCTTATCCTGTTAGTTAGTTAGTTAGAGTACTTTATTAATCCCAGAAGGGCAATTCGGTTTGCAATCAAACTGTCCAGATAACAAATATACAATAAGACAGAGGTAGAAGTAAAATGACAAAGGTAAAAAGGAGAGAACAATCTGATAGCTGGTATCCACAATCCGGCATCCACAATCAGATATCAATCATCATAGCAATAGACACAAACGCAACAGCCAGTGACAACACAGCGGAAAGAAAGAAAAGAAAAGGGTTCACAGTAGTCCACATTTTCCACATTTTCATTAGTCGTCCTGCAGTTGTACATTTAATAGTCTTATGGCAGACGGGATAAAAGAATTTGCGTAGCGGTTTGTTTTTCGCACAGGCACATAATACCGCCGACCTGAGGGCATGATCACAAATTCCCTGCCAAGTACATGATCAGGGTGGGACAATATACTGTTTACTTTCTGGACCACCCGTGTTTTCCAGAGGGAGCTGAGGTCCGTAAGCCGTACTCCAGTGATTTTGGAGCAGACTTTGATAATGTCATTCAGACACACTTCACTGATAGACCACCAAACCAGCATATAAAAGAAAATGTTAAAATGCTCTCAATAAAAGTTTGATAAAAGGTACATAGAATATTTCTGCTGATGCCAAAAGAGTTAAGTTTTCTCAGCAGATGGATTCTTTGGTTTGCTTGTTTTACAATACTGTCAGTATTGTCGCTGAATTTCAGTTGCGAGTCAAACACAGTGCCCAAGTATTTATACATTTGTACTATTTGTACCTTTTCACCATGAATGATGCTTGGTTTGGGGTCAACACTGGATTTCCTGAAATCTATGATGATTTCTTTAGTTTTGGAGACATTTAAATCCAGGAAGCTATCCTCACACCATGTAACAAACTCAGGGAGCGCACTGTTATGATCTGATTGGTGGCCCTGAAGGAGAGAAAGTAAAAAAGTAAGGGGGGTCGCGGGGGGCTGGAGCCCATCCCAGCTGACACCCTGGACAGGTCACCAGACTATCACAGGGCTGACACACAGAGACAGACAACCATTCACACTCACATTCACACCTACGGACAATTTACAGTTACCAATTAACCTGCATGTCTTTGGACTGTGGGAGGAAGCTGGAGTACCTGGAGATATATTTATATGATAAAGAAATAAAAGGAAAAAGAAAAAGCCAGGGTCCAGAGAGAAGAAGAAAATAAAAGAAGCACAGAGGCAACAGACAAATGTCTGGCAAAAAATACTGCCATTTTTCAAAATTGTGTTTTTAAATATTTCTGCCTACTGGGATCCCTGAACAGTCTTGAAACTGCAGAAGTTAGGCATGACCGGAAAACTGTTAGTTGACAGCTATATATTCTTTACACTATTTCAGTTCTGCACACAATTGGACTAATATTTAAATTAAAGTAACCCTCAAGATTAATAAATTAAGAAAACTGTTTTTGTTACTCATGATTTGATCTTGTGATTTCAGAGCATAATTTTCTCAATCAATGTTTTGTTTTACTTTTTTCTGCTTTTCAAAATGAGAAAACAAGGTTTTAGCGGTAGATACAAAATGCATGTGGGAAAATGATTAATTGGATTTTATTCGCTGGAGGACCCTAACCCCACCTCACGCTTAGTTGTAGATGAGGGGCCCACTGTGCAGGGCCACTGACCAAGCATCGGTATTTGACAAGCTGGGACTAAGAACATGTTGACCAAGTTGAGATTTGTGGTTTTGAGTGAAATTTCTCGACAACTGTTGTAAAAGTTTTGATTTGTTCAGTACTTTGGTTGCTGACCAAATACCTGAAAGTGAAAGTGCTAATTAGTAAATGTTACCATAGCCACACTGGCTATAAGTACAGCCTCACAGTCTTGCTTTGACACATCGTGACATATAGAGGTCTTTATATATCAAATACATTCATCTTGTTTCACCATGGTCAGAAAAGGTCATCTCAGTTTTTAAGCTGCAATATATTCAGCAACAAAGAGGCACTGATGATAGCAACTGGAGCAGTGTTGCAAACATGTTTGCTAAATCACCAGCAGACCAGATCGGCTTATTTCCCTTGAAAAGAGTTGATTATACTGATGCCAAAGGACATACTTAAATTCAAAGAAAGCATTGGCCTGAGAAATTCATTTGAGTATGAATTCATAAATAATGCATGCCGTGTATTAGCATCATTATTAGCATGAGTTGCTATTTCTTCTCTGTCCTTTCTACAGTGGACAAAAGGTTTGAGAATTCAGTAGCAGACGTACAGTACAGTCCCAGTGCATCATGTGGCGGCTCAGGAGGGATTTTACAAAATATCATCAAGATAACCCAACTGTGCAGCAGCTGACAGAGTGAAATGTCACAATATTTGAAGTTATTTATAGAAACGACTCAAACAAAATGTTGGTGTATAGCTGTAGCATTTACATCAAATAATGTAAAGTATAATATTCTGAAAAAGCTGTCAGTCAAAGCAGCCCAGGCTTCGGCTTTACAGCAATATTTAAATATTAAAAACTAATTAGTATTTTTACTTATGCCATGGCTGCCTCTATATGACCACTAGCCTATTACAGTCTTTGGAAAAGGTCAAGACGATGCAATTAACTTTAATAACATCCTCGTATAAGCCATTATAAACCATGAAATCTGCTCGCCAATAACTTCGAGTGTGATGCAGCTTCCTGCTCTGCAAATTTCATAAAATAAAGATGACTGACAAAAAAAATAGCAGATTTTTGTCTTGAAAGAAACTATCAAAGACTCAATTCAGGTATATCAAAGGGAAAATAAAGACAAAGGAAAACACAAACAAAAGGAGAAGTAGTTTGAACCTTTCCAACTGAGACGTCTCTCAAAACATTACCAGTGGCAATTAGACACAGCAGGATTCAGCAATTTGTCTGCTCTAATGTAAGCTGCAGATTTTAACAAGCCCATCAACTAGAAGAGATGTAATGATAATTAATGATATCAGGATCACTGGTGTTGATTAGAGATGAGAACACAGCCTGAAGAGATAATCCTCCCATCAGTAAATTAAAGGGAGCAAACCAGAAGGTTCAGTCATGTCTTACAAATTCAAGGAAAAGCACATTTTCTTGTGGGACAGCCGATAACAACCAAAATTGAACCACTGACTTTTTTATTTGCTTCAGAGAAATAATCATGACAGCAAACAAAAGCCACAGTAGCAAACAAAAGCAGTGAGGGACCGCTGCGGCTCAGTGGAAATATGGGTCAGTACGTCATCGCAGGCCAGACCCTGCCTCTCTCGGTTTTTTAAAGTCATTGTGTCCATCCAAAGGGCATTTACTGTTAATATCACTAACCAAAATATTAATATGGACCTCTGTCTCAAAAGAAAAATAGTGATGTATTATGTTGTGTTTTTTGGGAGACAGGGTTGTGTTATGAATCAAAAACAGAAGACCAGATTGCCTCGTGGCCACAGCTCCAAGTTGGTCCAGAGGTCCCAAAACAAGATTAACTACATTCATTTTTAAAAGCTATCTTCAGATAACTGACATTATGAATTACTGTATTCATATAACATTGATAATACACTGTTAGCTGCTGTTGTTGGCTGACTGTCAAAAACCTACATACAAAAACACAAAGTAGAGAAGTTTTCGGTAAGAATCACCTAGTCCATGAGTCAGTATGTCTATAACTGTATCGGATGCTTACATCAGGGTGTCTACAGGTATCAGACGGTTAAAGTTAATGCTTTTTAAGACCCACTCAAGACACTTATAAACCAAATTTAGGACAAATTTTTGTACAAATCATGTGTTACTTATTTAAGCATCGCAGGTACATAGTATATATGTGGTCTTATGCAGAGGCAGGTGTTTCATAGGAACATGGTTATTAAAGTGAGTTAAGTTAGTCTACATTTTGCCAACAGGTAAGCGCAAGTATAAAGTAAAATGACAGTATTATAGCTCCGTCAGGAACACTTTTGTCAAAGAAAACTTTATTTCCATTTACAGTATTATATTTGGCAGCATGGCTCTGTTCTGGGGACCCTCTGCCTATCCTTAGGCATCATCATCATCAGGACATCAACCGCCATGTAGGACGCACATACATCCATGATGACAAGATAGTAAGTGGAGGTAGAATCTATGATTTAAAAACACCACAGTCATCGCTCCAGTTGGAAACTATTAGGAGGAGAAGTGCCGATGAGGAGGAGAATATTGTGATTCGCCCTCTTGCAACTGAAGGAGACGACAATCAACTCCGTGCAAGTGCTGGTGGCTACTCCAGCAGCACTAATAAAGTCTTCACAGCACCTTTAGAAGGATAATATGTCTACATTGTACCCCGATGTAATAATGTACATATATATGTTTTCTTTTTGTTTACTTTTATTATGAATATGGGCAGCAGGTGAAGTATGCGACCTGACTGGTTCTGGCACTATGGGGATTCAAGATGGCAGCTTATTGTCATTTTTTAGAAGTCTGAAGAAAAGCCGTAGGCTCAAAATGTCACTCTGCATTAAAATCTCTCTCAACGGGAACTGCTGCTTGCTGTGTGGACTTAAGCCCTGATCACACAGAAAGTATTTAGCAGGTTGCAAAATGCAAGGCTTTTTTTTTTTATTTAATTACTTATTTTTTTGAAAGCCACTACTTACAAAAAACGCTTGCTGCGCTTTTTTATTGTTACTACCCCATGACCTCCTTACTCTAAGGCCCTGATCACACAGAAAGCGTCTCAGCAGCTGGAGGCGGCTTTTTGTAGTTGTTTTTAATGAGTATAAAGCTTTTTGCTTGCAGTTTTTGCATTGTGACGCGCCTTGTGTTTCCACGCTCTAAGCACCTGTTTTTGTTTTTTTTTTGCCGGAGCACTCTGAACTCCTCAAGCTGAAAAAACTTCAACTCAGAGTGGAAAAACGCCCCAAGTCATCTCTTTTCATCATTTTTTTTCCCATTGTCCAAGCAGGTGATTTAAGAGGCGGGCCCTCTGTGGTAGTCACGACAACAAGTTTACAGTTGGTAAACAATGGAGGAGAAACTGGTGGTAGCAGTTGCTGGGTACCCAGAGCTATACAGCCCAACCATAGACAGCAGGTTGTCAAACTGCCCCTGAGTCATCCTTAATTATGCCTGGAAACAACCATCATCGAGAAGCTCCTGGACCAACTGGTGGTACCCCCCATGACCCACCCTCTTTTTTAGGGTCTCATGCACCCACACAGATCTCTGTTTCCCTGTGACAGCCTCTCACCCTCAACCAGAGCTACAGCAAGTACCCTCTGCCTCAATATTTTAGGAACTAGATACTATTTACTGTGAAATATATAAAACAAATAAACAGTAGATTGATTACACAGGAAGGTTAGGAGATGAAAGGGTGGCTGCCTGGCAACAATGAAGCATTTCTTTTTTTACTACTTGGCATTCAGTTAAAAAAAAGGCAGTGCAGCACGCCTTGCATTTTGCAACCTGCAAAATGCTTTCTGTGTGATTAGGGTCTAACCTCCCTGTGTATTCAATCTACCATTTATTTACTCATGTATTTATTTCAAAGTAATTAGTAGCTAGTTACTTAAATGGACAAGCAGAGGGTAAAGTCTTACACCTCTGGGTATCCAGCAACTGCTACCACCAGTTTCTCCTCCGTTGTTTACCAACTGTAAACTTGTTGTCGTGATCACCACAGAAGACCCGCCTCTCAAATCATCCAAGTGGACATTGGTAAAAAAAGTTGAGATAATGCAGGTTTTTCAACTCAAGGAGTTCAGAGCTCTCCAGCAAAAACGTGAAGCACCCAGAGCACAAAAATGTGAGGCACATCCCAACACAAAAAACATGTGAGGAAAAAGCTTCATTCTCATAAAAAACAATCACAAAAAGATGCCTCCAGCTGTTAAAATGCTTTCTGTGCAATCAGGGCCTTATTTGTTTTCTACTCTGTATGCTGAATGCTGGATTGCAGCACAAGTTTAATTATTTAACAAAAGTAGCAATGGAAAAGATCATGTTTGATACTGGCAACAATGAAAACACTTCTTGTTTAAACATTGAGCATTGATAGTCATAGATCCATTCTCTTTGGTTCTTTTAGCCCAAACAAACTATTACAAGACACAGTGAAACTTATCAAACTGACTGGAGTGACGTGATTCAACCCCCAAACAAGTCTGAAACCCATTGTGCTTTTCACAGATGGCACACAATTGTTAACTGTCCGTTGTGACAGAGCCTAGACTAAGAAAAGCCCTGCCAAGATCAAGTGAGCACATTGTGTCAGCAGAAAGGCGTCGACACACACAAATCTGCAGCCCAGACAGGAACCATTGTGTTTACTCTTGAGACAGATGAATCTCTTTTCAGACTCTTACTTCAAACACCTGAGATTCAGCAAACTTGTACTTTTCTCAGTAAAACGTCATCACAAATCTGAAAAGTTTTCTCCAAATGCTGCAGAGATGATTGCTTGACTGAAAAGCAAATGCATCGAACTATAGCTGCTGAGGTAAAACACAAGAGGAAATAATACTAAATGTCTGTGTGACACCTGACACCGCCCTGTAAAGCGTTCATGATCTTTAATGTGTAATGTAAACTGAGCAAAGAAAACATGTTTGTTTTTTTTAAAAGGCTCATCTATAGGAAATCTGTCTGCATACTCACATGCATTTACCTTATCTTTCAGATCAACATAATGTAGCATCAACAGGAACCTTTTAACCTTTCTATTTATGTGGTTGTCATTAATGGTTGAGTTCCTCTGTGGCGTAATTATGCTGTGAAAATGTTTTATTTAACATGTGCGGAGGCGTCTTATTACAGGTGTTTAGAAAATCACTGAACGAAAGATGAATATGTGTTGACTAGGATGTACCGCCGTCGACCATGAAGAGACACAAAATGATGACAAAGAGACACAAAATAAGATGCAAAACAACCACAGACAGACAAAATGATCATTCATTCTCTGTAACCAGTTATCCTGTTGGGGGTCGCAGGGGCACTGGAGCCTATCCCAGCTGTCATTGGGCGAGAGGCAGGGTACATCCTGGACAGGTCACCAGACTATCACAGGGCTGACACATAGAGACAGACAACCATTCACACTCACATTCACACCTACGGACAATTTAGAGTCACCAGTTAACCTGCATGTCTTTGGACTGTGGGAGGAAGCTGGAGTACCCAGAGAAAACCCACACTGACACGGGGAGAACATGCAAACTCCACACAGAAGGGCTGCCCCACCCCTGGTTTGAAACAGGAACCCTCTTGCTGTGAGGTGACAATTCTAACCACTGCACCACTGTGCATGACAACTCGTGTAAAATCAAGGTTAAACCATGAACATAAATTACAGACCTCCTGTAAAGCATTTCAATAGGTTACTCTGTCATAATGAAAACAGTTGGAGGCTGCGAACAAACAGATATATGGGTGTGATAACATTTTAATACATTGACATCAGATCTAACAGGATGTGAGTGACCCAGAGAAAACCCACGCTGACATGGGGAGAACATGCAAACTCCACACAGAAGGGCTCCCCCACCCCAAGGTTCGAACCAGGAACCCTACTGCTGCAAGGCGACAATGCTAACCACTGCACCACCGTGCTGCCTCGCACACAAAATGATTAAAGAAGAAAGAAAAAAAGGCCACTGAAGACCAAAAATTAGATGCAAATTGACCCCAAAATGGCACAAAATTAAATCTTAAATGACTGAAGAGGCGCAAAAAAAAAAAGAGACGCAAAATGACCACAGAAAAAAAAATGCAAAAAATGGTGCAAAATACCAACAAAGAGACATAAAAAGTGACACAAAAAAAACACAAAATTAGATGCAAAACAACCAAAAAGAGACACAAATGAGATGCAAAATGACAACAGACACAAAATTAGTCACAAAACAACCACCAGAAAGACACTAAATGAGACACACACAAAAAAAAGACAACAGAAGATACTAAATTAGATGTAAATTGAACACAAAATGGCAAAATGACCAAAGGGGCACAAAAAATTTGAAGCAGAATGACCACAAAAAAAAAACCAACACAAAATGCAATGCAAAATGACCATGTGGAGACGCTATACAACCAGAAAGTGATGCAAAATGACAACAAAAAGATGCAAGGAGACACAACAAGACTGCAGAGACTAACAAAATGACCACAATGGCGAAAACAACTTCAAAGAGACAAAGACAACCATAAAGACAGACAAAAAGACCTCAAACAACAAGGCCGTTCAATTGTAGCAGCTGGTCTGCGTCTCTTTCAGGCAGGAGGTATTGCTTTTTATATGTCTGTGTCCATTGTCTCATAATCCATTCATGAATATGTAACCTTCATTCTGTGTCATGTGCTGTATCATGTGCAACACATGATATAGCTTTTCTGCATTTCCTGCAGTTATATAAGGATATTCTATCACTGAAATAATTATATTTGTCGCCACAAAGAAAGAACAGAAAATCAGTTCTCTTGTTGCCAAAAGCTACACCACAATCCGAAATCTTGGTGTAGACAAGATCTACAGCCATGTCAAGACAAAAACCAAAATGTTACAAACATTAGGTCATTACATACAAGCAAGCTGTGCGTTCCATGACCCATACGACCATGGAGCAGGTCTCACTCCGAAGTTGTCGAAATCTGGTGCTCGGGCAGTGACTTGCAGCGTCATAAACCAACAACAAAAGGGCATCCTTTAACACTGGCATGATACGCAGCCAGTTGCCGTTATAGTTTAACTGCAGCCGGTGGACGAAAGTTAAGGCACCGAAAGTTTGAGTGGGGCGAGCGGGAGTGGTGGTGGATGGGTCCAACAAACACCGACTTTCACTAGAGAGAGTGGTGTTTGTGTCTCGTATGATTCTACGGCCAAACCCTGTTCTTTCCTAAATCTAACAATGTGCATTTGTTGCCTAAACCAAACCACGGTTGTTGAAGGACAAAAAACATCAGTTTGAGCTGTTGTACCGACGTAGGCATTTATTTAGAAAGAAACTGTCTGTGAACGGTAAATTTCCTGTGAAAACAAAAGTGTATTTTGTAAGATGCATGTAACAGGCAGAACTTGACACAGCGTCCAAGAACGTCAATAACCAACGCACCCAGGGTACCTTTCATGTCGTAGCTGGGCGTGGAAAGTCCATGACCAAACATCACTGTGTGATGAATTTGTATTTGTAATATTAAGAATTTACATAATTAAAAAAAAAATCGATACTTGGCACTGTGCGATGATACAAAATTGCGACACAAAAATAATACGATTCTATGCTGTATCGATTTTTTCCCCCAGCCCTACAATGTGTGTAGTTATAACGTAAAAATTTAAACTACATACATTTCAAAGTAACAACAGCAGAGCTCGGGGTTGACCTCTGTCTCTAGGAAGCTTGGCAAATAGCCTTTCATTTTCATCTCCAATATAACGCTAAATGATGATGACATTAAAATCTGCTGAATTCCAAATTACGTACTTTTTCTTTTAACGTCAAATGTTGTGCTACGGACTGGATCTGATATATGAGCAAGAAGGTCCGAGTTCAAGGCACAATGTTATGACAATGTACGTTCTAGTATGTCACAAATGTTCACATACTTAATTCCACAGTAAGAACTTTGTAAGAGAAGCTGCAACAGGTACTGATAGTAAAACAAAAAACTATGTAATTCCAAACTTATGGAAGATTCCTGAAGAAGAATCCACACCATTACAGTTGGTTGAAGTATTGTCGAGAACTTTTCTCAGGTTCATTCAGAGAGCTGCAACTCAGGCCCTATGAAGTACCAGTGTTTAACTTACCTGTTACGAAATCATGCTACTTATACGAGTCTATCTGAGCAGAACATTATTTTACGACTGAAATACATGGAACAGTGCCGACACATCTGTCGCAGCATGCGTGCAGCACAGCAAGTCCATTATAATCAACTGAGGGTCTATTTTCACACAGCTGGTCTATTTTCTCCTCTCTGTGCACAGCTCCGCCGCTCTCTAACAGGTGCAAACTGAATAAAACTTTAACAGACACAAAGAAAATCTGTTTAGAAAGAATTAAACTGAATACCTCATTGCACCAGAGGTGATGCGATGCAGCAGAGCGACCATGTGCGTTTTCACATTAAAATGAATCAGTTAAATCAATGCATCCTGTAGTTTAGACAATCCAGTTAATTGATTCTGTCCCAGTTAATATAGCTGATGCTTCCATACCCTGCATAACCAGCTGCATTATCATTTGGCAGAACTCAGTGAAGCTAACAGAAACCACACGCTACAGAGACGGAGTCCTAAGTGACATGTCACGTCCGTGCCCTGTGTATTTCAGCAGTTACTGGTCTGTGTACTCATTGATTTCCTCTACAGAGTTTTCTGTGTGTCCACGTTTTATGTGTTAAACTGTTACACTGAAATTTACACGCTTGATTTGTTAGCTGTTATCCAACACAACTGTCAACATAGATGCCTTCTTAGTGGTGTTTACTGGTGAATTCAAGGTCGATAATGACTCTCATGAATGAACGGTTCAGGCCCAGAATACATCCGTGTTTTTCTGTTGCTGTATGATCCCACTTGACTTCTAAAGGTCAACACTGGTCTGTTGCATTAAATCCAAGCATGGAGAAGATGTGTTTACCTCCCGTGCTGCACTGATCAGCAACAAACTTCCACATAATCCGAAAAGCTTCATTACTTAAATCAATGCTATTAGCTATTGCTTTTAATTAAATCGAGTGTTTATCTGCGCCCCGGTGAGAACAGTCACACTGCAGTGATTAACACCCATCACTACGATGCATCGTTATGGATCCCACTGCATGCTGTGATTGATTGGTTCTTGTCATGTTAAAGCCTCAAAGGTCAGAAGCAGTTGGGGTTAGGGCAAAGAGATCATGATTAGGGCAAGTAACAACCATTCTCAGATATTCTCTGAGATTGAAGTGGAAATAAATATTTATTATTAAGAGAAAATTTAAAAAAATGGCATCAGGGGAACAGCATTGAATTGGTTAAAAAGTTATTTAAAAAACAGGCAGCAATTTGTTCCATTGGGTGAATATAAATCATCATGTCGTAACATTACTTGTGGTGCACCCCAGGGGTCAGTACTGGGACCAAAATTGTTTCTATTATATCCTCCTGAGACCCTGTGTCCTCATATGAGGACATCACATTTTGGGTTTACTTGACTTTATACTTCATTCTGCTTAACTTGTCTGTGGACACTTTTTGTTCCATCTAGCAGCAGTAAGAGCACAATACACGAATCCATGTCAAAACAGGAATGGCAGCCATCTCTGCCAAGTCAGTCTGCCGCCGATCTAGACACAAAAGTGGACAAGGTCCAAAACCTGATCACATTTTATGGTTTGAACTTGTATAGCTATGATTAAAAATGTGACCAAATTGGACCAATTTTAGCAACAGTAACAAGCTAAGACTCTGTTAATTAGTAAGTACTCTTTTGAACACATTGGGACTTTTTTGTTGTCTCGTTTTAGGACACTGGGACTTAATTATCATTGTCATTGTTTAGGTTTTTATACTAATAAGGTCCTACTGATTCCAAATAGCCAGAAGACATTAAAAATGTATACTAAACAAAAGTTCGGCCTCAGAAGGTTAAATTAATGACTTATGTCGAGTTTCAAAGACATTCAAATTTGTGTTATTTGAGGATGATACCACAAATTTATGCTCCAGAGAGGATTTACAGCTGCTTTTGATGGATATTACAATAGAAATGAATAAAATGAAAAGACAATCTGACAAAAACAAACTGTCGCTAAATTTGACAAAGACCAAAATTATGTTATTTGGAAAATCGAAAAATTGATACACGAGTGCAAAGAAGAAGTGTGTGAAAAGAAATTTCTGGAAGTGATACTGGATCACAAAATCTCTCTTAAGTCACAATCAGTCAAAGCTGGAAAGAAGCATTGCAGTTATGGGAAAATCAAGACACACACTGGACCATAAATCAATATATATTATCGACTGCTCACTCGTTTTACCACATCTTAATTACATGATCACGAGTTTGAATCTTGCGTTGGGTATAAAACTGCGCTGATGCGATGCATTCTAAAAGTTCGAGGGTCCTACCATTTAAAATGAGGCATTCACAACTTTGTGAGTGCACAGATAGTTTATTAAAAATGACTGTTTATACAACATGATGTAAACAGCCACACTGGCTCTGTACACTCTGGCTGCAAATAGCACTGTTGGCTACAGACACCTAGGTGCTAATAGCATCTGCCTTTAATTACGTGTTATGCTGTTTTTACATCTGCATTATATTACTTTAATCTTTCACTGGTGCCATTTTATTAACTTGACTTTTCACTTACTTTTAGTTTTACACTCTTCAGTATATTATTCTGTTGTTCTGTTCTTACACATAAGTGTGTAAAGTGCCCTGTTTATAAAGAGTGCAATACAAAAAAAGCTGCCTTACCGTCAAGCATAAAATGGACTTGTCTGGAAGAAAATGTACTGTACAGCCACTAAAAATGAAACTCTTTCATGACACAGAAAGCATTTTGTGTTATACAATGAATTTCCAGAATTGTGACACTTTGGCACCACTTTACGTCTGACGCAGAGCCTGAATGTTATGCTTAAAACTGTGCATAATTACACAAATTGCAATGCAGGGCCACTTTGGGAACAATTGGCATGTTCATAATGAGCATCCTGGTGGGTCTAACAAGTCCTTGCTGAGCAAATGTTCAAGATATATCAATGAATTTGAAAAAGTACAAGCAACCATTTCTTAAAAATACAATTCCAGATTGGCATGCTGCGTACAAACTTGTAGATGACGTGCCTGTATTGTCTTAATCTACTCCTACATGGAGTAATAAACAGTGTACACCTAGTAAAAAGGGTGGAGAATTTCGATAATGATCAATACGACAAGTATTCGGAAAACGATGGACCCTTGTGTAGATGGAGTTTTGCTGTCTTTTGATCAGTTATGTCAGATGGTGTGCTGTGATGCAAATCCACGTGTGCTGTGGGATTTTGTGATAACCACACATTTTAACTGCAATATTCAACTGGGCCTATACAAAAGCTATGAATGAATTTTTTCAGTGTATATTGTCAGTATGTCGTGCGAACTCATTTCCTAATAAAGAGGTAAGCTCTGTGTAAACCAGTGTGAGAAATGATGAAACATTTAAAGGAGAAAGCTATGAGTGGGACAATGGATTGCTTTATTGTACGAAGCAAATTACAACAAAGCACCAGTGGAGACAACCTACCACCGAAAGCTACCTGTCTTATATTTACCTATTTTTACTGTCTTATGTCGTGATAAGAGTGATAACACACGTCGTAGAAGCTATTATTCACAGATATAAATACAGGTGTGCCTTGAGATTTTGGCTCACCCTTTGGTGTGCCTGGGCACAAAAAGTTTGAAAACCACTAAACTAAAAAGCAGTTCCTTAAATATCTACAGGAAAGCTACATGTCTGTATAATTTAAGCAAATAATATGTGTATGACCCTTTATAGAAATTTTAATTAAGACTAGTCGACTAGTCTAAAAAACACTCAGAAAACAGTCAAAATGTAGCAGAATTTATTGTTAAGTATTTGAAACATTGTCCCAAAAATTATTGTGTGCATTAAGAGCCTTTTGAAGCCTTTAATAACAGTCTTCAACAACCGTGTTGGATTTTAAATGCCGCTGAAGTACGAGACACTTTGCTCCGTATGAATGTGAACATGACGGCAACTCAGTCAAAAGTTAACCACTAAAATAACATCTAAAATAAATAAACTGCCTCTGAAATGTGGGGCTCATTGAACCTTGCAGATTATCTGACAGAAATGATAGCAATTCACTTTAAAGTTAATAAAACAACACTGAAATTATTAAATTTCAGCTGAAATGAGAGGCATTTAGCTCCGTGCAGTATGACTGTAAACCCTGCACATTATCTGACAACATTCACTTAAAGTTAACAAATAATATCACATCTCAAAAAAGATTCATTGCTGCTGAATTCATTTTCTAGATCAAAGTGCTGCCAAACCGCGCTGGTTTTGCGAAAGAACATCTCTCTTATTTCCTGCCGTACTGTTTTAAAACTCCAGTCTACTCAAGCATTACCTCGGGGAGGGGGACTGCTGTCTGACGGCTCTGTAGCACCCACTAGTGGTGGGCAGCTGCATGACGGTTAAGCCTTGTACATGAATAAAACACTAATTGGTTTAACCGACTAATATTTCTGGTGCCGACTAGCAAGGGGGCGGACGTGTAATCGTTAAGACGACTAATCGCGTGCATGCCTAATTCTGTATCAATGGTTCATGCAAATGAACAGAACTCCTGTCAAACATTAAAAATTTTGAGTTACGATTTTTATGTGGGAACATCAAGGAACACCACTGACCACTCGGTGAGTTTCATGGCTTTGAAAACAAACATTTAAGGTGGTTTTAGGACAGATTTACACATGGCCATAGACAGCATTGTTAAGCCAGGCAGGGGAAAGCCAAATTCTCTCAAATTGTCAGAGAAGGAGCAATCATCAAGATTTTGGTCTTAACCACTCTATTTCATCATAAACAACCAGGAATGGAGCTCAAAGTGCAAAATACTGGACTTCTCTTCAATGTCTTGCCCCTGCACCTCACAGAGTCTGTGCACACCACTGCCCCCTGTGGCCATCTATAACAGCTTATTGTACTTAAAAGCACAGTGCTTTGCAGCTTGTAGCAATCATTTGCTTGGGTATTTCTTCCTCTTAGTATCCATTTCTCACTCACTGAGGAGGACAAAGCATGAGCAGCTAAGTCACATGCATGCCAGGAAGAGACATTTGGTGAAGCTGCATTGAAACAGTAGGCTTTAAGCGTCATAGGAGCTTATAATACTGTGCAGTGTCAGAAACAGGTTTTGATGATGAAAAGAGAAAAAAAAGGTGTAAAAATTTGTCATGATGATTTGTGAGACTTGGAGGAAACTGGGAAAGGGCAATGAAAAATGTGAGTCTCCAGGGATAATTGAAGGGATTGGCAAGTTTGCTGTGAGGTCAGCTGGCCTGGTCAGCAGGTGAAGATCAGCATTGACGTCATGAATCCTTCTCACAAGGACACCTGTTGGCTCCAGGCGATAAGAGGCAGCTGTTAGCTGGTGCTCTATCAGCAATGCTTCTGCAAGGCAGGATTAGGAAGAGAGCTTGGCACAGGGACCTCCTCTAAATATATCACAGATATGACAGACCTCACTAATGTGTCTCGTATTGTACGAGGACAGAGATGGAGCCACTACATAGTGAGGGGGTGGAGCCAGAATTAAAAGTCAGGTGTAAGGAAGATGCTTAGTTCACCTTGTATAGGACTCAGTTCAAAGATGGGTGAATAAATGAATGATTACAGACCTATTGCGCTCATTTTAAGGTTCATACTTGTATTTTAGGTTTCTACTCGAACACGTTTACATGCTTTAATATTCAAACACTTTATTTTCTTCATACTGTCTGTGCTGGAACAACTGTACTCACCCTCTGACACCCCTTTTCCACCAACATGGAACCAGTTACGTTCCAGCTCCCGCACCTAATTTCAAACCGTGAACAATGATGACATCAGTGGGTGTGTCGTATTTAACAGGTTGGAAGGAGAGGATGTATTCAACTATAGAGAAGTCAAGTGAGAGATTGTCAGACAAAAAAATACTTTTTTTGGCATATGCGACAGGCGAGCAACTCCACTGGAATAAACAGGCGCCATTTTGCCATCCAGTATGTAGCTATTGTTAGAATCTATGGTTTCACACTGTAATTGCAGCCCATGGATTTATAATAATAACTAGATATTTGATCCCAAGATGGCGCCTATTCAGTCCAGTGATGCACAGTAGTGTTTTTCCCATTGGCTCTGATCTCCTCAGAAGCCCCGTTTCCACCAAACACTTTCAGTATGGTACCTTTGGAACCAAAAGTAACCCTTCAGACATGGTACCTAGACCCTTGTGTGTCCAACGAAAACAGTACTCTTCAATGTGGGCGGGGTTGTTGTCACTCACTGCTACGTCCAGCACTCACTGTATTTCCTCATTACCGGTGACACAGATGGAAGTGTGCACCTCGTTTATCGTCCACAGAACGAGGCTGCACGCCGACATTTTCAGAACAAAATAAAACAGGCTGCAGTGAGAGTCTCTCTCCATGGGATATTTAAAAATAGCAGGTTTGTACATTTAGTCCTTCTCAGACAAGCTCAGGGGTTTAGTGTTGCTGGACCCCACAGGAACAACGCTCCACGATGCTTTTTTTTCCCTCAAAGTGAGGATTTGAATATATGCAGTTCACATAACGTGACCGAAATTAATATAAGTTTTTAAGTACTCATATATATAAACGCTTGAAGATGTATTCATTACTAAAAGTGTTTGAGTAACACTGCAAGTAAAAGTTCCACTTTAAAAGTTGCCGGCAGTCGGTCCAGTGAATTTTTTTTCCTCCGACTCCAGCTGCTGTGAGAGGCAGCAGAACATCCTTTCATTTTAAAACTCTCCACAGTATGAACAGTGGTTACATGAGCCTCAAAACCAGACACAACTCAGCCCTGAGCAGAGTGACCGTCCTCTACTGACCAATCAACAGACTGCAGTGTTCACAGCTCCACCTTTTAGTACCAGATCTGTGTGCTAGGGACCCCAACAGAGGGGGGACCAAAATTGGGGACGGTATGGAACGGTTCCATTGGTACCATCCACAACTTTTCACAGTGGAAACGGGAAAAATGCGCACCGAACTGAATTGTACTGCTCGGTGGAAACAGGGCTATAGACTTTACACTTTGATGGTGTCACAGGTTTCCTAAATCTTTTTTTTCCTCAGCTAAAGGAGAGCTTTACAGATATAACACCTCAGTGGATCAAAAATTCACAACAGACAGAGTCAAAATTGACCTTGTTTGCAGTTCAAGGTGTCCTGTCTACAGTTTTACTACAGATGTGTCTTTCACCATGGCGGGCTCTGGAGAAAATGCTTTTTGGGCAGCGGAGGATTTATTTTGCTGAAGCACCACAAATACCCAGTGGGAAAACTGGCTGCAAGGTTGACCAGTGTTCTTAGAAGGGGCCTGTTGCAGCCAAGGAGAGTGGCTTTAACGGAGTATAGAGCCAATTTCTGATGAGAAAAAATCAGCAATAAAAAGGGACCACAGTAGCTCAGTGGATTTGTATTTCTCTGTAATGTAGCACAGTGTTAACAATGTTACAGATACTATTCTTTTTCAGACCTTGTGTTGCCCCACCCAAAATATATTGTTTAATGATTAGATTAATATCATAAACATGTGGGCAACTAGTCGACTAATGGCACTAAATGACAACTATTGGTATATTCTTAGTCGAGGGCAGTCCTAGACAGAATGATCAAAATTACATTGAAAACCTATATTGTGTATAGGAGTCATAATTATCATAGGTGTAGTAATAAGCCAGAAGACTCTACAAGTGAGTGAATCAATTAATAAATCAATGAGTATTGTGTTTTGGGATCATACTTCACACTGACACCTCGCCTTTGCTCTGAAAAGGAGTCTGTTCAGAGATGAACCAATGAATTGATAATTGATTAAATAAAATATAACAATAACTCTTTGTGTCCAGGGTCATTATTATTCACACAGACATGCCAGCTAGCCCAAATGATTCTGATCTGTCAGAGCCAATCATGCATATCACATCATATCAGCCCAAAGGGAGAAAGGATGAGGATACTGAATCCTGGGATTTCATTTGCCAGAAGCAAAGGCTGTTAGATCAGGCGATGCTGGAGGCTTAACCTCCCCCTCTGACCCTGAACACCATCTTATCTCCTCTGTGTCAAATTTATGTAGTCACAGGTGTGTGAGTGGTGCAGCCCAGAGTACATCAATGGTCTCACTCCACAATCTCTCTGACACCTGATTATCATTAGGCGTGCAGAGGTTTCATGTGTATGTCATGTCTATGATTATCATTTAGAAGACTTCAGGTGTTCCCGAAGATACGTATCAACATGGACTACTTATCCAACCACCTGAATGTAAATTATTCTTTTTTTGTCACAGTGATTTATAATTCAATCTGTTCGTTTCTACCCCACAACCTTTGACATCAGTGTTTGATTAGTCCATTGTACAGCAGTGCAAATATGGGTTCATTAGCATCTTTTATTTTTGTTATCAGTGTGACAGCCGTCCTTAAAAGGCGGCACTAATCTTTGGTGTCTCTCAGGGTCACATCTCAGGGCTCTGGCCAAAATTCATGTATTCAGATTTCCTCTAGTCCTTTGAGACCTACAACCTCTTGAGCATCCCGTAATGGGTCTTGCCAATTATCACCTGAATTGCATCACTCACTGAATATTTATGTGTCTGACCATAATAATTTCCTCTGCTAAGGAGGTTATTGTTGACTAGGAGCTCAGGAGGTGTCATGGAGCAATCAATAATGCTCTCAAAACTATAATTTGAACTCTCAGTTTAGCATAACGTATTATCTTTTCGCTGTCAGTCTTGTCTTGCATACATCCTTCCCAGTGTCACTATCAATTGCCTGGATTTGATGAGATTCTCTTCTTATTTTGGATTGAGGTGAGTTCTGCCTATATGTTTACCCTTACGTGGCGGAAAATTGGGCTCGTCGGATCAATTCGCCAATCCGGCTCTGTGTGTCTAAACGCTTGCAGCTTGCCTGCAGAACTGCCCAACATCTGCCGAAAATCTGGCAGTGTAAAAGGGGCTACAGTGTGTTTATCTGACTATAAATGAGACAACAACTCGCTACAATTTGCCCACTGTCCCTCCACCTCACTCCTCGCCACTGTGGACAGCTTCTCTGGGCTGAGGGCAGGCAGCAGCCCAGAAGACAAACCTTTGGTGGTCGAATGTAGTGGCTCAAATCCAGCCAGTGCAAAGATACAGACAGTAGTCATGACCACAACAAAACAGACAGCACAACACATAATACACAGTGTCCAGTATCCACGCTGTCAGGGGTAAATCATGGACATTACTGGTCACTGCTGGGTAAGATACGTGATAGCAGATGGGACAAAGGACGATCTGTAATGCTTAGTGCTGCATTTGGCGAGGCAAAACCTCCGCCCTGATGAAAGCATCTGAAACTCAACACTGAGGGGATATTGAAAGCCTCAGACAATAGAACGAGCTTTAGAGGTGACTCTCTCTTTATACAGATGCTGTAGGTTACTAAAAGTAACACCAGTGATCTTCCAGCACAGCTTGACCACTTTTTCCAAGTTGTTCTTGTTTTAAGGCGAAGATTATCAAACCAACAGACAATGTTAAAATAAAGAACGGACTCTATAGAAGCAGAATAGAACATTTTCATGATGGTCTGATATACATCTAAACTCTTCAGCTTCCTTAAAAAGAACAGGCGTTGGTTTGCCTTCTTACAGATGTCACGTCGAAATTCAACTTGAAGTCCAAAGTCAGTCTCCAGACCTGCTGCCTGATCCCCTCCTGGTGAGGTGGTCTGAAGCGGCAGGGAGTGAGGCGGAGGACACTCTGTGATTGAGCTAGCTAATGTTAGCTACATACGTTAGCCAGCTGTGAGCCTTTAGCTCCAGTCAGCAGAAGGCTAAATCAATACCAACATTTTCTCTTCATTTCTTAAATGATACTAACATTTTTTTTATTGTCAGACTTTCTTTGAGAAGTGTAGGCAGTTGTTGTCAATGCTGGAATAGTAACTCTTCTAGCGGATTTTCCGCCACTGAAGCAGGCTTTCATCAAAGGGACGTGCACATATGCATTTGTAGAATAGCCAATAGGAAGACCCTCTTCAAAATGACCTTTATTGGCCAAAGTGTCCCGTCATGGCTAGATTTTCTAAAGCCTGAACACAAAGCCAAGAGGAGGTGCAGACGTCTAATGTTCTCAGTCTAATTAAATTATAAAGATGCTCAAAAGTTATGGGATTTTTGCCCAGTGACGCCAAAATTATACTGCACACTGAGTGTCACATTCAGAGCATTAATACAGCAGTAACGACTTGCAATATAAGGATATAGTGGAAGTCACGCAAAGTTTTGTACTGTACTGTTCTTTGTTATGGTAGACGGTCTGGCCATGCGTGCATGTTAGTGCATGCAAGTCCTTCTGTGAGTATCCCAATGGCTAGCTGATTGCTGCTGCTCTACACTGCACTACCGCTGATGGCACCAGTGGCGTAAGGAAGTTACGACGGGCCCCAGTGCACGCAATTGTGCTTGTATTGTCTTGACACAAATACAGACTTGACATTGGACAACATCAACATACATATCAACCATCATTGAATAACTGACAAAAATATCAAAGCAAGTAAGATATTAACCATTTAGTTGAAGAGTTTTTATAGTTGATTTGTAGTTTTTATAGCTTATGTAGAAAAGAGCATATCATTTTGTTTTTGATAGCTACTGACTGTTTAAAAAAAAAAAACTTAAAAAGTAAACCATGACGTAGATGACTTTGCCTTTTTGACGACATATATAGCAATTGTCAACATTTTTAAATTACGAACATTGTTTTTTTTATCAATTCAAGGTGGCAATCTGAATCACTTGGGGGCCCGCTCTTTCTACACACCCCTCAACCCTACAGGCCCCAAAACAACCGCACTGCCTGCACTGTCTAAATTATGTCCTGGATAACACACACACATCCAGGTGGTGGAATGGCGTCATTGCGGATGTATAAAGCCCCTCTGCTCAGACTCTGAATCATAGATATGCTCTGAATGTTGCAAACTGGTCTTTTGAACTACTTAGGCTGATACGACCCCTGCTCCACATGTTTTATTTAGCAGCATACTTCTACACTAGATCCAACAAGGTTTTGAAAAAACTTGGTGATAAGCTTGAGGCCAAGAAAGAAGAACTTTCTGGAGTAGACAGTGTTGCATGTTTTCATCCTAACTTCTGATCTCTCGTGTTGCTCTGTCTGGCCTTCTCTGACGTTATTCTGAATCAGGCTTAGACTACTAGAACTCCAGTTGGTTGTTGAGTCTGCTTAACACCTGTTTATAGGATGACAAACCTCTAAAAGGAGCAACCAGTGTCACAGGCCCTCTGGGTGAAACCACCAGGCTGCATAAATGAATCTGCAGGATGATTTTTGTGTTGTGCTTTTGGGTTGGCACACAATACATAAATTACCCACTAAAAAAACACTGGTTTGGAGTTTTGACAGCTTGCATTTGGATTCCTGTTGCTGGGTTTTAGGTGTTCTGCTCAGAATACAACCTTGGGGATTTCATAAAAATGAATAAAATATTTTGCCTGGAGCTGAAAACAGCACAACTCAGTAAAGGGGATGTCTCGCCATTTATTAAAATTGCACTAAATGTCATTGAAACTGAAGTGTTTTAGACTAAAACTGTTCAAATGCATGTCATTGAGCATATTTTCATCATGCAGCAGGATCTTCCAAGTATATTTATTGGCAAAAATGGTTAAAAAGGAACAAACTTTCAGCCTTGGATTCATTCATCGATTACACATGCTTCTGCCAACACAAGTTATTAAGATTTTTGGCACGTTTTTACCATTCAACCCACAAACTTTGAATAATTTTCATAATATCTGACATGTAAAACATAAAAAAGAAGAAAAAAACTAAATAAATAATTAAAGCAATCACAGGATGAACCATCCTTACTCACAAAGTATCACTTTAAGTCATTTGTATATAACAGAAAAGTATGTGTTTAAGTTTGGTGCAATTTAGCATCTGACTTATCCTGAAAACCTGTGTTAACCAGGAAAGTGCACTCAGATCAAGTTCTCCTACAAACAGATACTGTGTGTCAAATAGGTAATTAGATATAATGATGATGATAAATGAAGAGACAGCCACAAATCTTGGATTCATGTCATTCAGAACTGGAATTTAACAGTTATTAATTCTGTCTGTAAACTACTGCACAACAAAGTAGGAAATAACAACAATAAACACAATTAAAACAGCCAAAAAAAATCATTTAACTTCTAACTTACTTATGACAGAAGCACAAATATCAAGGAAAATGACTGAATCAACAAAATCTGCAAGTCTACAAAATCATGCATACCCTTCCAACAGTCCAGCTCGCTCTGGCTGGTGGGCAGTGCTTGATTTTAGCTGAACCGCTTTCAAGATGGCGGCTAGATCTCAAACTCTCAATTTACAGCCTAACAGTGCACTAAAATAGGTTTCTGACAACATTTTAGGCAAGAAACAGGCAATGCAGTAACAGAGTCCTGAGTCATACTTGAACAGCGCTGCCAGTTTAGACAGTTTAATCTGAGTGTCTGAGTTTCACATTGCAATTGAGGTTGAGGCAGTTTAGGTTGAATCTTGATTATCCAAATTCAGTGAACTCGCCATGCTGTATCTATCATGCAACACGCAACGGGATCCCCTGCTCTCAACTTCAACTTCATAACTTGGCATTGTTGCCTCACAGCAAGAGGGTTCCTGGTTAGGTTAGGGGGGAAAAAAGGACAATCACCGGCAGGTAAATTGCTTTGGCACGGGCAACAGGCAGTAATCATAATATACTTGATTCTCTAATCAAGGTATCTATTATTGTAACTCTATGTATCATAATTCAAAGATAATATATATGTGTATATTTTCCTTTGGTGAACCTGTTGGTTTGTAACGAAGAAATGATTATTGCAGATATAGTAGACATTTATATAATAAGCAGGTGGAAATTAGGTAGAGGAGATGGGAAATAGATAAAAGAAAATTGTGAATAAATTGAAACAAAGAAGGAAAAGGAGGGGGGAGGGGGGAAGGAGAGGGAGGGGGAAAGATGTAATTATTGAGGTCAGAGGTTAAGTTTAGGAAAGAAAATAATTTGGTAAGTTTATTCAAAAAAATAAAAGACGGAGAGAAGGAAGGGGTTTGTTAGGATTAGTGAAAAAGGGAAGGGAAGGGGTTAGGGTTAGGAAAAAAAACAACTTGGTAAGTGGTTAGAAAAATTTAAAAAGAAAAAATTAAAAAAGGAGAGGGGGTTTGGTTAGGATTAGGGAAAAGGGGAGGGTGGGGGTTAGGATTAGGGATAAAAAAGGGGGGGGGGGGGGGGGAGTGTATATAGAAAGAAAAGGGGTGTATCATAATTGGGAATATTGTAGACAGTTTATTGTAGTCCTATGTATTCGAGAATTTGTACTTGGAAAAGTACAAGTTCTTGAAGGTGGTACACCTAAGACCACTACCTCTTAATATTAATGTCTTTATAGACAATATGAATAAATTAATGCAAGGAATAGCCAAATTACCCCCCCCCTTCACATAAGTCAACAGATCCAGTGTATTTCAGTCATCCCGGTGTGGTTTGATGCCATGCGATGGATGACAACACACACACACACACACACACACACAAAAAGTCAGTATGTGAAACTGTCTCAGCTCCCTTACGGTAGCTATGGCAACAAAGAAGCAAAGATAACAAAACTGGGGGTTTATCAATGTTTCATCATGTCTGACTTTAGTGGCAATTATATGCAGATGCTCCAGTTCAAAATGAGACCAAACTTTCCTATGGATGTCAGTTTTATAGCCGCACCACTGGCCAAAACATGGCCTGCAACACATGGTAAGGCTTGTTGTTTTCAGCTGTTTTTGGTTCTTGAACACTTGCAACCCCTACATGCCAGTTAACCCTTTGAAACCTGAGCAAATTGGCTTGGTTTCTGTCAAAAACATGCAAAGAATCCAATGAGCAATGAAAGAAGAAATGACCCAAAAAAACAAGCAAGAAACTAGTTAAAAGAGAAAATCAAAAACAAGAAAATTAGTGACAAAAGGAAAAAAGAAAATAAAAAACAACCATTACAAAAATGACCTGTGAAAAAAAATTAAAAAATAATGATAATTTTGTAAAATAATTAAAAAAAAATAAAAATTTAAATTTAGTTTTTACCCTAGCTTTTTAAAATTACTTTTCTAAATCTTTTAATTTTTTTTCAATTTGTGGAACATTTCTTACAAAGTTTCTCATTGCCTTTTTTCCCATATTTTTGAAAGAAATTGCAGCAAATTGCTCAGGTTTCAAAAGATTTAATACTTGCTCCAGGTTTCAAAGGGTTAAGAGAGGTGAGGATTCAGATTCAGATTCAGATTCAGATTCATAATTTATTGTCCCCAAGGGGATATTCATTTTCACAGTTCTGCTCCAGTTACAAAACACCGACAACACACATACACCACCAAAAGAATACGTGAACAAAAAACCGTTACATCTTTCCGTCTTAACCGCCTGCCGTTCAGAGCTGTGAAGGCAGAGGGGACGAAGCTTTTACAGAACCGGGATGTTCTGCAAGACAGTTGTTTGAGTCAGCAGGGAGGGTATAAAACCATCAATAAAGCAGGTTTTTTAAACAACTGTGCGTCACGGGGACACCCTTGAGTCATGAGTTTGCGCACAAAATATTAGGCTGATTGGTCTAGTAGTTTGTGAGACTAGCTGCAGTCAGGCAGATACAAACACTCACACGTGCACAGACTATGAGGCACGTGACCAAACACATCCTCTTCAGCTTACACGTGACAGAGATGATAAACAAGGATTAATTAAATTCATTGTTGGCTGTGGCTCTAGAGGTTAGAGGGGGTCATCCATTATTCATGAGGCTGACGGTTCAATCCCTGACTCCTCTTGTCTCTCTTCAACAAGACGCTGATCCCCGGTTTTCTCCTGATATGTGAATGGGTCAATGAGAGGTAATTTGTAAAGCACATTGTCTGCTAAAATAAAAAGCGGCCATATACATAAATTGAGTCCATTCACCAATGTGCACATTTACGGGAACTAGTCAAATCAAAAAGGTAAAAGTAAATCATTCCAAATGATATGAATAAATATAGCAGTCTGCTCTGAAGTAGCTAATTATTATTCTATTTCATGTGTCAGACACTAGATAACTGCAGAAAAATTACAGATATAACAGTTTCACTCACGCTTGCTACACCTTCTACACTTCCAGCGGTTTTTGTGATTATATGTAAATCTAAAGTAGGACTGCTTTGATGTAAGCAGCGTGAGTGTCTCTTAATTTTGGAAATTTGAATCTCCCATGGAGTTTTAGGCCATACACTTCACTAAATGCAGCAGATAATCGTACCGCTTACTGTCAGATTTTCCACCCTGCCTTGTGTCTAATTCTGTCGTTTAGTTAATGAAACTCGTGGCCTTCGGAAAAGAATTCAGAGTGGGTCCTATCTTCCTCTCTGGCCCCTTATCTCTTTGAGGCGTCCTTCACAGGCAATATAAAGACCAGAGACTCAATCTGTTACTCGCTGTCACTGCCAAAAACAGACAACATGCTGCCTGCTGTTGTGAAGCTCTGCTGCGGAATCTCCTACCCGCATCTGAGGAGTCTGGCGGGTAAATACTCTCAGAACCTGAGAAAAGACGTTTCATTTTATTCCTCTTTATGCAAATGCTGCATTCTGGATAAGGCTACTGATGTTTTATTTCTTTTTTGTGTTTTCTAACTGCTCTATCATACAGGACTTCAACGCACAGCTGTGGCAGTGATAGGTCAGGAGCTCACACACCTACAGAGATGGGAACAGGTCCAATATTACATGAAGACACATGCTGCATCAAAGTGTAACGGTAAAAAATTAAAACAGAATTCTGATCTGGTTTCAGAGTTTTGTTGGTGAAAGATAACTGATGAGAAACTTTCACAGAGCCCAAACCCGAAGACATAAAGCCTGCACCGCTGCAAGAAGATCAGCTGCTGCTGCAGCAAGGCAAAGAAGCAATGAGGAAGGCTCTCTGTATGCTAGAGGACGAACAAGGATGGAAGGTCGAGATCACAGAGGTAACGCCTGATTGATTTAAGTGCCGTGCTGACTTGATTGATTGAAGTGCTCAAGTTAATTTGCCTCCAATTTCCACCAGCCTAAGTGATCACTGCCTTCTCTCCATTTCAGAGCAACGGAGATGTGGTGTGCAGCAAAGTGATGCCAGGAGACGGGAAAGTCTACAGGCTGGAGGCGGTGCTGGAGGCCAGTGTGGACGAACTCTACAACCTCCTGTTTGTCAGACTGGAGGAGATGCAACAGTGGAACCCCAGCATACAACATATTAAAGTGAGCAGCTGACCTTTGACATTTGAATATTTTGTGATACTACTGCTTGACTGGTTATTATTGATTTGATATGATGAATTAAAACACAGTACATAAATGTGCATATAGTACTAAAATTCACCAGGATACTACAATAACGTCATGTGACTTGTTTCCATTGTGGCTCTAAAGTGCAGGCCAGGATGCAGGCAGGAACTGGGTGTCAGGCAGTTAAATTGAATGCGTTTAAAGACCCTTTCAAGACACCTTTTAACCAAATTTAGGACAGATTTTTGGACAAATCATGTGTCACTTATTTAAGCATCGAAAGTAAATAGTAAATATGTGGTCTTGTGCAGAGGTAGGTGTTGTGTAGGAATATGGTTATTAGAGTGAGTTAAGTCCATCTACATTTTGCCAACAAGTAAGTGCGAGTATGAAGTAAAATGACAGGATTACAGTTTTAAGATCTGTAAAATTAGAAATGTAGATGTTTACCTAGAAAGGCTTCACTCAATTTGAAGAAATTAAAAGATGTGTAAATGAAATTTGACACAATATTTGTAGTAGTTACGACCTCACAACTTCAAATTTATGACTGTTTAACGAGACCTTATTGTTATAAATTTAAGGCATTTTAAGACTTAAGAAGGACCTGTACACTGATGCAAAAGGAATGACATGTATATGCAACTAATTTAATTTAATTTTTAATTTAATTTTATATACTTTTAGTCCCGCAAAGGGAAATTCAGTTCAATTCCCAAGCCAATTCCCAATGGACTGAGCTACTGCCGCCCAAACTAACAAACTAGTATGCCATTTTTAAACTAACACATCTAAAAAAAAAAAAAAAAAAAGTAATTACATGCTTTTATTTGGTGCATAAGAAGTATCAATATTATAGTCATATAAAACTATTTAAAAAAGCACACTCAAATTCAGAAAGCAGTCTAAAACATATAATGTTTCACTGTACTAACTCAGCATACACTTCTCAAACTGTGTTTAAAAACTATTCAGAGGAAGGGCAGGTTTAAAGGGATGGTCTTGATTTTGAAGTGGGATCGTATCAGGGATCTTAAGTGCTGTATTGAAGGCAGCTGGACTTGTTCCAGTTATCTTCAGCCTTTAAACTGTGTGTGAGAGTGACACACGGCGACTCTGCACCAGTCCTCTAGAACTGAAGAAGCCTCTTGGATGAAAGGTGAAATGTCTACAAGAAACTCAAGCAAGTCCAGTTGCCTACAATAAAGCACTTAAGATTACCATAACCTGGACAACTGAGAATATTGTGGTACAGCTGGTACACCCCTAGTTTGGAGAAGCAGGCAGAAATACCGCCACAAAAGCTCAGCAATGCACTGTTTTGGATGGAGACGTCAGCAAAACATATTTTAGCCAAATTTAAAAACTCAAAAAACAATTTAAGTGTGCACTATATTTAGAATATTTTCACTGCATATCCTTGCCCTCAGGCAACACCTTTCCTTCGGCACTACTTCTTCTCAGGCGTCTAACTTCCGATTCCCACGCATCTGTCTCCTTGCGCTTGTTCAGTCTCCCTTTGCAAAAGTGCCTTCATATTCAGGCCGTGAGAGTCCTGAACATTCTGAAAATACTAAGGAAAATAACGTGGACATGGACCTTGTAAAATCTCAGACCATTGTGTGTTTTTTTACTATTGCATTGTACCTTCAAAAGGCAGCCAATTCAACTCTTTACAATGGCCTGAACTAATATGTATTCTTAGACTGAGACTGAACAGCCCAGTCGCCAAAAGAAATGATTTATGTTTCTGCAAACCACAAAAAGGCGGCTGTGGCTAGGAGGTAGAGCGGGTCGTCCATTAATTGGAAGATCGGCAGTTTGATCCTTGGCTCCTCCAGTCTGCATGTCGAAGAGTCCTTAGGCAAGATACTGAACCCCGAATTGTTTCCGATGGCTGTTCGATCAGTGTGAGGGCGTGTGAACCTGAGTAGCAGGTGGCACCTTTTATGGTAGCCTCGGCCACCACTGTGTGAACATGTGTGTGTGTGTATGGGTGAATGCAACGTACTGTAAAAGCGCTTCGAGTGGTCTAAAGCCTAGAAGGGTGCAATACAAGTGCATCCCATTTACCGATACATTACATTTGCCTGTTTCATTTATACCACATCAAGGTTTCTAAAGCGACATGGTATATGAGCTGACTTTGTCATCGCGAGGTGGAAGAGATGGTGGATGCTGTTTCACCTGGGTGAGACGCCTGCCAAACTGCAGACCACTGTTCAAGACCAACAAACAACAAAACTGGTTGTGATTAAGCGAGTCATTATTGTGAAGTGCTATATCGTAGGCAACTGGACTTGCTTGCGTTTCTGACGACGTTTCGCCTCTCATCCAAGAAGCTTCTTCAGTTCTAACTGACTGGTACGGAGTTGCAGGCTTTAAGCTCTGCGTGGGTGTGAACCCTGACAGAGTCGTTAGGGTCACATGTGAGCTCTTAGTTTCAGAGACGCTAGGTCCACAATGTGAGTCGCTGACCCACCTGACCATCATGTGTGTCGCTAGGGTCAGGTGGGACCAGGTGTGAATGGGTGCAAAGTCGTTTGTGGAGGGATCCGAGGACTACATTGTAGGTGGGTGATAAGTGGTGTTGGAGCATCACCGACCGTGTCATTTAGCATCACTGACACGGATTAAGAATGACTGTCATTAGTTTGTTCTGAGCTTACTGAACTTGTCTTTTGCTGTTTTAGCTATACCACTGTACCAGGTAATGCAGGTGTAATCATTGTGGCATTGAAATAATGATGTAGCTTATGTCCTCATGGTTTCCTCATTAGGGAGCTTGGACTTTCTTGCCAAAAATACAGAACCTCTAAAAGTACCATACACTATTTAAACAGCCTGAGTTTAAGGAGGTTTGTATCCACACCCTTTATTCAGTTAAGCTCTAGTTCTTTGCTCATTCCTGGTTGTGGCCATAATTCATTGATGTCATGTTGTGTATTTGCAATTCAGTCCTGCAGTCTATGTAATGTTCTGCAAACTAAATTGGATATTCATGTCCCTTGTAGATTCTGAAGCGCGTTGGACCCGACACGATCATCACTCACGAAGTTTCAGCCCAGACAGCGGGAAATATGATTGGCCAGAGGGACTTCCTGAGTGTTAGACACAGTTGCAAACAAAAGTCCAGCATTTATCTCGGAGGAACAGCGATTCAGCTGGAGTCCTTCCCACCTCAGGCAGGCTATGTGAGGTAAGATCACACGCAGACCAGGCACAACCCATTAATCATCATGCGTTAGAATATATTACTAAACTTCAGAGCATCTTAAGGGTGTCTGAGTCATTTTAGTTTCCCACAGTGTACAATGTACAAAGTGGAAAAAACATCTTGAACTACAAAGTAATAAATCCTGTGGAGTGTCTCAATTTGCTCAAACATTTCCATTTGGTTTGTGATAATAAGCTCAGCAATGACTAATATCAGTGTCCTTAAATGTCTGCAGTGATATCTCATTCATGTAAGAAAAAATGTTTTATCGGAGAGATGTCAAAAGATTTTGAAGCATGTGAGGACGGAGGAACAGAATATAAAAAGTTGCATTTGCCAAAGTTGCCCAACTCCATTTATGCTAGTTACAAACAGCACATCATAGGTTAATCATAGGTTGTTTTGGGCACAACATTAATTCAACCACTCAGTGTGTCATGTCCCATTCCCTTTAAAAGCCACATGTCAATGCACCTACATGTCTCATTTAAACAAATTGGAGAAGTGAGTGGTTTCCTGCTGAGATTAATGCAGTGAGAGCGGTAATGTCACTGCAGCAAATAACGTGGGACATTTAAGCAGCAAAACGAAAAACTGTGGTTATGAGCTTGACAGAGGAAACAGACCTAAACCTTGAGTCCCTTTTAACACGCAGTCAGACAGCAGCTCTGCTCTGCTCTCTGCTATGTTCAGATTTTAGAATATGTCATTAATATTGTTCCTCATTAATGATGTTTTATCTAAGCCACCGGCAAACCATCCACCAGTCTCAATGTGTAACAAGCAGAGTGTATGCGTGTTGTGAACGCGCCTATCCAGGTGGACCTTACCATTTGAATAATGCACCCTTTAAACAGCAGGAAAATACATTGACTTTGGACCACGTTTTTGTTGGTTAATGGCGAAATTGCTTTTTGCTGCCTCAAAAAAGCACTTCGCCAACAATGCCCCTGAGGACACCTCATTTTAACAGATAAGTGCCCATGGGAGCACACATCAGCACAATTGCTAATACACAACTTGGGCGCTGGCGGTGAAATTGACAACTGCATTAGTCTGAAACTAGCGATGACAGTTGCGCCGCGCTGCTGAGGGGCAGGTGTGAAATAGTCCACAGCCATCCCAGCAGCTCTGTGAGGCTGTTCTTACTTGAGCAGAATGCTAATGTTAGCTCAACCTGAACCCTATTTCCCCATGTTTCTGTGTCTGAGTGACTAATGGGAACAACAATTTTATAAACAGGTGCAGTATTGAAGAACAGGCTGCAATGTAGCAACTCAGGTCATGTTCTCACCCTCAATGTATGTCCATTAAAAGCGCTTATTTTTGACATGACAGGCTCAGATTATTAAAGTAAGAGTCTGACAACTTAAAGTGATCACTACTGCAATTGATCTTTTTGTTTAAGAGTCAGAGCCTTTTTGTTTGACCAAAAACAGCCCTGAAATCGCCCTCATCAAACCCACCAAAAGAACCAGACCAGTAATGTTAGTATGTAGGGAAGCAGTTTTTTTTCACGTCAAAGTGGGTGAATTAAGGGTTTATTTTAACCTGACCAGAGTTGGTGATGGTTGAAACAGTGAAAAGGCAAACCAGGATCTTTTTGAGTATTTATTTATTTTTTTTAACAATTGTGTTTATTGGCTTTTTAAATTTTTTTTTCAACCAACAACAACAACTGAAAACAATTAAGATACGAAATACAGCATTAAAAGTAAGGCATCATCTTATTAACAACAGGGCAATACAGCAAGTATTTTTCCAAGATTCAAAACAAATAATCAGAAATGCTACCTGTACAAATACTGAAAGACTAAAAGAAAGGAAGGGGGAAAGACGAGAAAAAGGGCTGCAACTAAGGATTATTTTCATTGTTGATTAATCTGTCGATTATTTCTTCAATTAGTCGACTAGTTGTTTTATCACAAAATGTGTTAAAATGGTGAAAAATGTCGGTCTGTCTCTCCCAAACCCCCAAATTATGTCATCTAATGTATTGTTTTGTAGTCATGCCAAAGGGTTTTAGTTCACCGTCATGGGAGAGTGTGTAAAGCTGCCAATATCTGAACATAAGAAGCTGCAATAAGAGTAATTTGTGGTACATTTATAGTACTTTTCTATGAAAAATGACTCAAACCGATTAGTCGACTACTAAAATAGTCACCGATTATTTTAATAGTCGATTAGTCATCGATTAGTCGACTAATCGTTGCAGCCCTAAAAAGAAACCCATAACATTTTTGCATTCAAGACGTTATAACAGTTAGACGTCTTTAGCCTTCTCACCCTCTAGAAATTTCATAAAACGTCCCCATATCTTATCAAAAGTAGAATATTTACCCTGGGATTAAATGTATTGAACATGGTTGGAGTTACATACATTGGCATTATCCACTTATAGTGGTGTAATTTTTTTTTTTGTTTTAATTGACTTTGTTTTTGTCTTTAACAATAACAAAATTATGATCATTAAAATGGAGTCTGGAGGCATTATCATTTTAGGGCTGTTTATGGTTAAACAACAATGATTTTACTCTTAAACAAAAAGGTCTATCTATGAAGGGATCCTTTCCATAATGTGGTCAGACACCTTTAATAACAATCTGAGCCTGTCAGTGGCAAAAACGAGCACTTTTATGGGACTTACATTGAGGGTGCGCACATGGCCCAAATGGTTACATTACAGCCTGTTTAGCAGCTGACGGCTGTGGTGTCTCTCAATACTGGACCAATGTCAAACAATGTTGTCTCCATTAGTCACTGAGACACAAAAACATGACATAAATAAGGTCCAGATTGAAAAATACTGTACCTCCCCTTTAAGTTTCAACATGAAAATATACATAATGGACAAGCACAAAATCCAAAATAAACCTTGGATGAATTCTAATGAGTTATTGACCTTTTTTATATGTTCACAGAGCCGAGGGTGGACCAACCTGCATCGTTATTCAGCCCCTGGACAAGGATTCAGGAAAAAGCCGCATGACATGGCTTCTTAACATGGACGTAAAGGTAAATTCATACGCACTGCAGTTTCCATTTACTGAAGGATAATAGAAAAGAAACATCCAGTGTGTGCTATATCCATTTACCACAACACATTTTTATCTGATGGCAGTCAGCTTCTTCGATTAGCCGTTCTCCGCTGTGCGTTATCAAGAAACAACTTAGAAACAAAGTAATACCACACTCAAGCCATCTATTTCAAGAAAGCAATAAGCTACAATGATATGCAGGTTTCAGTCTGGAGCAGGCATTTGTAATTCAGGTCAGGATCTGCTCTACAAGATGTTCATGGTAACTCATGTTCTCCCCGGGATAAACACCACAAACCACAACAAACATTAATCACTGTGATAAGAGATACACAGTTGCGAGATAAGCGGTAGCTACAGAGAAAGAATATAAAATAACAACTGAGTACACTGGTGACTCAGACGGCTGGCGGTGGTGGGGGGAGCCAACAGCACAACAGCTGTGGTTTGAAGTAGATAAACTGCAGGGTTGGCGGAGCGACATGTGGCTGGAGCTGAGTGGACCTGCAGCGTTGGGAAGAGTAGAGATAATTTACTTAATACTGAAGCATAAACACAATGTGAAGCTAGATTTAATTATTTGATATACCAGTGGTTGAATCCACTGGCTACCAGTTTAAGAGTTGGCCACAAATATTTGTTTTCATATTTTGCTATTTTTTTTAATTAAATATGAGATAATTTTACCTTTTGGGGCCTTGAACAGTTATTTTGATTACAAAATCTGAAGGTGCCAAAGAGCTTCAACTACACACAGCTTTTTATGTTCAGGACTACAAGCCAAAGAGGCCAGGAACCACCTGGTTTCAACAATATGTTGAATTTATATGCTTACTGCATGTTTTAGGTAAAATATTAATCTGAAAATTAAGTAGTACAGTACTTAAAGTAAATGTAAAAATGTAGTGGAGTAAAATGTATAATATTTCTATCTAAAATGTAGCGGAGAAGAAATATTAACTAGATGAAATGAAAAGAGTTTGTGTGAAAAGTAAAAGTGACGTTGGTTAAAATATATTGAGTAAACTTTACCACAGAACATTTCTACAGATGGCACTTTGCAGCCTGTGCATACAACTGATTATTAATTAGGCTATTTAATAATAATCTAAATTCAATTAAAGTTGAGTGATTTAAATGCCTTTATTTGTGTAGCTCTGATAGAGTTAACCAGAAAAGACAGTCAATTAGCCTCAACAAAAATGACTGACAATAAAACAAGAGTTATGTACGGAGCTGGAACAGTGACAATAGGTTTTGGAATTAAATTGAAATATAAAACACAGGTATTCTAAATGATTTTTCATTCATTTTAAATGTATTTATTTATCCATTTATTTTTGCATTCTGTGTCTTTCAGCGATAATATCTTGATTTTTTTCCCCCTTCATGTCATATTTTTCAGTGTCAGTGTTTTTTTTTTCATGCCAAAAAAGAGAGAAACTGAGAAAAAGAGACCTGAAAAAACACAGGGTGTCAGTAAAAAATAAATAAAATAAAAACAAGGTGAAAAAGAAGAAAAGAAGAGTGGCATAATGGTAAAAAAATAAGTCAGAAAAATGCAAAAAAAAAAAAAAAAAAAAGCAATGATATAAAATAAAATATAGAAATAAATAAATACAAATATAATAAATAATTGTTTTCACTGCCAAAACTAACTGTTTCTGTTGTAGCTCCATAGCTTTAGACACCGGGGCAGATTTAAAAGCAAGTCAGACAACACACATATTAGACCTTCCAAAGATGATGAGACAAAACCAGGAAGGGAGGATCTTTGTCAGTCATTACACGGTGTGACCTAACACCAGCTAACACTACCATTGTGTTACATAAACACTGAAACACCACCACGCAGAGTAACCTCAATCTAAAGCTAATGTATAGCAACATATTGCCAAATGAATTTGCTACTCTACTACAAAAGATTCAGAGCATGACACAGACACGACTGAGTCCACTCCACTAAGAAATATACAAATATATAGTTTCATTACAACATTTCAGTGTGACACTGGGGGTTCGGGGCCCTTCGTGAGAAAATTTCAAGCATCAAAATTTAATTTCTTGCATCCTGGTGAATTTTTTCGCACCAATTTGTACCTTTTCTGCGTCCAAGATATTAATTTTCTCAAAATAAATGTCCTCATATTTTTTGTGGGGGGAGACAAACACACATGTTGTAAATATTGAAGGGGGACATGTCCCCCGCTTCCCCCTAATATCTACACCTATGGCAGGTTGTGCAGCAACAGCGGTGTGTTGACGTCAGTGAAACAGGGAGGAAGGAGTGCGACACCTAGTGGTTGATATTATCAACAGCACCTTGACGCTCCTCTCTGAGGAGCTTATATTCACAGATACCTGTGGTTACATCATTACAGCGAGGCTGTTGTTGTTGTACTCACCTGTGTGAATGACTGTGTGAGTCTTGAGCACCACGAAGTCCCAGTCTGCTCCGGGTCCAGTTCCACCAAGCCTCTCTGTCCCAGTATAACCAGTCCACTCGGCCTTTGTGCTCCCACTGCGCTGCCCAGACGTTTCCAACATTGTGCGCTTCATGAAGCTCTGCAGTCTTTGTATAAAACATGAACAGTTACGAGCGTCCATCACGAGCAGTAGCAGCTTAGCTTGACACCGCGTGCACCTGTTGGTGACGCAAATTACGCAGGGTGTGTTTGACTTGCGTCACTTCACGCGCAATAAATAACCGCTTAATTAAGATAGATGCAACCTTTATTCAGATATACACAGTGAGTAATTATTTATTATCTTGCTTTGTTTACTTTTCACTAACTGCTACGTTGGTAAACATTTATTATTTCCGGTGTGGCCCCCTGAATGCTGTCACCTGTGGTAAGCTCCGCCCTCCTGCGGCCGCAGACACACAGCCAGCACTGCTGATTAAGGGACTGTTTGTTACTCATGAGGGGGCAGAGGGTGGCGCAAAGTGAGGGAGGGATGGCAGAAAAAAAAAATGGCGCGGCGTCTGCAGTGATGTGAGCGCTGTGCTGAACGAGCTGGAAGACAAAGCTTTCGATTTCCTGGTCCATCTATGTCCTTACCCTCACCTGTGGTCATGAGCTCTGGGTAGTGACCGAAAGAATGAGGTCCTGGATACAAGTGGGCTGAAATGAGTTTCCTCCGTAGAGATAGGGTGAGGAGCTAAGACATCCAGAGGGAGCTCGGAGTAGAGCCGCTGCTCCTTCACGTTGAAAGAGGTCAGTTGATGTGGTGCGGGCATCTGATCAGGATCCTCCTGGGCACCTCCCATTGGAGGTGTTTCGGGCACATCCCACTGGTAGGAGGTTGAGTCATTTCTCACCTGGCCTGGGAACACCTCAGGGTCCTTGCCCGGATCTTGGGATAAGCACTTGAAAATGGATGGATGGATAAACCAGTGCATTTCAACTGTAAAAGGATATTTTATACCTTTGAAACGTGCTGGTTTATCGGTCAATCAATAAAGGATCTTTAACTACAGTCAGAGTGCCTCGGATTCATTTTTGGCCTGCCTGTGCCATGGACTTTTACACAATTGTTATTTATCTTTGTGTGACTGTTTGCCATTTCCTTAAAGAGCCCTTGATTTTATTATTCTACAATTTACGACATTGTGCTTCAACCCAGTGCAGCACTTCCTGTTTTATCTTTAAATGGTCGTGTTTTGTGTTTATTCAAACCTCGAAATCCAACTGTCGCATTTGAAATGCATATCTTTTCACAGTTATCACAGTTTATCATCACTAGAAACTGTGCAAACATAAATTAATCATCACATTTCCAATGGTCCTTCAACACATCTTGCGCTACAAAGCTTTCAGCCATTAAAATCACTTAATTCTACGTCTCGTTTAAATTGATGTGGTTATTTATGGTGGGGAGAGGGTCGTTTATTTTCCCCAGTCACTCAGTGAGGCTCAAGGAGAAACTGTAGCTTTAGGGAGGGACAAGATTAAAAATAAATAGATAAATAAATGAAGTCATGCCCCCAGTTTTATGCAATTTTTTGCTGTTTTCTTGTTTTCATCCTTATTTTTTTATGTCATTTTTATTATAACTGTTTAGTTTGTGCAGTATATGAAAATGCAGAATATGAAACCAGGCATTGTGTAACTGATGGAAATGTTATTGCACCCTCCTTCTTTGCTAAATGCTCTCTTTTCAGTAGAGAAACATATTTGCATATGGCTGGTACATATTTATCTCGCAGCAGCAGTC